>JAVXUP010000261.1:282500-593881 GCA_033070095.1 Escallonia herrerae | reverse complement strand
ACACAATCAATTACGGGATGGGCTCAGAACCTTAAAGCCATCGCCGTCACAGTCACGGGGGGCTCCGGTACGAGGACCCCTTGCCCCGAACACTGAGCACTGAGCTACCAGCATGTCGACTCATGTTACCATTGATCGTCGACATCACCAGGGCAATGACCCCTGGGTCACTTCGAGACGGGAGCATGTCCTTGGAGGGCATGGCGCCTAGTCCGCCTGACAGTTGACTACAGGGGTAGCCCTCACCACTGTCAGGTTCTCCGCGCGTCTCTTGACGCACCTCGTGGGACTCTACAAGGGCTTGGATTGGAGCTAGATCAAGGGCGTTCTCTGGCCACACCGACGCTGTGGGAGCCAGTCTTTCTAAACAGACAGAGCGACACTGTGCGGGGCAGGTCGAGTGAATATGCGATTCAACAGTCTGTGGAGCACCGGCAGCTGTGGACCCCTCGGTGACGTGTCACTCTCGGGGAGCACCACGTGTCGCGTGATGACATCATCATCTCAACCTCTATAAATAGAGGTCTTGAGAATTCATTTGACAGATTGGACATTTTCAGAACACTTTCACTTTCTCACTCTAGAATCCTAGAGAGAGAAACATACAGGACCCTGACTTCGGACCTAAGCATCAGACTGTGGCTGTCGTCGTATATTCATCCTGCGCCATCGCCCTCGCAGCACTGCCACCCTCAGGCTCTGTCTGGGAAGCCCTTGGTCGCTACCCTTGCTCCGCCCTTGCTGTGTCTCACATCAACATACTTGGCATCTGAGTCGGACTCCATTCCTTGTGGCACCTCCACGTCGACTACGAACCCACTTTCCTTGGCATCACCCGAACAGGGGTTCTACGATAATTACTAAGACCAAATCTCTTCCTTTTCTTTGGCTCACTCCGCTCTGATCCTTATTCGGGCAACTTAATGCTGGTTGTCACCTGTGGAAAGGAAGTCAAAGGGGATTGAGCTTTTGAGAGCCCAGTAAGATCGAACAAAGACTTAAAATCACAAAAAGATTCAGATGATTTTTCATATAGAATCAAACAAAACTTTTTAAGAGTATTCTCAATTAAAAGACAACATTTTGACAAAGATGAACAAAACTGATGATTTTTACATTCAAACTTTTTAAGAGCATTTTCAATAAAACACAACATTTTGATATAGATGAACAATTCAAACGATTTTGACATCCAAGTCAAACAATATCTTTTCAAAACACTTTTACATGAAATCTCAATTATTTCGATATAAACATAGGGACGAGTATCAACTCAATCCCCTAATTAATAGATATTCAAAACACTTTAGGTACTAGTTTAACCCAACCAACAAACCATTCTTATAACTCAAACAATACAGACCATCCTTATAGCTCCCAGGTTTACTAACTCATGTCAATATTCAAGGAATTTTAAAAAAAACAATTCAAATATTTTTACAATGATTGAATTAAATAAAATATGATGAGAATAAGGAATTCCAAACGATCACTATTAGGCTCAAATTAGGGTTTCACGGCAATAGAAAATATTTTTATATAATCATAGAAATCAATAATCAATGTATTCTGTAAAACTGTTATTTTAAATATTTGAAACAGAATAACGAAATGGGGTTCGGATAGAATTATTTACCTCGGTCCAAGCTATGCGATGCTACCAACATCGATCAATATTTTATGAATAAACCTAGATTGACAATTTATTTGTTAGAACATAATTTATGTCAAATACGCTATAAACCCTAATATCAACTACCCATTGCGTACCCACTCTCTCCGAAAATCGCGCACTCAAAACGGTTTCTCGCACATAGCTAACCTAACCGAAAATCCTATACACTCCTTAACCTGTACCGACACTTTAGAATTTATAATAATTTACACTAAAAATACTTTTATGGCTTAAAACATTATTAAAAGTCAAAATATGAATTTTTTGAATATTTTCAAATTTAAAATAATTTCCTTAAATGCAATAAAAACCCATAAATTCTCAAAATTGCTTCTAGCTGAAAATATAGTCCCATAATTTTTTAACAGCTTTCAAATATGTATAAAATTATAGAAATTAAAATCAGAATTTAAAAGACAAAAAATATTTTTAAATGTTTCGTTTTGCTAAAACCAATGCGATATGGAAATCATAGCAAATCAACTTAAAAAATTATTAAATTCGAACTAAGTCTTATGTATACCATAAAGACATTACTGTAATTTTTCCCAAAACAATTTCAAGGTTTAAGGGCTTCAAAAGAATTTTTCAAATCTAAAATTACAAAATATTAAAACTTTATACGATCTCAGAAAATTATAAAAGTTTGCCAAGAATTCTAATATGATCTAATGTATTATACTGTAAATTTGCACATGCTAACGATAAGCGTATGTTAGTCTATGTACGTGTCGATTCTAACGCTAATCGAAATTATCCGCTTCGTACCTAATGCTAATCTGTGTACACTTGTATACTACCCAAATTTGCCTGTGCCCAGCAACCCATTTCACCATACCCATTTATACACTTTCACAATACACAACACCCTCTCATCTTCTCTGCTCACTCACCGGTTAACACCCAGAGGAAGGCACACACTTAAACACAGTTGCTTTCATTCACATAACTCTCACTCACGCAACCCAGTTGCTCACATACAAATACACCATACCACCACTCTTCCAGCATACCCATTAGAGCCCAAGCAAAGACACCATGATCACACACACTAACACAAGTACACAACTCACACACCTAGCTTTCTCTTGGTAGCCTTGCCACCCACAATTGCACACACGAACACATGCACACACAACTCTCAAGCACACATATTCACACATTCATGCACACACTATACACACATAAGCTCCATCACACGCCACACTCACACAATGCACTCTTTAAGTATGTAACACACACACAGTACTCACATAAATATGTATATATATATACATATAATACACACAACACACACACTTTTAAATATATTCCACGCGCAGCACACACACACACACACACACACACACTCAAAACACACAGTACGCACACACACCTGAGCACACAACCACACAAACGCACGTACTCACCGCTGCTTCGGCATCACGCACGCACACATACGCACACATACACACACAATCCACACGACACACCCATTCTTCATGCAAGCAAGCACACACGGCACTTACAGGGACTGCCTTAACGGCAGTCGTTCATCCCCATTGCAAGACCCACATCACACATTCTTATACACAACAACCCACAGACTCATGCACTCATGAACACATTTTCCATTTCCTTACACTCCCTCACAGGCCCTCACTCATAGCACACACACAAACAGGTTACACACAACTCATGCACCCACACATTTTCTCTTCCTCTCTTTCTTGGATGCACTCCAACATGCATTTACCTAGCCATGGCAGTACCTTTATCTTCCCCATTTTACACCTCTATATGCACACAAAGGCACCACAAACACATCACTACCGCTGCCATTACGGCAGCCTGCATTCCCTTCGGCATGTACCCCAAAAACTCTGCATACTCCCACATGAAAATAGCACAGCAACAGCCCCTCGCTCACACTGAACACACAATTTCATGCACAAACACTCCCTCATTCACACTCTTCGGCAACCTCTCAAAAGCCCTAAAAATCTCCTTGCAGCACTTCTTCACAGATGCACACTAATTCACTCATGGTATTGCACCAAAAACAAAACTCACCCACAAATCTCACGCTAATCGTATGGTAGGCACTCTTCCGTTCACAGATACCCATCACACTCAAACACACATTAATATAGCAGATTCCCCTTAGCCCATTTATTCTCATAATTTGAGTAAAACAATTTAGGGAGAAAAGTTAGGAAACTTACCGGAAGATCTTCCTCTCAGCCGTGCTCTCTCTCAAAGTGGATCTGAAGGGCTGAATATAAGCCTTGGATGGCTGCCCTAATATGTGGGTTTATATATATAAAACCCTAAAAATCTAATTACCAAAACCCCTTAAAATTTTGTTTGTTATTAAAAGAATGACCCACAACTTATATTATTTCGAAATAGTCTAGAATGATTATTTGTGATGAAATAATGCTCTAAGAAATTTTTAACAGGTCATTACCTAACCCTGCTTCACTATTTGTCGCTAAAGGTCGCTACTTAAACTATCGGTGCTAACTAAACATTTTATCGCTAAAGTTTTCAAATAATAATATCGACGCTAAAAATTTATTTGTTGTTTTAATTAATTCAAAAAAATATTGGGGTGTTACACACACTCTCTCTCTTCTTCTTCTTCTTCTTTAATTCACGTGCACACACACTATCGGCACCAAAAAATTGAGTCGTCAATGGGCGGCGACCGCCAATCCCAAAAAGGGAAGCAAAGGAGACTGTCATTCTGACATCACAACAAAGGAGAGAGAGGAGAAAAGAGCGAGGATAGACAGAGAAGTGAAAGAAACAAGAGATATCCAGCCTCGAAAAGAGAGAAATAGTGAGAGAGAATAATAACAGTGATGCCAGCGAGTTGTGTGGTGCTGTGGTTAGGCCGATCTTGTGGTGATTTTAGGTGGATGATCTAGCCGCCAACAGTACTGCGATGAGGCCGACAGTGCTGGGGTGATTTGGTGGTTGTGCTGGGTCACCGCTGGCAACAACTGGTGCTTGGTTTGAGGTAGTTGGGGGTGATGTCGTAGGTTGTGTGGTGATGATGTTGGTGATGCCGCAGGTTGTGTAGTGACGACGTTGGTGATATATTGAGGCTGTTGGTAATTGGGTGCTGACAAATTGGTTGTGGTGGCACTGAGGCCGAATTCATCGTATTTGTGCCAGTTGTGATGTCGGTTAATAGAGACGACACGATAGCAGAAGAGGTGATTCGGTGATGAAACCATGATTTAAAACTAGTAGTGAGTGGTGTGAACAGATGGTGGGTTTGGGGTGGTTGTTTAGTGGCTGTGGTTGAAAGACGTAAATTGGTGGCGGTTGTTACACGTGTTAGTGGTAGGATAATGGAGGTTGTTAGTCACATGTAGTGAATAAGTGTTGGTAGTAGGGTAAGAATACTTACGTTAACGGGGTGAATGAGTAAGGCATGAGTCCACGTGGATTTGAGCTTTGTATTTGTCCGTGAAGATTTTACTAATAAGTCACCGGAAATGACATTTGAACTTCAATCTTAGTATTTGAGCTTTGTATGTGTCCCTAAAGAATTTACTTTAACGACACTTAGGAAACTTTTAATGGGAAAGGGGGAGCCGAAGGATTAATGCCAAAATCTGCACACTAAAGTATACTGTAGATCCAGACTGATACCCATTGTTCGAATGTGCCTAATCACCGTCAATATAGAAAATGTCTCTAATCACTTCTTCTTCATCTTCCTCTTCAAACGCATCACGCATCCTAATTACCGTAACCCTACATCCATCAGCTCTCCCCATTTCTATACAATAACTCCTCCAATGGATTGATAATCACCATCATCAACCTCTTTCTTTTATCCGTCACAACACCACTATCGACACCATTAACCACCTTCTCCCACTGCCACCTCCTTCTCCATCGTTAACCTAGATCAGCTCTGTTACCACCAATAGCCACTACAATCTTTTATCTCCCAATATATTGGACCATTCAAGATCCAAACCAAATTACAATTCAGAAATATCAATCAAATCCAAACTATAAAATCGAAAATTTTGAGATGATAGTGATGTTGGATTGCGACTGCATGATAGAGGCGTTGGGCTGGGTTGTGGTTGCAAGATGGAGGGGGTAATTGTATGTCACGGCGCCGCAATGGAGGCAGCGGGGGTGGGTCATGGCTGCATGATAGAGGTGGTGGTGGTGGTGGTGGGTGCAGCTGAGAGGAGTGGTGGTTTTTCGTAGTTGTGAGTGGTTGTGGGTGTTGTGCAACTGTAGGTGGTGGTGGTGGTGGTGGTGGTGGTTGTTGTGCTGTCAGCAATGGTAGTGGATGGTGTGCGGCTGGAGCTGTGGGATTCATGAATTGAATCTGAAAAACAAGAAGGGAAGAAGAGCTGATTAGGCCCACGTGGATTTGTTTATGACTTTTTTTCCTCATATTGATGGTCTTGCCTTTTGATTTTGTAATGCATGTGAGCTCCCATTAGCCATACGACTTATTTGGTACAATTGTTTAGGTACTAAATAATTTGTCCATTGCTCCGTAGTTCTGCTTAAAGAACTGTTAAGTTAATTTAGTGGTTGTACCTAGAGGTGTCAAAGGGCCGGGGGCTTGGGCCGGCCTAGCCCGGACCCAGAGGGCCAGATAATGGGCCGGGCCAGTAAGGGCTTCGGGCCTTGAAAATTGGGCCGAGCTCAAAGTTAGGAAATGAAAGCCCTATCCAGGCCCAGGCCTAGGCCCTAATTTTAGGGCCGAGCCTAGGGCAAGGCCCGGACCTAAGTTTTTTTTTCTTCATATTCCAGTTTTGTGTTGCATTTCCAGTTTTGTTTTGCTGGCTTCATTTGCATCTTGCTTTTGTGACTCGGTGCTTGTTGATTGGAAGTGGTTAATGTTGTTTTCTAGTTTTCTTCCTTCATGGCAGGATCTGACGGCAGTGAAGGCGATGGTGGCGGTGGGATCTGACGGCAGAAGCCTTCACTGACGGCCGCCGCTGCTCAAAGGATGACACGGCGCCAATGCTGACCGCCGTCACCAATGGTGTGGGTATGGTGGCATTTGGCCATGGGTGCGGTGATGGTTGGTCGGAGCAGTAGTGGCTGGATGATTATGGAGGGTGACTGTAGGTGTGATGGTTGGCCAGGCCAGTACTGTTCATGAACGGGGCTGGGCCAGCCCGGGCCAGAAAGGGGCCGGGTCGGGCTAGCCCGCGGGCCGCTCGGCCCATTTGACAACTCCAGTGTTACCCTGGATCCAATTCCTGAGATAATCTCGAATTACAGACCCAGCTCCCACTTAGCAGGTGGATTGGGTGACACTCCCACTTGTATCGAAACCATAGTTATTAAAGGTACAAGTGCACCTAAGGCACCAAGGGTCCCTGGAGCCTAAGCTCAAGGTGCAGGCACGTACCTTTTTGAAGTGAGGCACAAAATAAAAATAAAGGTTAATAACAAAACTGTCCCATGAGGTTTACATGTTTTTATACTTTGCTTCCCGTATTTACAACTTTTGCAATAGTATCCCTCGAGGTTGACAAAACCAATTACAAACAGCTCCAAAAATGGATGGCCATTCAATTTCGGGCGTTAAGTCCGCATGTGCATGGCACATGCCGTTTTGGCATGGGCAGGTTGTCATTTCCCTTACCCTATCTCCCCTTTCTCTATCTGTTCCTCCGCTTCTTCTTCTCTCTCTTCTCTCTCTCTCTCTCTCTCTCTCCCCTAATCTCAATCTGCACAAGAATGGAGCTGGAATTAATCTCAACTGTTCCATTTATTCAAAATTGCTCCCAAGATTCCGTAAAATACCAACATATCTAAATCATAAGAATGAAGCTGGTATGATTTAGAGTGACATGATAAATCAAAATAATAACACTGAAAGAATTCATTGAACTCGAAAAATTATCATCCAGAATTCAAATCAATTTGTGAAAAAGGGGAATAGATTGATTATATGTCATAGCTTATAAACAAACCTCTAGCACACACAAACCCTTACTGCAATGGTCAGATTTGTACCTCTTTCTCATTTAAAGTTCCAACATTTCATTCTGTTAATCAATCAAGGCCCATGAATTTGTCCAATTCAAGCTACGAACCATTTAGGTTTCGCAATTCGAGACAAATGAGCGGTGGGTTTGGGTTTAAGTCACTAACAACTGGGTCGAATTCAGGCCTTTCCTGGTCGCGGCTTCAGAAGGTGTGAAAGCAAATGGTCTCGCCAACGGCCGACCTCAACACCAAGGACGACTGGAATCCTTGGTAGTGAGTCTTCACCCTTATTGGATTACTTGCTCCACTACTTCACCTCTTTGTTGGACTGTTGGCGCGAACACAGTGAACGAATGATGGTTCACCTGATCACTCACCTGAGATCTCAATTTACGGCTCTTCTAGATTGAAAGCTTCAAAAGCCTTCTTCTCCGACTTCACCAATTCGGTGTTCAATGCTCCCATGCTCTTCTTTGACTCTACCCCAGTTGGCCGGATTATGACCCGAGTGAGTTTAGACTTCTTTTTTCACCCCCACCTTGGCAATAAGCTTTCTACTATATGGACAGATTATATCGTGATGTTGTCCTGCACGCTTCATTAGATTTTAGTGTGTTGAATTTTGACATCCCTTTCTCCATTGCGTTTGTTCTGGCGGCTGGCATCTCTTTCTCTAGTTTTTTTTTTACCATTAACACTGAGAGAGAGATAGAGAGAAGAATGGGAGATGGGGTAGGGGAAACGACAAACCTGCCCATGCCAAAATAGCATGTGCCATGCACATGCGGACTTAATGCCCGAAATTGAACGGTCATCCACTTTTAGAGCTGTTTGCAATGGTTTGTAAACATCGGGGACACTATTGCAAAAGTTGTAAATACGGGGAGTAAAGTACAAAAACGTGTAAACCTCAGGGGACAGTGTCATGAATCTTAAAAATAAATAGATATTAATCCATCAAATCAATAAAATCACCTAAAAATATTTGAACGTATCAATATACAAATTTTGAACACTAGAAAAAGTGTCAAATCCAATGAGAGATGATTAATCCTAGGTGAACATGACAACATCATCTTCATTGTCAGTGAGGGCTAAAGTAATAATACTTTCTTCAAAAAGGAATCATAGGTTACAACTCTGGTAGAGATTCCTCCTCAATTTTATCTTTTTGTCTACAATATGAAGTGAAAGAGTAGATTTACTTGAAAGAGATCAATAATTGGTGAAAAAGTGAAAGCACAATGAATAACAACAAGAGAATCGATTGATTGGGGATTTAGGATTTTTTTTTGTGGTTTAAATATTAACTTATTATTTTATGAAACAAAAAAAAATAAATAAAATGAATGGTTAAGATGATACCAAGATGCAAAATCAAAGACTAGGGTTTTTAGATTTTTTTTTGTGCATCCGCCACAGCCTTGTGCCTTGCGCCTAGATACGCAAGGCGCGCTCCTTTTTGAAGGAGTTGTGCCTAGCCCTAGGCAAGGCAAACTCCCAATGCATTATGCCTAGGAGTGTCTTTGATAACATTGGTTTAGGCTAACGAATTTTAGGGGTTGTTTCCATGAAATGAAAGTTAGTAGGTGCTTTGACGGGGGAGTTTCTAGATAATTTGTCCGGATGTTGAACTCATAGATCAAGTTGATTTGCCTAGAGTTTATCACCGATGATGGCAACAATCACTCAGTTCCTTATTAACCTAAAAAAGCTTTTCGAAAAATTACTGGTTACTGATGCGATACCTTTATTCAAATTCATTTCATGTATCTCACTACAAAAAAAGACTTTTAGCGACGGGAAAATCCGTCTCTAAAAGCCTAAAATCCGTCGCTAAATGTTTTAGCGACGGATTTATCGTCGCTAAAAGTTCCTCGTATAAAAGCCCGTCACTAATAGTTTGGCGACGGAATTTTCAAATCCGTCGTGTAATATTTAAGTTTTTGCGACGGATTTATTTATTAATTAGCGACGGAATATCCGTCTCTAATTATACTTTAAGTATTTTAATTTAATTTTTTTTGTTAAATTAGCAAAGGAATATTCCGTTGCAAAATGTCTTATTTAGCGACGGAATATTCCGTCGCTAAACACCGATTGTAATAAAAAACTTTTAGCGACGGAAATAATCCGTCGCCAAAAGTCAAATTTTTTTTAAAATATATATATTTTTTATTTTTCTAATGCCCAAACCTGTAATAAAAAAATCAATCCTCAACAACGCGCAATAATCAATCCTTAACAACAACACGCAATAATCAATACACAAAGAAATATGTAAACTTAATCATAAAAAAAACTCATTATGTACAAGCTGGGAACCGGATACAGCTGGTTAGGGAGGGGAGAAGAGTACAAGCCGGGCGTGGGGGCGGGGGGGAGCTAGGATCGGGCACGAGAAGAGGCTCATCAGGGGTTGCCGAGTCCCGAATCTGGATCCTGCTGATCCGGGGTCGGCTCGGCATGTCCAGCTGCAGTACCCTGCTGATCCTGCTCCCTGATCATCCTCAACACCACCGTAGCAATGCGCTGGATCTCCTCGTCGTCCAACGGAGGCCGAGGAGCCGGTGTCTGTGGAGGGGCAGTGGGGGGTGAGGACGCTCCTATCACGGCACGAGCAGTCCGACTAGGCAGGCCGCGTATGCGGCCTTTCGGCCGATTGACGACCTCCGGCGTATCCAGCCATCGCTTCAACGCCCCAGTACTCGCACCCGTACTAGTGGACGCTGATGGCTGTCCGGACTGCTCCTCGGACCCCCTAAGCTGTTCATACGAGGCCTGCAAAAACAGTGATTTAAAGATATGTTAGGGCATTAATTAACGCAACAGACATTGAGGATAGAAAGACAAAAAATTAACAACTTAACCAAATTGACTCACATCGATCCGCCGGGCAATATCTGAAATATAGTCGCCCGCTCGGTGCGCCTCGTCCTTGTCCTTCTTCCGCACGTGCGTCTGATTATACGTCAGAGCTATGACCTCATCGTCCTCCAGATCCGGGTGCTCGACCGCATTCTTGTGTCGGACGATGTCGTGTGGCACCGACCCCCCCGTGTGCGTCGGATCTTTGTTCTGTCTGTTCTCAGCCCCGCACTTACTCTTGGCGTCCCAACCTGGATCCGCAGCCCACCGATCTATCATCGCCGTCCATACAGTCAGAGATATCCAATGTGGGGGATATCTCGTCATCTCCGTCATTGGGGCACCCTCGGGCAGCATCTTCTTCGCCCGGTCCCTTGCGTCGTGGAGCCATCGGCTGTAATTTTTGCCGATGTAAGCAAAGAAGGCCTGCTGCCCCAGTGCCTGCTGCTCAGGCGAGTCAAACGTGAACCCCTCCTGTAAGGCATTCAATAACACAAATTAACTACAGAAAACAAACTCTAATTAAACAAATACTATCGCTGAAAAAAATACTTCACCGTACCAGCCACTCCTCCCATAGGGACTCCCTCGCAGCGACATCCCAGTCCTTCCAGTACAGGCGTGGCTCGAAGAATCGGCCCTTCACAAGAACGCCGATCTTCGTCCTCGCCTGATTCTCCAGGATCCTGCCAAAGAAGTAAATAAATAAATTAATACAGTTCAAATATAAATTAACACCCCAAAATTTTAAATATAAGGCATGATGTGATATTGTTTTACTTACAGGCCCTCCTGGGTGAGCGTAACTCTCTGTTTACGCTGGGGGTCGATGCGTACCCCGCGTGTCGGACCACGGCCTCGTCGAGATCCTACAAAACACCAACATTAATACAGTTCAAATTACAAATATAAGGCTAGCGAAAATGTACTAAACACCGTTATCAACTATACCTGTGGTAGAACCCACGGAAGAAGGAGAATCAACGCGCGTGTGGGATGAATCTGCGTCGGGCTGGGGCGACGGCGACGGTTGGGGCTGAGGCTGGGGCTGGAGCTGGAGCTGGGGCCCCATCTGCTGTACACGATCACTCTGTGCCTCGTCATCAGTGGGCAATGACGAGGTGGGACCCACCGGGGAGGAAGCAGCTCGGCGTCCAACCCGGCCACGAATAGCCCGTATCCTATCCATATCTGACTTCATATAGATAAATTACAAATACATGAACACATTAAAAACAATAATTTTGCAGAAATCATCATCGGCACTATATATATATGAACGGAGGTGCAAAAACACATCAATATGAACCAAGTTCTAAAATGTGACTACATTTTTTCCCCGGCTTGTTACAACATTACAACTCAATCATTTTCAGTTTGAGAATCATCATCATCTTCATCACTTTCCTCGTCGTCCTCTTCTTCGTGGGACTCGTCGTCCTCTTCATCTTCTAATTCATCCTCTTCATCAGTAGACTCGGTCACATCATCTCCAACACTTTTCACGTCTTCCGCGTCATCATCTACGACTTCTTCTCCTACATGAAGCCAAATTGTGACATTTCGGTGTCGGTGTCGATCGGAAGCGGTGTCCGTGACCTACCGACACCTCGACACCTCATCGACACATCCAGAAACGTGTCGAACACCTCCGAAAATGTGTCGGACACCTCCGGCCACGTGTCCGACACCTACCAACACGTACCGACACCTCCGGACACGTCCGAAGTCATTGATTTATTTTTTAAATGCTGGAGAACTTGTCTGTCACCCCTTCAAGAGGTGTCCACACATATAAAGTAAAAATGTAACATTTTTTGTCGGTGTCGGTGTCGATCGGACGGGGTGTCCGTGACCTACCGACACCTCGACACCTCATCGACACATCTGAACACGTGTTGAACATTTCTGGACACGTGTTCGACACCTCATATAGGGTGTTTGAAGACATTGATTTATTTTTTAATTGCAAGATAGTCGGACACGGTGCCGGACACCCATTGAAGAGGTGCCGGACACCCATTGAAGAGGTGTCCACAAGTATAAAGCTAAAATATGTTATTTCGGTGTCAGCGTCGATCGGACGCGGTGTCCGTGTCTGTGCTACCTAATGGGGATCTCAATCCAATTGGGTCCCATCCTCCGTCAACAATCTCAATTCTCAATTTTCAAATGCCCAATGCAATAAAAATTAATAAAAATCACACATTCAATCCAATTGGGTCACATCCTCTGTCAACAATCTCAATTCTCAATTTTCAAATGCTCAATGCAATAAAAATCACACATTCAATCCAATTGGGTCCCATCCTCCGTCAACAATCTCAATATCTCAAATGCTCAATGCACAATTAACAATCTAAAATCATCAATTAACAACATAAAATCATCAATTAATAATCTCATTTACTTTAAATGCACAGCTAATAACCTAAAATCATCAATTAACAACCTAAAATCATCTATCGATTGGATTAGAGCATTCAATTTAGGGTTCAATTAGGGGTTTGAATAGTTTAATTTAGGGTTCGGTTCAAATAGTTTAATTAGGGTTCGATTACATCAATTTAGGGTTCAATTATAGTTCAATTTAGTGGTCGGTTGAATTGGGGCGTTCATTTTGGTGGGTTCAATAAGTTCAATTTAGGGTTCGGTTGGATTAGGGCATTCAATTTAAGGTTCAATTAGGGGTTCAATTAGTTTAATTTAGGGTTCAATTCGATTAAGGCAAATTTAGGATTTAATTAGGATTCAATTACAATTTAGGGTTCAATTAGGAGTTCTATTAGTTTAATTTAGTGGTCGGTTGAATTGGGGCATTCAATTAGGGAGTTCAATAAGTTCAATTTAGGGTTTGGTTGGATTAGGACATTCAATTTAGGGTTCAATTAGTTTAATTTAGGGTTCAATTCGATTAAGGCATTCAATTTAGGTTCAATTACTTCAATTTAGGGTTCGATTGGATTCTATTAGTTCAATTAGGGTTCGGTTGAATTGAGGCATTCAATTTCGCATATCAATTAGGGGGTTCAATTATTTCAATTTAGGGTTCGATTGGATTAGGGCATTCAATTTAGGGTTCAATTAGTTTAATTAGGGTTCGATTGGATTACGATATTCAATTTAGGGTTTAATTAGTTTAATTTAGGGTTCAATTCAAGAGGTGTCCACAAGTATAAAGCCAAAATGTGACATTTTTCGGTGTCGGTGTAGATCGGACGCGGTTTTCGTGACCTACCAACAGCTCGACACCTCATCGACACATCCAGACACGTGTCGGACACCTCCGGACACATGTCCGACACCTCCGGGCAACAATCCAATTAGGTCCCATCCTCCGTCAACAATCTCAATTCTCAAATGCTCAGTGTAATAAAAATTAATAAAAATCACACATTCAATCCAATTGAGTCCATCCTCCTTTAACATTCTTAATTCTCAAATGCTCCATATCATATCTAAAGTCTCAATTCTCCATATTTTGTAATATACAAATGTAGGCATTAATTCCATCAGCAATTAAACAAACTAATCAATCAGTTACAAAATCAATTTCATCAATTCCATCAACAATTAAAAAAATTGAAATTATAAGAAACATATCGACATTCCAGAAACAAATTAGGGCAAATTAGGACATAAATCAGAGCATCTGAAAATTAGGGCAAATGGCGCTTAAACATGCATTAAAGCAAATTAGGGCAAATAGACATACAGAGAGGTGGTGTGGCGACGACGGCAGAAATGAAGGCCTTGGTGGCGGGCAGTGGAGGGAATTGGTGGCGCTGAGTTGGTGGCACGCGGATATGGAGGGGCACGACGTGGGGGGGGGGAGGGGGTGATGTCGCCGGAGGTGGGTTGCCAGAAAGGGAGACCGCCGGTCGCCGATGAGTAGGTGAGAGTGAGAGACAGAGAGAAACGGGGAGGGAGAGAGAGAAAGACGAACCTGTTATATGTAAGGACTTTTAGCGACGGACAAATACCGTCGCTGAAAGTCCGTCGCAAAAAGTCCTATTTTAAAAACTTTCAGCGACGGTGTTTTTCCGTCGCTAAATTATTAGATATTTTATAAAAAAATTCTAGCGACGGTGTAACCGTCGCTAATATTCTGTCTGTAAAAGTTCGTCAGCAAAAACTATTACCGACGGTATATTCCGTTGGTAAATATTTTTTGCCGACGGACTTTTACAGACGGTGTTTTCCATTGTTGAAAGGTCTTTTAGCGACGGATTATACTCCGTCGCTAAAAGTCCGCCGTAAAAAACAGTTTTTCTTGTAGTGTCTAGAGTTGGTTAGCAAGATTGCAGTCAGTTTAATAATGATCGAGTGACGTTGCTTCTTTGGCAAAACAATTCCCATGTGACAATTGTTCTGGCCTATATATTATTCTTGTGGAGAAAAAAATTGAGACACAAGTATTTATTACGTCAAAAATATAAAAAAGGGAGAGTAGAGTACGTCACTGTCACGTGTTGAATATTGCGTTGATGTATGTAAAAACCGTATAAAATGATGTCATAATGGAAACACATGTTGTGCTTCGAGGTTTCTGTATTGTGGAGTAAACATGCAGTATTTCAAAGCACGATGGGGTTGATTATATGTGTTCCCTTCCTCAGCCTCAAAGGGTTTAAAGAAAATGTCCATAATTTTTCCTTACAAGAATTTCCTTAGCGGTTGAAACTACATAAAGGACCGGATAAGTAGCTTTTTACTAGACACACCGCACCGGGTCTGTAGGCTGTTGAAAACTGAGGCAGGTCGAGAAAAGTTAAGAGAGAAACCACAAACGAAGCGTTACCGCAAGAAGAAACTAAATGGTAAATGGATGGCTAGGGTTAATGGCTTCATAATTTCTGTGTCTACTGGAGAGCACCGCTTCATTGAATAGCGTGAGATAACACGGGCTCGGGAGCGTGTATGTGTATGATTACAGCGTACGTCTATTAATCATACACGGT
This sequence comes from Escallonia herrerae, assembly GCA_033070095.1. Classification (NCBI taxonomy): domain Eukaryota; kingdom Viridiplantae; phylum Streptophyta; class Magnoliopsida; order Escalloniales; family Escalloniaceae; genus Escallonia; species Escallonia herrerae. The sequence goes on along the minus strand of JAVXUP010000261.1, from coordinate 578,407 downwards.
TAGCTGGTCAGCATGTGGTCATTCGTTGGGAGATAAAACTAAATAAAGAACAGAGCTCCTGCATATCAACCTAAGCGTTCCTCTGATCAACCCTCTTTTGGGTTGTCCTTTGGCAAAACAGAAGGGACAACAACTAAATGCGATGCCACAAGGGAGATGCGCAGTCTTAGGTGCATTTGAAGGCCAACATAAACCTGGAAAGAACTCTTAATTGACACCGTCAGCTACATTGAGATTCGTATGATTTGATTGTTAATTGTAGGTAGAGGGGCTCTACAACAAAAGATTCACCTTTACATATGTCTGCACCCATTGGCACAGATTTCCCATGCATTACTTAGTTCGCCCCAACCCTTCCTCTCTCTGTATTTTCGTGAATGAATCAACCAATCGGCATTCTAATCCCTGTAGCCTTCACATGTCCTGAATCGGTACATATCATACAATGGAACATCGGCATTTCACGAGCTCCCATGACCAACTAAAGCCGTAGTATCCGTATACAGAAGGCAAAACCCCTTAATGTAGTAGATTTGGCAGTGGCACTACACATGCAGATACCAGAGAAGAGTTTTGTAGCGCCACGATCTTTTGGAGCGTTAAATTTTTAAATGAAGAATGAAATTCTCTAAATATTAAAAGTCTCACAAACTGATTATTCAGAGCATCTATTTTTTTTTCCAAGTTACATAGTATATGTCATAAAGTTCCAAATAAAGTCACAATCATAATTATTCGCTCTTATTATAACTTTTTAAAATAGTCTTACTAACTCTTAAAATAAACTACTAACTCTCAGTCATACAGCTAGCCCTCTATTTTAGCCCCCTTTAGTGACCACCTGAAAGTAAAACTATAAGGGGTGAGCCAAATTTCCAGTAAAGTCGCTCAACGGGCCAACCAAAAAGAATATAAAGTTATCTGAGAAAACGAAATTACAAACATACAGAATATTAACGGATCAGATTCGAGACGAATTTAAAATGACAAATATATTTTTATACAGAGATAGACGCTAGACAGTCATTCAAAATAAAGTCACATATGTTACCACTGACACATGAGATAAGGTTCAAAAAATAAGATCGCAATTTCTAACTCATTTCACTGAGCTAACTCACATTCCAATCCACATGGATAAGTCAAAACAGAAAAATTATATACACTGTGACATGACTCACAGGATTACCTTTACGTAGATAAGAAATGATTTATACACTTTACGGTCGATGATTCTAGCCAAATGTCACCGTATAAAGTCAAATGGCATAAACGGAACAACCATCTCCTAAGTACATCAAACGGGTAGTCCGAATAATTTAATAATAAAAAGAATAATGAAAGATTATTTCAATCGAAGAGAAAAAAAAATACGCGTTCAACAAAATTATCTGAATCAGACTTTGTATAATTCGATATTGATCGATGAAAGTTGTTGTAAGAAAAATAAAACACAAAAGGATAATAGTGTGCTGAAAACTGACACGTGATAAGCTTCCACATGAGTTACACGTATGAAGCCAACGATTAAAAAAAAAATTGTGCTTGATTGTTGCTTTCTAAGGAGAAAGGACAGAAGTAAGGAAATTGGAGGGTACATCAATTATATATGTATCTTTAATTGTGTAATGTGTTTAATCACGTTGATTTGGTATATGTTCTACGTTGATTTGGTATCAGTTGATTTACTTAGCGACAATACTTGAGATTGCAAAATCGTTGAGAATGCCACTTAAAGAAAAGCAAACTTATGAAATGATCATTCATAAAACCTGTCCTTTTAACTTAAGTTGACGGAATTGTTTGCATTGCTACATGCCATGCACACTAAGCAAACTGCATTTGTCCGTATGCCCAAAGACTTAAAAGAAGCTTGTTTAAGCTTTGAAGGTCTATGACTCTCATGGCAGAAAATAAATGAAAATTTTTTCCTCTCTGAATAGGAGTAGTCGATCAGACTGAATACTTTTAGATTCAACATGGAAAGGAGTCAACAACTTTGAAGTGGTTTGTTGAAAAATAAGGCACATGTCTGAATGCAAGATATTTTAAACATCATTTTGGTAACATCTCAAAGTATATTTTTAGTTGGCTTGATTGCCATAGCTGATGCATTCTCTAGGAATATACATACTTGTGCATCTTTGTTATCAAATATATGTGATGTTTGACCACGACAAGCATTATTGTTTTTGAAGTGGGCTATTAAGGAGAAAAAATCCTCATGTAGTTGTTGCTGAAGTTATCTTCACTGTTATGACCTTATGTTCCCAACCTATCTTGGTCGGACCCAAGGGCCTACTAGGGGTCACATTTCACGCGAACACGTCAAGACATTAAATGGTCAATTTTTCAACACATTGAACCGGTCAAAAAGCGCACGCTCATGCCACGTGGGTTTTTCCGCTTCGAATGCCTCGTGCGCGACTTAGGCGTCAATTATTTCACATCAACGTGACTCACTGTAGCACATTCATCATGTCGTGGCCACACGAACACCTTTTCACCAAGAATATCAAAAGACAGTGAAACTGAAACAACGGCGTCAAGGGGCAAAGGCTTGGCCTACCCCATGGGGTCGGCCTTGGCCCCCCATGGGGGTTGACCTTGGCCTTCCCCCCCCAGTTACTCACTTCTTGTGCAATGTCCTCTTTGCGGATTTTTTTTGCTTCAGACGCTTCGTGTGTGACTTTGACACCTTGTTCACTACATGGGTACGACTCACGGCAACACGCTCGTTGTACCTCGACCACCCAACTCCTCGTTGTCCACCAAAACACTAACCTTCGACATGCCTGAATATCACCAAAAAGAGGAAGTGGCCTTGGTCTCCCCTTTGAGGGATTACCTTGGCCTCCCCTTTGATGGATGGCCTTGGCCACCCCCTAAGGTCTTCCTCGGCCTCCCCAAGGGGGTTTGCCTTTGGCCTCCCCAAAAAGTTGGCCTTTGGCCTCCCTTTTCATGTGCACTTGTCTTCACAGGGTTTTGCGTCTTCGCGATGCTCACCAATGCTCACACACCAACCTCGTGAAGTTCGTCATCTATCACCTGTGGCTGCGCACCTCCTTCGCGACGCTCGTCACCCAAAGTAGCTTGCTACCACCGAGTAACCCTTTGCTGACGACGGCATACCACCACTCCGAACTTCATCATTTTTAAAGATTGCATTCATCATTATTGTATAACATGAACACTTGGCTCAGTACCCTTCTCCAGGGCACTCAACGCTTGCCCGTGCACCGTCTCCACAACGGTCCTCACTGCACCCGTGCGTCACTTCCATGACATATGCCCCCAGCACCAGGTATTGTTTGGCGACTGTCGTCATTGTGCCCATACGCCACTTCCATGACATGTGCCTCTGCCACCAAGTATGGTCTTGCGACGGTCGTTGCCGCGCTCAAGCGCCATTTTCATGACATGTGCCCCTTGCACCAGGTATTGTCTTGCGACAGTCGTCGCCGAGCCCATGCACCACAATCAATGTCTCATGCGATTGGCATTGTGCCCATGTGCCATAATTTATATCTCGTGTTGTAGGCACCGCACTCATACACCACAATCATGTCTCGTGCTATAGGCACCGTGCCCATGCGTCACAGTCAATGTCTCATGTCGTCATCGCGCCCATGAGGCACAGTCATATCTCGTGCTTCAGGCACCGTGCCCATGCACCACAATCAATGTCTCATGCTATTGGCATTACGCCCATGCACCACAATCATGTATCATGCTGTTGGCATCATGCCCATGCACCACAATCATGTCTAGTGCTGTAGGCACCACGTCCCATGCGCTACAATCATGTCTCGTGCTGTAGGCACTGCGCCCATGCACCACAAGCATGTTACATTCCTCCGAGCACCACAACCATTCACCACACCATGCGCCCTAGCCGTGGACGTGGAATATACTTCGACCGCTCTCCAAAGTGTGCAGCATTTTAAGGGGCTCTACTTGTAGTGCTCCGGCACGAGGACCCTTCTTAGTGGGATAGGCTCGTTACCATAAAGCTATCACCACTTGGGGTGACTTGCATGACACTAGGCACTGAGTTGCGACCATGTCCACTCACATTACCGGTGATCATTGGCACCCCCAGGACGATGACCCCCGGGTCATTCTAGGACGGGAGCAGGTCTTTAAAGGGCATCGTGCCTAGTTTGCCAGACAGTTGGTTACAGGGGCAACCCTCGCCGCTGTCAGGTTCTCAGCGCGTCTCTTGACGCGGACTTGTGGGATTCAGTAAGAGCTTAGACTAGTGGCTGGGACAACGGGCTTGCTCTGATCATGCTATGGCGGTATGGTCAGTCTTCTCAGACAAGTAGAGTGACGCTGTGTGGAGCAGGTAGCGCAAATTTGGGAACCGGCAGTCCAACGGAGAATTGGTATTTTTGGACCCCTAGTGACATGTCACTCTCAGGTGACGACATGTGGTATTTTATGACACAGACATGCCTTCGCCTATAAATAGTGGACTTTGTGACTTATTTAAGGACTTTCGCTCATTCTCTCAAAATCACTTTCTCATTTTAGAACTCAAGAGCTCTTGGATTCAAGAGAGAGAAGCACAATTGGACATAATCTTGGACATAGCATTAGCCCATAGCATTGGACCTTGACTCAGACCTTGACTTGGACTATCAACTGCCGGCTTTGTTCGTCTCAGCCTTGTCTCCACAGCACTGCCACTTCTCACGGCCTGTCTTGAAAGCCTTGCTCTCTGCCCTTACTTCACCTTCACTGTCTCTCACTTTGTACATTTGGAAGCTGATTCAGACTGCAACCTTTGTGGTACCTCCATATAGGTATGAACCCATTTTTCTTGGCATCACACTATATGTTGTTTGCATGCAAATTTTTATTCTAGAGTTGCCAATGAGTTCATTTGCATAGCCCTTTTAAAAATACATGGGTTTGGTACTCTAGAAATATATTTGCTAAATAGATTTCCTAATATGGTTCATAGTCTTCAACGTTTGAATCCCTGGAAGTGGACTAATTCCTAGGTACTTTTGAAGCAGTTTGTCTCGAATGCAGTTTGGCAAGATAAAACCTATTGATTACATATGTTGAAACAAATATATAGAAGACATAATCTAGTTATGCAGTTCATGGCTTTTTCCGTCTTGATCTTGATAAGTTGCTGAAACTGCTTTACGGTTAAGGTGTATTGGACGATGCTAACAAGGACAAAAGAGAAAGTGATTTGAAGCACTCCCTTTAAAGATTGAAATGTCTTCAAGGAGCAATCGCCGTGTCGAAAGAGTTGAATGTTGGACTATGATGTTCGAAAGCGCTACTGGACAATCCTTCGCCTACTTATTCCCCGTTGTCGTGCCATCGTTCGTTCTGGTGTTAAACAACTTTCTCATGAGGACTTTTTTCCTTTTTTGGTTTCAGATAACCTTTGGAATTGTTAGGTTCTTAAATGCTGGCTCCCATTTTTAATGTAGGATTGAGTTCATTGCTTCATCTCTTTTTGTGCATTAAAAAAATTATAGGATTGAGTTCACCCTTATATATGCTGGTTGCCTACTGCCACTCTAATGCCTTCCAATACAAGAGATTGTGTTCATGAAAATGTAGACAATATATATATATATATATATATATATATATATATATATATATATATATATAGGGAGCTGATCAGTTGATAGCGCTAGCAAAATAGGAGATTTTGCTAGCGCGATCTGGCCATCCACGCGCGATCTGTGGACGGTCCAGATCTTTTTTTTGCAATTTTTTCAAGTCCGTCCACCACATTATGTGGCGGACGATTTTTTGACAAAAATACCCTTCAACCCCCAATTAAGGCCTTATATTATGTAGGTATCGTATCCGTCCACTACATTATGTAGCGGACGTTATTTCTGTAAAAGCACACTCTGTGCCAAAAACCTTATCAGTGTTCTGTTTGTTATCTGTTACGTGTTCTTCCAGAAATATCAATGGAGTTCCACAAACCAAAACGCATCAATCTGCCAACAAAGAACGTGTTATTGGGAGGAGGCCAAACCAAACTCAAATTAATTTGTGATCAAACCAAACTCAAATAAAAACCCAAATTGGCAACGGTGTAAAATGAAAGAGCGATGGGCATGAATATATATATATATATATACACACACACACACACACTGAAAAGCAGCTTGCTAAGTTGTCCTATTATTTTACACGAGACACACGAGCTCTTATTGATGTTTCATGAATTACAAAAGAGTACTAATTGACGAACCACTTTTACTAACAAGCGACGTGCAACACACCTGAGGAACTACTAGTATTAAAGTAAGAGAAGGACTAAAGCACTAAACCCAAACAATTAGAGGAAGAATCATTGTTGAACAAATTTTTTTTAAAGTATCACCCTATGTGGGCTGTAAGGAAACATCACAAGCCACATGAAAAGTCTCTCAACTAAGGATGGCAATTTAAATCCGATCCGGTGGATATTCACCCCACCCCACCCATTTGGAGTAGGTTTTTCTTTTTTTTTTTTACTTTGACCGGGTTATTGGGTGGGTATGGTATTTGTATTAGAAACCCGCAACTGGTACAAGTCAGATTTGGTATTCTATCTAATCCGTTATGGTATCTGACTCGTACCCACCCCGGTTTAATATAATCTTAACCCTAAATTATGTGCAATCATAGCCATCCATCTGGTAGTATATATATGCTCACAAATAAGAATCCTTATCATACTATCCTTTTCTCTCTTGTTTTTTCGGACTTTTTTCAGCCGCCGCCCCTCCTCTCCCCAACTCTTCAGTCGCCGCCGTTCTTCTCTCCCCCACACTGTCACCTCCCCACGACCACAAACCACCTCCACTTTACCACCAAACACTGTTCTCAATGTGCCCCCCATAGTCATAAACCACCGAACATGTTTTCACCGTCAGTGCCCCCACGGCTAAAAACCACGTCTGTCGGTCAACCGTCTACCGCCACCATTATCTCAACTATTGGATGAAAGCATTTTTCTCTTAACCTAAAAGTGGATCTGGATTTGCGATGAGAGGCTGAATTTGGATTCGCAATGAGAAGCACTGGATTTGGATTCGAATTAGCTATTTCCTTTCCCTATTTTTTTGTTAGCTGAATTTGCTCATTTCATTGGGTAAGATTGTTCAGTTTCACTTGAAGTTTAGTCACGGGAGATATAAAAAAATATAAGGCCATTATTTTATTTCCCAAGATGGAGATGATTTTTGTATACACTATAGGGATAGGCACCATGAATAAAGTGCAGATCGGTGTTGATGGTTGAAAATCGGTGAATTGTTTGAATTTGCTACAAAGAAGATCGGGACGGGTACGGGTTTTAAAACTAATTTAGGATCAGTATAGTATTGCATTCATTTGACCTAGTACAAGGGGCGGGGCGGGGCTGGGCACGGTAAGATTTTAAGACTACCGGGGTGGGTACGGATTTTATAAGATTGACCGTCCGATTGCCATTCTTTCTCTCAACTTGACATGTAGCACGAAGTCAACACACAAGGTGGGATGTGCTACGAGTTGACAGTAGATAGGGTGACAGATTAGCAGTCAAAATAAGGTGGAAGGCTCCACTGAACGGCACAAAAATTGAGCAAGAAATATTCACAAATTTGAAATACAATGGAACTAAAATCGAGACATAAGCAATCTAAAGTTCAATCCAAAGTGCACAGTGAATTATACAATAACGCCAAACATGATTAATTTTATCGAAGAATAATGAGAACTAGATTAAAAGGTCAAACCATTAAACAGATAATTGGTCCAACACTAATTTAGATTTCCAAAAGTAACTCTCTTACCTTTTAATTGTGTAATTTAATCCAAATTCTTAATCCTATCAAACAAATTGTATCAAGAACCCTATTTTACAAATACTCAAAATTTCAATAAGACTCTATCAATGAAAATAATTTATGTAGTTCTTACCACAAATCTCAATTCCAAAGTAAAATATGTTATTACCTCAAAATGAGGATCAAGATCTCAAAAGGTCTCTTCCTATAGATGCTTTGAAAGCTCCTCAGAAGTATGTTGTGCTCTTAGGGCAAAAAATATTTTGTACGTAAAGTATTAGGAACTTGAAAAGATTTTTATTTTCCTTCCTAAAACGAAAAGGATTATGAAATACCCATTATCTCTCTCTCCCTCCCACCTTCCCTCTCTCTCTCTCTCTCTCTCGCGTCTCTCTCTCATATGTCAACTAAAGCCCAAATTTAAATTGGGTCATACAATCCCGAAAAGTAAAACACACTTTTAACAAATAATTCTGAGTTGCTTTTTAGGCCCAACTCTAATATGCAAAATTACACATAAGGCCCTGATGACCAAATTCAATTTTTTTTTTCTCACTAAGCATTTAAATATTTGGGATCTAAGAAATTTAGTAGAAGTGAATTTTCATTTTCTTGGGAGTCTTGGAGAAACGGGAGAGGAAGAAAGATATAAGGGAAATCAGGAAGTGCATTGACAACATTTTCGAAGGGTGCAAAAATGTCTAAAAAAGTGCGGATATATCCGCACCCCGGTAAACTACATTCCCCAGTGTAACAACACTGAAACCTCGAGAGGATCCGATGAAATAAACTCAGTGTTGGCGATGTAAACATTTTATGATGGTTAATAAATGCATAGACATGTGTTGCGCTGAGGACCGTGTAAAGTGCCTTGAGAAGTAAGTGGAAATAGGCACATCTGTTATGGTTATTGATGAATCACCGATTACCAACAGTGGAATGATAAAGACAAATGAATCGGAGAAAACACGTAGGAAGCGAAATTCGAACAAATCGTGCAAAAAAGGAAAAAAACCGCTAACAGGTGCAAGAAAATCGGCAGTAGTGTTTAACATGGTGACAGAGCTAGGAAATCTATAGTAGTGTTTAACATGGTGACAGAGCTAGGAAATCTGTAGCAGCGATTGATAAATGGTTCTTGGAATAGACATCTGTCAGTATTACAGGAAAGATTGTGGAGAAAGATCAGTAAACTGGTAGCATGTAAAGTACAGATGTCAGCAGAAACGACCAATCACAAAGTCTGAGAAGTTGTTCTCAATAAGGATAAAGATGAACAGTTACAAAAGGAGACAGTTATGAACAAGCAAGTATAAAATAAGAGAAGGACAACAGGGAAAGAGGTCGTCAATTTCACAAATAAAACTAGACTTAGGAAAATAGAGTATGTCATGCTCTAGCTGATTTCTCTTATTTTTGTCTAGTTTCTTGGATGATCTGTCTTGTATTGATAGAAAATCATGTACGTTATCATACTTGTGTTCGTTGCATTATAAGTATTATCTTCATTGTTTCAGTGGGCGCATCAGTTATAGATTTGTTCATTACTTTGTCTTCAGTTAGTTTTTATTTTTAGTGAAGTCTTCAGGCCCGAGAGGCAAAAAAGATCCAGCATTGTTCATCGGTTGTGTTGCAGGCACACGATCGATAATGAATTTGCCTAGCAGCGCAAACATTCGCATGCTCGGTGGGACACTGATAGCTAAAAAATAAAACTACATCAAGCACACGTAGTAGTGATGTAAGATTGCATGGCACCAATAATGGCACTGAGACTCCAGCCACCAACAATGATGGAAATTCGGAAGAAGTAAGAAACATTCAAGCCACTCATGGCATGACTAGGAGTGATAGCGTGAACGCCAACATTCAAAACTCAAGAAATCCCAATGGAAAAAGCACTAACGATGTATAAGTCTTGATGCTGAGAGGCCGCCCACTAGCCATAATGGCCCAACTTTGACGTAACTAATGAACCAGGTTAGTTCACCAATGCAAGAGTTTATAAATATGATGTCTCAGTTTATGACCTTTATGCAAAACTAAAACATAGCTTTGAATAAAATAATTAGTAATCAAAATCAGTCTAGCTCTGAGATAGTAAACGAAGTGAGACGACTGCCAGAGGAAAGAGATGCCTCTGAAAGAGAAATGATTAGAGATCTGTCAGGAGAAATCAAAAAATAGACATCCTCTATTGTTAGAATAGTGGATTCAAATATACAAAACAGGGAAAGCTCATATCAGTAATCAAACTGATCTAGTGGAAGTGGATACTTCCCCCATGAGAATTGAGAATGCTATAAGACAGTCCAATGGGTTCAGTTCAAATCAACCACATGAATATGTTTGGTACATTATCATATCTGCCGATGAGGGGGAATCAGGGCCGAGTAAAAAAGGAATATACATAAGCGGGCTTAAAAGTCCTGCAACATGGCCCAATGATATCAAACTTTCAAGAAATAGAAATGGCCAATATCATGGCGGTCAAGGAATCGAAGGCAAATACGCCCCTCCTCATAAAAGAAATTCGGAAGGAACCACTCGATTTGAAAATCCCACATTTGAAGAGACGACTGGCATTGTCTGACCAAATGATAGGGAACGGTTGAGTTATAGGCTTGGGGTCCAACCTCACCACGAGTTCCACCAAGTGGGAATAGGTCAAGGGTACAGGCTTATAGATAAGCCTTCATATAGAAAACCATACTCTAATGAGGTCAATCAAATGAAAATACCTAGAGGAGCAAAAGTCCCAGATTTTAGTCTATTCCATGGTGAAGGGAACCAATCTACCATTGAATATGTTACGAGATTTACCTTTCAATATGGAGATTTAGGTCAGCACGACTGGGCCAGATTAAAATGGTTTCAATATTCACTGACTGGGTAGCTTTTTAATGGTTTGCAAATCTGCCACCAAATTCAGTATTCTCCTGAAGAGACATGGAAGACTTATTCCATGTGCAATTCTTCAAAATGGAGCCGAAAATCTCTCTGGCCGATCTAGCTAGGCTAAAAATGTTTTCAAAGGAAAATGCAGAATAGTTTTTGGAAAGATTTAAGGCTTCCAAGAATAAATGTCATTTTCAAAAGCCAGAATTAAAATTGGCAAATTTGGCTCTCAACGGGTTAGATCTCGAAATTAGAAAGAAGTTTGAAGGGATGGAATTCAGTAACGTTTCTGAACTATCATCCAGAGTAGCCCGATATGAGACATTATTAAGGGAACAACAAGTTAGGAAGAATTCGTCGATGGGAACTTACTTTTAAGATCCTATCGATTTGAAAATATGTGCCGCATAAATGATTGGGAAGAAGCCGGTTACTCATGAACTTCTGATTAATGTCAGAAGTCCTATCAACCTACTTTCGAAACAGCTTAATAAGTTGAACCCTTCACCTGCCCTGAGGAAGTATTCGTTCGATATAAATCAAGCGGACCAGAAAAATAAAGTTCATCCATCTTTAGGGTCACCTTAGGGTCCCAAAGAATAAGAAAGCTAAATTTTGTAAATGGCATAACACCATAAGTCATGATACTAACAATTGCGTTATTTTTTGTAATGCTGTGTAGGATCAAATTGAAACAGGGCTTCTCAAATTTGTCAATAAGGATAAAGAGTAATGGAGGTGGATAGTGATCCGTTCCCAGAAATGACGCTTGACATTAACAAGGTATCGGCTGATTATGACCTGATCGAATGCTCGGGTGACAAGGAAAGTTCAGAAGGAGATAATTTTAAGGCAAGGAAACCTTTTGAGAGAAACACTAATTGGGGAAGAATAGAGGAAAATGTAAGTTTTGATTCTGGTACGAATAAAAGTTTTGGTTGTAGCAGTAAGATGAAGGAAAAGTTTATATAGGCTGATGAAGAGACTAGCTCCAATAAGGGAGCTTGCTCCTAAAATTAGGCACATCCGTATCCAAGATTGGACCTATCAGAGAATCAGTATGCCAAAGTTATGGCTCTTCCAAAGAATGGTAAAAAATAATGTGGCAGAAGGAACGAGCGATAGAAAACAAGACCCACAAAAAGATGGATATAAAAAGTAGGTCAAGAGAGACTGAATTATTAGAATCAGCCAGGGATGAGCTTCAGACAGCCTAATATGGCTAATCAAGTGATTTTATCAAAATAATGTAGGGCTAGATCACTTTGGCTTTAAAATGGTGAGACCAAGATTTGGACCATTTGACCCAACGTATATGTCCAAAAATTACAAAGGCAAAAATCCTATAATGGCTGGACAGAGGGATGAATTCAGAATGAGATAGTAGGCCGTGCTATAAATTTATGGGCGGGTGCTTCAGGTGTGGCACTATCGAGCATCAGGTGTGAGACTGTCTACTGTCTAATGACCAGTAGAAGCCAGACAGCAGCAAGCAATGTTCCTTGATAGGGAAGGGGACAAGGTCAGTAAGGTTTGACTCAACAGACTCAGGCTCAGCAAATACAGAAGCCCAAGACGTCAGCCCATCTTTATTTCATGACTGCTAATGATGATGCAATATCTAACGACGTGAAGTCAGGTACGCACTTCCAGTAAACTCTTTAAATGTCCGTATATTTTTTAATACTAGAGCATCATACTATTTTGTTTCCCTTGCTTTTGCACGGCGATTGAGGGTGAAAACCCATCCTTCAAAAACAGACCTTAAAATAGGCACTTCGTTGGGAGAGTCTTTGTCTGTTTTTACAGCTCTTTGTGACTGTAAGGCTCATGTTGGGGATAGAAATCTTCCTGTGGATCTCATCCCATTAGTGATTCAGGACTTCGGTGTCATACTAGGTATGAATTGGTTATCCTCTAACCATGCATCAGTGGATTGTTATGGGAAACTGGTTTGTTTTAACATCCCAGGTGAGTCCGAGTTTACTTACCGCGGGTCTAAACCAAGTGGGTTAGTTAGTATTATCTTAGCTATGAAAGCAAAATGATTACTACGTCGGGGTTGTCGGGGATACATTGCACATGTTATAGACATATGTCAAGACAGTCCAGAGTTGTTATCTATCCCTGTGCTAAAGCGATATTCAGACGTGTTTCCTGACGAGTTACTTGGGGAACCAATTGATCGCAAAATAGAGTTTGTGATTGATCTTGTTCCAAGTGCAGAGCCTATTTCTAAAGCTCTGTATCGTATGGCTCCAGTGGAGATGAAAAAGTTGAAGGAACAACTATAGGAATTGCTTAACTGGTGGTTCATACGTCCCAGTGTGTCCCCGTGTCCTCTTTGTGAAGAAAAAGGATGGTAATTTAAGACTCTATCGATTACAGAGAATTGAATAAGATTACAATCTGAAATAAGTACCGTATTGATGACTTGTTTGACCAACTTCAGGGTGCTTGTTATTTTTCAAAAATTGATTTAAGGTCCGGGTATCATCAATTAAAGAAGAGAGAGGAAGATGTTCTGAAAACAGCGTTCAGGACCCACTATGGACACTATAAATTTCTTGTTATGCCTTTTGGTTTGACGAAAGCCCTAGCAGTGTTCATAGATATGATGAACAAGATATTTAAGGATAATTTAGATTAGTTTATTATAGTATTTATTGATGAAATTTTAATATACTCAAAATCTGAGGATGAGCATATGAAGCATTTGGAATTAGTGCTGCAACGACTGAGGGATAACAAATTATATGCGAAATTCTCAAAGTATGAGTTCTGGCTATAGCAAGCTGGGTTCTTAGAGTATATAATATCTAAGAATGGTATTTCGGTGGACCCAACCAAGATTAAGCCAGTAACTAAATGGCAGACGCCTGGTTCAAAAAAGGAAATACACAATTTTCTAGGCTTACGGGTTACTACAGACGGTTGTAGAAGGTTTTCGAAGATTGTGGGACCGTTAACTCGATTGATAAGCAAGGATACACATTTGTTTGGACTAAAGAATGTGAGTGCAGTTTTTAGGAGTTAAAATAAAGCTTGGTAACGACACCGGTGTTGGCATTGCCGTCATGATCATAAGGGTTTATAATCTATAGTGATGCTTCTAAGAATGGACTTTGTTATGTTTTAATGCAACACGAGAAAGTCATTTCCTACGCATCAAGGCAATTAAAGTTTCATGAGCAGAATTATCCGACTCACGACTTGGAGCTGGTAGCATATATTTTTGCTTCAAAATTATATAGACATTACATGTACGGTGAGACGTGTGAGATCTATACAGATCATAAGAGTCTTAAATATATTTTCACCCATAAGGAACTTAATATGAGGCAGCGTAGGTGGTTTGAACTTTTAAAGGATTATGACTGCTCAATTCATTATCATCTTTGTGAGGCCATTATGGTTACCGATGCCCTTTGTAGGAAAATTATGGGGAATCTAGCATCATTGTTTACAAGACAACCTCGGTTGCTAAAAGAGATGAGACAGTTAGACTTAGAGATTAAATGTCCAGGATATGGTGCAGTGTTCGGTACTATGCAAGTCCAGCCCACATTGGTTAGTAGGATTAAGATAGCATAAGAGAATCACCCCGAGTTTGCTAAGATTATCGGATTGGAAATGAGAAAACTGAGTTTGTAGTTAATTCCGAAAGGGTGTTACGATTATGTCGGCGATTGTGGGTTCCTAGTGATGACGAACTGAGAAGATCATTATTGTCAGAAGCTCATAGTTCACATTTTTCGGTACATTCGGGAGCTACTAAGATGTATCATGACCTCAGAGAATAATTTTTTAGGAATGAAGAGAGACATAGTAGAATTTGTGTCTCGGTGTTTGGTGTGTCAACAAATAAAAGCTGAGCACCAAAAGCCTGCATGAACTGTGCAACCAATAGAGATTTCCAAGTGAAAGTGGCAACATGTTACTACAGATTTCATGAGCGGTTTACCCAAGACTGTTCGGGGTTATGATATGAGATGGGTGATAGTGGATCGACTCACCAAATTAGCACATTTCTTACCTATTTGAGGAAATTTTACTATGCAGTAGTTGGCCCAACTGTATATGAATCGATCGTGAGACTCCATGGAATACCTATTTTGGTGATATCTAATAGAGATTCACATTTCACATCAAGATTCTTGGAGAGTTTCTAGGAAGCTATGGGAATGAGTAGCGATTTGGTACTGCTTTCCATCCCCAGACTGATGGTTAGTTTGAGAGAACAATTAAGACATTGAAAGATATGTTAAGAGCTTGTGTTATAGATTTCTAGGGTAGCTGGGATACCCACTTACCATTGGTTGAGTTTGCATATAATAACAGTTATCAGGCTAGTATTCAGATGGCGCCTTTCGAGGCTTTATATGGTCAGAGATGCAGGACTCCATTATGTTGGGACGAGATTGGTGAGCTTCGACTCATCGGCCCTGAGTTAGTTCAAGTAACCTACGAAAAAGTTGATTTAATTTGGTCACGTATGAAAGCAACACAAGACAGGCAGCCTATGTACGTCGCTAAGCATACATGTGATTTTGAGTTTACAGTTGATGACTGAGTGTTCCTGAGAATTTCTCCCTGGAAAGGAGTGATGCACTTTGGTAAGAAGGGTAAGCTTAGTCCATGAAACACTTTGAGGTTATTTTAGGGGTACGGATTTGGACTGATTATCTTCCAATAATACCAAGATGGATTGCTTTAAAAAAGAGGATGATTATGATCGTCTGGCGAATAACTCTGAGAACTAGAAGCTATCTGTAAAGGCTGTGACTGAGAGATATAAATGATGTGAGAGTTTAAAGACTAAAACTTTTAGTGGATGCGCGATATATGTAAAATTAAGAATAATATGTTTTTCTCTGTGGTAAATTTGATAATAGATTGAACTAGCTTGCTTGCTTTGAGGTATCAAGGTGCGCAGCGAAAGCGTGGTGACCTTTGGTATGACGAGTAAGTGCTTATCGTTATTGGTTATTCATATTGGATAAGTCAATGGAGGATGCTTCAAATGTTATCTGATGGTTTTGATTTTGATGTCAGAATAAAAATTAGATGTGGGAAAATATTGATCATTAAGTAATCTCATGGTTTGGTCATAGACATTATGTCGTTGCAATTTAGTTAAGCTTTAGATTTTGAATTAGTAATCTTTTGTTGTTGAAAATATGGGCAAGAAGTTGAGCTTGGTGTGGCCTTAAGTAATTGTATGTTTGAAGTAGTAAAATGTTTTTGAGTATGAAATATTGGAATATTCGATAATGATGAAAAATAATTTTTTTTCACAAAAATTAAAAGACTGTTGTCACTGTCCTGTTCTTTCCCCCCACCCCAAAATCCAGAGAGTGCCAAAACCCAGCGAGCTGCCTTACCAATCAGAATCGAATCTCTTTAGAAAGAAGATCTTTTGTCTCATGCGCTTTCAATTACATTACCTCAGAGTGGAATTGACTGGGTGGTAGAGTCGTGGAACCATTTTAATTGGAAACATTCCTCTAATGAATTCTCTGGGATAGAAATGTGAATAACCCGTCCTCCGCTCTTACCAGTTCTTCCTCCTGAGTTGAGACCAATCATTCATTTAATATCCCTGACATAACATATGTCAAGTTCGAATTGACGTAACACAAAACCTATACCAGACACGAGATAGATCTTCCAAAGAACAAGGAATAGGAGTTAGAACGCTCGAATGTCTCCTCTCATTGAGTAGCTGATTATTCTAAGCGGTTATTCTATGTTGTTAAGTCATAGTTGGGTAAAGTCGGAACATAGTATGTAGGGAAAGATTTGTTCTCTATTGTACTATGAAGAAAGGACAGTTTCCACTACAACATGATCATTGCCAAGAGGCCTTGACCTTCGCCGAGGCGCCCCGACCGCACAAAGCCTCTCCAAGGTCTTACATGGCTGTCGTCAGCTTGTATTGGCATTGGTGATTTGATTATAGGTAATCATATTGGAAAGTCTAACAGTGTGGGTAAAGCATCTGGGCGGAAGGCGTACCAATAATTTAGTAACTTTAGTTATAAGTTACATTCAGTTGTCAGTGAAAATGTTATTAAGAGTGTATTGATATGGCTCCATTGTGATTTTTTACGGGCGAAATTTTGAATTGAATGTTTTGGAGTATAAATCCTTGTGATTAGTATGAAGATTGATTATTTTGGGGGTACAATTAAAGTTAACCGTGACAATGTTATGCTTTGTACCAAGGTTATGGTTTAATGTGAGCATAATGGCATAACATGAGCTTGTCGGTATTGTATTGGTTTCAGATAATTTGAGTTTTGATTGGAGTAACTTAATTCAGCGGGTTTCATTTGTTAGCCAAGTATAGATACTTTGAGGGGCAATCTGAATATATTTTGGAGTGGTGATGACAATGGAGGTTAAAAACTTAAGTTTGAATTTCGTAAAACACGTCATATGGGATGAGAAATTGCTTAGTACTTGGTACACCTCAGGCTTAAAGTTAAGCCAGTCATCCAGATTTTGTAAAGTATATGATTTGAAATATTATCAGAGTAGCGCAATAGAAGCGTTATGTATTGGAAATTGATTTCAATTGTTGAGCCATGTATGTTTCGTAGGTTAGTCAAGCCATGTATGTTTCGAAGTCAGAATTTCAGTTAATAGTATGAGGAATGTATTGACTCGTGTTGGAATGCAAGAAGTTAGTTGACGATTAAGGAACGTTTTAAATTCCGAGGATAGAATTTTTTTAAGGAGGGGAGAATGTTACACCCCGAATTTTTTTTTCCTATGTGAAATTATTATTTTTAAATAAATAAGTTTGTCGTCTTTTGTTAAAATTAAGAAAATGAATTGGGATTGTTTTTGAAATTTTCGGTCAGTTGAAAGTGGTTTCATTCGAATCAAAATGAAGGGAAATGGTGTTTTGGAGTTTCTGAGTTTTTGGCAGACTAAAAAGTTTTCAGCCGACTAAAAAGTTTTCGGTCGACTAAAAAAAATTCAGTTGAAATTAAAGGTGTTTTGGTAGAATGAAAATAGTTTGGTTTCAAATGAAAATGGATTTCACTTCGAATGAAAAGATTTTTGTGTGTAAAATGAGCTACTAAAGTTTTCAGTCGAATTAAAAGTTTTAATTCGATTGAAAACTAGTTTTGGGTCGAATTGGAAAAAAACAAATTGAACCATTTTCACCTCTGTTGCATTCGATCGACTGAAAATTATTTTTGGTCGACCGAAAACTATTTTCAGTCGAATAGAAACTTAAAAGTTTTTGTCTCCTAGAAATAGCTTTCTTTTCCCTTTTATAGTCTTTTTAGGGTTCTCTATTCCTTTTTCCCTTGTGGTGGAGAGAGAGAAAGAGAGAAGGTTTGGAAAATTCGGGAGCTCTATGGTGAAGCTTAAGGATTGATATTTCTCAAAGGCTTGATTAAGGTAAGGGTTTAATCTTCGAAGTTCAAATCAGCGATGGACCAATCGCTCATGTAAGTCTTTAGATTCTTTTGAAATTCGAACTTCTTCAAATGAAGATAAGTGATTCTTCCTCTCCTTTTTGTTTTGAACTTTGTTAAGAATGACTTGTTGTCAATTCTATACAGAAACAATCCGTCGCTAAAAAATTTCTACTAAATTTTAAAAAGGTGGACGAAAATAGGAAATTTATAAAAAAAATTTAGCCACGGGAAATCTGTCGCTAAAATCCCGTCGGTAAAGATTTTTATCGATGGTTTGGTACCGTCGGTAAAAGTTTTTAGCGATGGATTTTTACCAACGGTACTTCCCGTCTCTGAAACGACTTTTAGTGATGGATTTTTCCCCATCGCTAAATAGCCTTTTTCTTGTGGTGATGATTTGTGAAAATCAAATTTCGTCGAATTTGTTTGACCTCAAAATTTAACCTATTGATATCACTCGTTTCAGTTATTTATGATTGTCATTATTTCGTAAACTCTACTTATTATTCAACAAGTCTGCAATTTGATTATGTTATTTTGAAACCTTTGAATATGGTTTGAAATGTCCGATATTTGATAACGGTTATTTTGAGATTTTGTTTTGGTGACTTTATGAGCCATGTCACAGTATATATGACTTATTTCTGATTTACCCACGTGGATTGAAACGTGGACTAGCTCATGGGAGTTGAGCTAGATATCGCGATCTTGCTTTCTGAACCAACCTCATATGTCAGGAATGACGTATGTGACCACTTTCTGAATGGCTCTCTAGTGTCTATTTCTGTACTCGGATATATTTTAGCATTTGATATTTGGTCTGACTTCTGTCAGTCGAAACTAGTGTGCCTTTGAAATCTGGTTTGAGTATCAGTTTCGTTAAAAACTTTTGCGTCTGTCTTTTTATTCAGATATAGTTTGACATTTGAAATTTGGTTTGATATCCGTTCCGTTGAGCTTTTGTGTTTCCAAAATTTTGTTTCTCAGATATTTTTGCTTCCATTTGATTGGTCCTTTAAGCGACCTTACTGAGCATTTGACTCATTCCCTTATAGTTTTTTCTTTCAGGTGATTCGTAGGTGCGATTTCGGATTCGAAGGGCTAGCTGTGTGACCAAGAGTTAGGTACCTTATTTCAGAGTTAGTATTGACATTTAAGTGTAACATCTAAGACAAGTTAGTGTTACTTAGGTTTCATTTTGAAACTCTACGTTGGAGAAATTTTGGATTGTAAAAAGCTTTGGGCCCCTATGTCAGATATTGATGTACTTTGAGAATTATTAGTATATGCCATGATTGACCGTTTGAGAGATTTATGATAAAATTAAAGGTTTTCTGACTCCATTTTTTTTTTATATTTTAAGGTTTCTAATTTCGTTTGGGAGACTTTTGATAACTTTGAGGTTTCCTCCGAATCCCGATTATTCGACTGTTTACCCTTTGGGAATAAATAAATTTTGGGGACGTAATGATCCGACTCATGTCTTACAACATTGGCGTGATGAGATCCAGACTGGCTTGAGTTATGAAGAGGTACCAGTGGAGATATTAGATTGGCGAGATCAAGTTCTTCAGACTAAGGTGATACCGTTGATCTAGGTGATGTGAAATCAAAGCGTGGAAGAAGCTACTTGGGAGCCAGAGGATGCTATGCAAAATGTCCATCCTCATCTATTCGATAACCCAGGTATGCTAGACTTCGTGGACGAAATTTTTACAAGGTGGGAAGAATATAATACCCTGCATTTTTCGAGCGCGTTATAAACAAAAAAAAAATTCTAAGCTGCAATAATTATCGGATGTTCGAAGGAAAAAAAGAATTAATGAATAATAATAACAAGAGGGTGGGGGGGGGGGGGGGAAGGTATATTTTCAGCATTAGTTGGAAAGTCATAATGCATGAAAGGTTATGAAGTTTTGGGGTTAAATTATTATTTTTAGAAGTTTTGGGGGCTTCATGTAAATATGTAAAATGTGGGGCTTACTTTGTAATTTGGGAAAAATAGAAGACTAGGGTTGAAAGTGTGTAAAAATTTTATGAAATATTTCATGACCTAGTGACACCTCCTACTTAAGCTCAATGACTAAGGTAGATTAATTATTTAAGTTTTTAAATGTAATAAAACAAAAACAAAAAAGTTTTTAAAATGCCTCTAATATGAGGCACTTATAAACCCCTAAGAAGTGGCAATTATCAAACGTCCACAAAAAAGGCAGCACAAATTGATTAGAATAGGGCGTTCTAAAACTGCCCTCAATTGGAGGTGCTTAAATATACCCCAAAAAGGGGGTTCTTAACCACCACTCTAATTTAAGGGCAACCACTTAAGACGCCATAGAATAAGGACATTAAGATAGCATTTGAAACAATTTTTATTTTTAATTTTTTGTTCAGTTTTGAAAATTAAAAAATTATCTGCTTTTGACTGACAATTTTAGTTTTTTTTTTCTCTTCAGTTTTATGAACGAGTTTTCAAAATGGGACTTTTTTTGAAAACCATTTTGGATTTTTCAGATTTGGTTATTTATTTATTTTTATTTTTTTGAGATCCACTTTTGATTTCTGTTGGAAGTGTTTTATGTCTCTTCTTCCCTTTAATCTTCATCACCAACACATATCATCCAAGAATACCAAACCACTAACATTGCTAACCACCACACCTATTGACCGACACCACCAGCACTGTTGAGCAATACCCCCGAATAGTTAACTACAAATATTGTCAACCACCATAACTCTGACTGTCGATTTGCCACTACCACTGATCAAAATACCCAAACACCAAACCTGCCAACATCGTCAACTTTCATAGCCGCTGATCACCGCCACCACCACTAGTGACCAACACCAACGAACACCAAACCTACGAATACTGCCAACCACCATAACCACTAATAACCACATTCACCACCACTACAGTCCAACACCGTCGAACACCAAACCTTTAACATCGATCACCATTATAGCACCACTCATCTAAATCTAAATTCACCATTGTATTAACCACAATTCTCCCAGCAATCAACACCACCATAAGATTTCATACATCGATTAGCCCTATTATCTTCAATCTGCGCAGGTAAATTCCAAGCCAATCAAACTCATTTATCTAATCAAACCCAATGAAGCCCTAACTTGCAATTTAGTGTATTACTGGCATAACAATAGTTGGAGAGTGGTAGATAAGATGTATTGATCTTGGAGGGGCGCTTCTGGTTGTTGAATATAAGAGTTCAGAAGAAGCTCTCGAGTATTGAAAAATGAAAGAAAAGAGAAGACATGATAAATAAAAAATAAAAACAAAAGTAAAACACACACACACACACACACACACACAAAACTGCTATCAAACAACCCATCAATTTTGGCTTAAAATGCCTTTTTCTTTAAGAGTCAGTGCCCTGAATGCTTGTATTTGTTGTAATGTTCTGGACACATACCACATCTTGATTGTCAGTCTTGGGTACGTGCCAGCTATTCCACCCCCCATAACGAGGAAAATATTTGTAGTAATAAAGTTTTGAAAGACCACGTTGACTATTGTCATTCTCGGAACCAAACCCTTTAGGAAAACATTTTACTTTGCTCTTTCAAAAGATGTCTAGCAGCTCTCGGTTCCTTAACTAAAACTACTAATTAAGTCTATCTAGTTCAATATTTTTGTATACAGACTCAAAACAATAAATAAAACGAATATGAAGACTAATTAAGCTCGGTAACTATAACTGTGCTATGCTCGAAGAAAACCCACAGCCACGGGAGCCACAAAGCGGAAAAGCAAGGAGAAACGAGGGAAACCGCTACTGAAAAGAAGAACCAGAAAGAAGCAAAAGCACTTTAGCTCCTTTATGTGGCAAAGTCTTCACAGAGATACCACTGCCTTGGGGCCTGGATGTGCAGATTCCCTAATCTAATCTCTCCTGTAGTCTGGGAGCCATAAAGGAAGACAAAGGTCGCTCTCTTTACTTTGGCAAGTTTTAATTTTGCCATTTTAGTTCTTGACGGTAATTTCGAAAACTTTTATGTGTTTGCAACGCTAATTTTAACAAGTATGGTTCTTTGGCTCTTTCTTCCGGCCTTAAGGCATCACGTTTAAATCATGGCATAATGCATACGATTTGTGCCACCAAGCTTAGCAATCTCAGTCGTGCTTGTTGTCAAGGAAAACAACGCAAGACAGAACTGACAATAACAACTCACGGCTAAAAAAAGGCCAAATTCAGTAAAAACGTCCTTTAGGGGAATGTTGGAGAAAATTCAAAAGATTCAAAAAGCATGACACGTGCGCAAGAATGAGGCATGCAAATCATTAAGTGATCACCATAAAATTTCCTTTTACTTGCCCATAATAATAACTCCGATAGCATCAAAACTGCTTAGTGTGGTCTGATACATTCTGATGGCACCTACATATAGGTGGAGAAGCCACTCAGAGTGGTAGGTTTACACGCGTGATGCAATTTCATTTGCACTCATTAGTGCATTTCTAGTGCCTTCGAGTACGATAATCTTTTTTAAGTATTTATTTATTTATTATGCCAGTAGATGGTGGAAGGTTAAAAAAAAAAAGGAAGCACGAATTACGAGACTGGCAGCCACTATTGCACATTGGTTTTGTTGTCTATGAGGAGCTTTACGTGGACCACTACTTTGACAATGACTAGAGCTATTTCTCTCCTCTCTCTTTCAATTTCCCTCATCAGGTTCCCAATTTTGTCATGTGATCGTGGACCCTAGTTTGATGTTGGTGACTTTAGTCATTTGTAACCGTGTTTCTTTTCTATTAATTTTGTACGAGCCAAAAAATTTTACTTACGTGTGTTGTTTGTCGCAAAAAGGTACAATCAATTTTATCACCAATTGCAGATGCTACTTTGAATTTTTCTTTGAAACAAAAAGGATTTCGACTTTGGATGCCTATGATATAAGCATAACCAATTATGATGTGCAGCTCAACCAGCTTGGTGGGTGCTAAACACCATCTTGGGCATTCTAGTTTCTGTTTTCAATTGTATGGCAACGAGAAGTAGTAACACGGAGCTGTGTGGCCTAGTTCTTATTGGCTATAACTGCAGTTGTAATCTCAAACACGAAACACCGGCTCACGTTTTCTTTTTGTGTCCTGAAAACACACTATTTAGACCTCCATAGACATTTCCTTCTTCAAACAATACATGACTAGAATGGTAAATCGCTTGGATTACACAACGGTCGTCATCTTCTTCTGAACCAACACGTAACATAGTCCTCCTTTCCCTACGGCTTATTTGAAAAAGAAAGAAAGAAAGAAAGAAAGAAAAAACCGATGTCAACTTCGGTATACTTGTGCGGGATGCGAATTCCATCACTTCTCCGCGATTAGTTCTTCACACGTTTTATAGTAAATCCTTCCTAATACACTCAGTAGCCACTGTTTTAGGAAAAACGGCATTGTGCATCATCAACTCGGCAGTGTTGCATCAGCTTTACAAACACCATACAGATGTAATGATCAATTGGAAGCTACCCTCTTTTTCGGGTGTGCTTATAATCACAACAAACAGCAATTTGGCCTTCTTATTGGCTGCTACTTTAAGTTATAAACATGTAACTCTCAGTATCAATTGCAATTGTAATATCCCTCAAATTGGGCGGACTGTAAGAATGCAGATATTGTTGTACATGATATTCATTTTGCAGTTCAGCAATATCATATTTTCAAGCTTCCGAAAAGGAAGAAAGGTAGATAGAATGAAGATAGCACAACCGAGCTAAGACAATCAGCGGTAGTTAAACCATTTCTCAGACAATGATCACTTTGGATCAAGACTGATAGCTTGATTATTTTGTTTAACTACTGCCTTGTACATCTTTTTGTTTGTTTTACCGGTTCTTTTATAATAGGTACAATATGTCAGATACGTGCAATCTGGTCCTAGCTATTATCTAACCCTCTATTTTGGCGAGCTCAGAAAGTAGCCTAACTACTCGTGTAATTTAGTATAAAAACTCAACTGTGTTATAAAATTCTCCCATTCGTTAAAAAGAGAAAAGCATGCTCATAAACAAACCCCTATACGGGATTTCCTCTTTCTTAGGGGCTTCAGTTGGCTCAAGAGAGTGGATGCTTTTCGCATGTATAAATACTGGTCATCTGCCTCTCTTCACCACCCCAAACTCCCAACAAAGAACAATATTAGCTCTCCCCAACCCTCTTTCTCTCGCTCAAGCTTTACCAATGAAGAAAATCTTCCGTGGTTTTGATCTTCTGTTCTTTCTTTTCATCATTACCTCACAGACATCTGCCCGTTCTTTTGCAGTCGGAAAAGGTAAGGAAATACCCTTCTTCAATCCTCTTCTTGGTCCTTTATTACTGTTTTTATTCTTCTTGCAAAACAGAAGATTTTGCATCTTTTGCAGGGGATAAAATGATAAAGCCCATTAAAAGTATTACGAGTACTGAGGAATCTGCTGCGGAGATCGAAGTCAGTGACTTTTTAGATGTAATCCTTCACTTCATTCTTCCCTTTTGTTGTTGTCAATTTATAAAGGTGTTCAAAATTCTTCAATTCTTCTCTAATTTGATTGTTCTGTAGAATCTTATGG
This sequence comes from Escallonia herrerae, assembly GCA_033070095.1. Lineage (NCBI taxonomy): Eukaryota > Viridiplantae > Streptophyta > Magnoliopsida > Escalloniales > Escalloniaceae > Escallonia > Escallonia herrerae. Next base: position 553,680 of record JAVXUP010000261.1, on the reverse strand, counting down.
GACGAGAAGATTGTGGAAATGGAGATCAGGACAGAAGAGTTATTGCCGAGGCTCACCTGGACTACATCTACAGTCAGCAGCATAAGCCTTGAAAATTCACCTCCCAAGGTTTTCAAAGTTACAACACACCTCATTTCCACCGAAGCCTATGTTAAAAAGTTAAATATATCATTTCAACCGAAGCCTATGTACGCTTCTAGTAGCACAACGAAGTTTAAGTTTGTAACCGTGACATCCATCTACAGATATGATTGTTTCTGGAAGCAAAGTTATATATCTTCTGCGGATGAGCAGAGTCTAAAAACTCATACGAATTCAAAGACATGGGATCAAATATGGTGCACACATGAGTTTGCCGAGTATTGTTTCAAGAAAAAGAGTTCGTGGAATTAAAAGGAGACTACTACTTCATTGTGTAGCCCCCCATGGGCCAAAAGGGGGACTATAAACCTCACCTCCCTCAGATTTTGGGTGGCTGCTATACTTCACCTCACTCCCTTTTTTTTTTAATAACCTACCACTTATATAATTGTTCGTGCAATAGCGTATTGATCTTGCTATTTTATCTTTATATTTTTATTGATGGATTTTATTTACTTCTAAAAAGCCACTTCATCGTTTTACTTAGTCGTGATGGTTAACTTTTGTAAACCATATTATATTCAGAAAATACATAGACCAAAATTTTCTCTATCAGACATGAACTAATATGTAGTTAACGTTATAACATGTTATTAGAGTGAACAAGTTAATTTCAAAAGATACTTATACAAACACAATAAAAATGTCTCAAGCATTAACAAGTTGATTGTAACATATTCTCCGGGCATTTTAATCAGAACAGTCTACTTGCCCATTCTAATTAGTTTTGGGGTTCTTTTGTAATATTGAAAAGGTTTTGGGTGAACCAGGAAAAAATGACTAAAGTTTTGGGGTCTTTTTAAGTAATTTCCTTTTAAGGTAAATATATATAAGGTGGCTTATGGGGATCAGCCGTCCCATATACTTTCTTTTTCTTCTTACGTAAAATCCTAGGAGAAAGTTGCCTAGGTCCAAACATCCTAAATTCTCATGTTGAGCATACAGCTAAACTTTGACCAGCCATAATCTATTCATATGATACTCAATTTAGGCAATTCCAAAGCGTAAATCGTGTAGAAGAAATCGAATCCATTTGAGATCACCTTCAGGTCCAAAGTAACAATTTTTCCAAAATCGGACAGATTGCCTTTCTAGGTCTTCGAGTAGCCCTAACTTGCTCATTCAATATCCGATATAGGCAATTCAAAAGCCTAAATTACGTATTATTTTGAGATCTACAACTTTATAGAAGGAGCCAAGTTTGTTTGAGATTCTCTTCATCCCCAAAATATCAATTTTCTATTCGGACAGATTGTTACTCTTGATTTTTTATGTTGAATTGAGTACGGGAACAAACTATTCGACGATCCACGCCAAGATACAATAGGAAACAATTGAGATTAGATTCAAAGAAAACCATCCGGATTCGATTAGCGGTTGGAGTAAGTGACCTTTGATTTAACTAGTATTTTTTTTTGTAAGTGTAAATGTGATTTATTATTGAAAAGCATTGTTTATCAATTTTGAACTGTTTTAGTTACGTATTAATGGTCATGGGGCCAAATCTGAACAGGAACACCGAGACAAGAAGGGTCAAACAAGACGCGAGCAACCTCACAGGCGAGGTCTCTGGTTCAAGTCCAGGATGGCCCAGGCCGAGTGGAAGGGGGCAGTCAGCTGGCTGCTTCTTGGCCACGCCCCCTGGATGGTTTGGTGTTTTGATGATCCCTACCTTGATAGATAGAACTGCTATTTATTTGCTGAATAGACAGATTGATTGAAAAAATTAGAGCCCCCGGTTCTATGTTTGACCAAAAGGAGAGGAAGGACTTCCTCGGAAGCCACCGCCCACATCACCTCATCAGGTGGTTGATTAACCCATCATTGAAAGTATCAAAAAAGTCAAGCAGTTTCTTGAAAACTCGCTTCTGATATGAAACTTTGAGTATTTAGAGATGCCTCCCCGCCCAGCTCTATCAGCAGGCCCTTTCTTTTGCAAAGTTCACTCGGGAAAATGAGGTTTGCCCCTAAAAGTTTGTAGCAACAATATTTCTTATAAAAAAAGAAAAGAAGAAGAAGACCGGTATGAGAACTGTAACATCCCGAAAATCGGGAATATTAGATACTCGCTCGATCATTCACTATAGGAAAATAATATCCTCAAACCCAAACAAATGAACGACCACTACCAGAGCAGCTAAACCTATGTTCAAAATTTCAGGAGACTGTTATCATTGAAACGCAAAATTTAAGTCTGGAAAAAAAATTTAAATAACGATATTAGCCCAAGCAGGGGTTCTAACCTTCAATACTAAACTTAAATTCAAATTCTTTGGCTCGCTCGGCTCTAATCCTTATTCGAGCAACTTAATGCTGCTTATCATCTGTGAAAATATAGTCAAAGGAGAAAGAACTTTTGAGAGCCCAGTAAGGTCGATCAAAGATTTAAACAATCTAAAACGATTCGGACGATTTTACATTTAAACCAAATGACAACTATTAAAACGGAGAAATAGAACAACTCAAATGATTTTCTTTATGCAATCAATGATAATTTTAAAAAGGGTTTTCAAAGAAAATCACAGCATTTCAATATAACACATAGGGAAGGGTATCAACTCAATCCCTTAAATCAGAAGTTATTCAAAACACTTCAGGTAAAATAAAAAGAGATAGAAAACATTGAACATGAGCACTACATTATAGCAAAGTCACCCCGACAGTGCTCGATACGCTTTACATATACATATGTACACTGACTAGTCCATTTAGGTACTAGTTTAACCCAACCAACAGACCATCCATATAACTCCAACAATACAGACCATCCTTATAACTCCAAGATTACTAACTCATGTCAACATTGAGAAGAAATAAATACATTTGAAAATATTTTACGATGATTGAGTCAATAAACAGATGAGAGTGAATAAGAATTTCAAATGATTGCTACATGGCTCAAATTAGGTTTCATGGGCAGTTAAAAAATATTTTTGTATCAATCATAAAAATCAACAATCAATGTATCCAACCTAAGCAATCTACCAAACCTCGATCAATAATCTCTGAATAAACCTAAACTGGCAATCTATTTGTTAGAACACAATCTATGTTACAATATTATAAACATAATATCAACTACCCAAATGATGCTCACTTCTAATTCCAAAATCGCTCAACTCAAAACGGATCCCGCACACGACCAACCTAACCAAAATCATGTACGTTCCTTAACGCGTAATGATATTTCATAATTCATAATAAATTACAATAAAATAAATTTCTTGCTTAAAACATTATAAAAGTCAAAATATGGATTTTTTTTTGAAAATTTGAATATTTTTTAATTAAAATAATTTCTTTAAATGCAATACAAATTCATAAATAGCCATAATTATCTCTAGCTGAAAATAAATTCCATAATTTTTATGATAGCTTTAGAATACTTATAAAATTATAAAAATTAAAAATAAGAATTTAAAAGACATCAAAACTATTTTTAAAATTTTTGTTTTGTTAAAAAGCAAAGCGATACAGAAACTATAGCAAATCAACTCTAAAAATTATCAAATTTAAGTTGAGTCCTTCTTATACTATAAACAAATTACTCTAATTTTTTCAAAACATTTTTGTGGGTTTAAAGGCTCCAAAAGAATTTTAAAAACCTAAAATTGCAAAAATTATTGAAAATTCATACGATTTTTGAAAATTATAAAATTTACCAAAAATTCTATTACAGCCTAAGGCATCTTAGGGTACACGCATTAACAATTATTGTGTACTACCAAACTCATGCACTGAACAAAGCGTGGACCCCATGGTATACTTCTGAAAGCCCCAGGTACCACTAACAACCGTTAATAATTTTTCTAACACATATTTTATCGTAAATATTCTATTATTGGACCATTTCACAATAATAAGTTTGAGTTAGAAGTTTTAGCAACAAATGGATGTGTAGGGTTTTCTTTACATTTTTCCAACTGGGCTTCTTTTAGCATATATATATATATATATATATATATATATATATATATATATATATATATATATATATATATATATATATATATATATATATATATATATATATATATATATATATATATATATATATATAAGAAACCTAGGATTTAGAGAGGCCTTACCGAAAAACTTCGCCAAAATAATTTTCTTCAATCCCTTCTCTGAAACCCCTCTCTCTTTCTCTCGCGTTTTGGTCTGGCGGCCGAAAGAGTGACTGCCCAAACATGCTTTATGTGTGTGTGAGTCCCGTCGTGGAAGAAGTTTGACCGCAGGCATCCAATCTTTGCTCTGGAAGTTCAGAATGTTAGACTTGGTCTAGCAACCGATGGGTTCAACCCTTTCGGTCAGTCTAGCACGCTTTACTAAACATGGCCTGTTATTATTGTCTCATATAACCGTCTACCAGGCATGTGTATGAAGAATTCGTACATGTTTTTGTTGTTGCTTATTCCGAGGCCAAAGAGTCCCGGCAAGGACATATATGTGTATTTAAGGCCGTTGAGTGATGAATTAAAACAGTTATGAAATCATGAAGTTAAAACATATGATGCATCCCTTAAACAGAACTTTCAGATGAGAGCTGCTTTAATGTGGACTATACATGATTTCTCCGTATTGGGAATGGAGTGTGGTTGGAGCACACATGGAAAGTTAGCATGATATCCTTGTATGGGCGTGAACCCCAGTCATATGTTAAAGCACAACGAAAAGTCCTCGTGGTTTGGATGTCATCGAAAGCTTTTGTCACCGGACCATCAGTTCCATAGGCAGAAGGATAAATTCAATGGGATAATCGAGCGTGAGGTTGTCACACTGGACTACCCATATGGTGAAGAAGTGCCCTCACACCTGGAGGCACTTGATACTGACATACCATACGGTAAGGGTGTGCCAGATCAGAAGATTCTAGGATACGAAAAATAACACAACTTGAGGAAACATTTTATTTTCTGGGAGTTAGTCTACTGGAGGACACTCATTATTCGACACAACATGGATATGATGCACACTGAGAAGATTGTTTTTGATAATGTGTTCAACACGGTGATGAATGTCAAGGGAAAATCAAAAGATCACCTTAAAGAGAGAAGGGATCTACAACAGTCGAGTGTACGCCGTGAATTGTATGCTACAATAGTCAGCGGGAGGACGATACTTCTGAAAGCACCTTATTGTCTGGTAAAGAAACAAGTAGAAAAGGTCTGTCAGTGGGTTAAGAATTTGAAGCTTCTGGATGAGTTTGCGTCTAACATATCTCATTGCTGCAATGTATCAAAATGCAAGTTCCAGGAGATGAAGAGTCACGACTGCCACGTATTCTTGGAGATATTCATTCTTATTGCCTTCTGGGGACTGTTGCCACTGGTTGTATGCGAGACTTTGACTGAATTATCTAATTTCTTTTAAGATATATGTTCTTCTACAATCCGGATGAGTAACATGGAGGTGCTTGAGAAGAACATTGTGGTGACGATTTGCAAGCTGGAGAAAATCTTCCCACTTTCATTCTTTGATTCAATGGAGCATCTTCTTATTCACTTAGCATATGAAACTAAGATGGGTAGACCTATGCAATATCGGTGGATGTATCCATTTGAGAGGTAATCCTTAAACTTGTTACAGTTGTTTGTTTACACTTAATGCAAAACCTTTCATCATTGAGAGTCCACCTAACTCGATTCAATAACTTCTAGGTTCATGTTCCATTTGAAAAAAAAAAGTCTGTAATAAAGCTCGTATTAAGGGCTCAATTACGGAGGCTTACGTAATGAAAGAGCTTGTAAACTTTTGTAGCCAATATTTTGGGCCTAATGTTGATACAAGATTAAATCAACTAGGCCAAAATGACCCCGGATCAAGCACAAATTTGGAAGGGCAATTATCAATATTCAAGCAGTCATGTAGTTCGTTCGGCCGAACCTATACTCAATGGCTGAAGGATGAAGAGTACAGTGCTGCAACAATATATACCCTTTGAAATTGTGATAAAGTTTCAGCATTCGTTGAGTAAGTTAATGTCTTAATTAAAACCTAAATTGATGTACATAATTTAAATGTATGATGAGCGAGTCAACTATATTGGTTTGCAGTGAGTTCGATGCAGAATCTTTAATCACTGATCCCGCTGAACTTGAATCTCGTCAGAAATCACAATTTGTACAGTGGTTCAGAAGGAGTGTAAGTCTTTAATGAAATTATATTATGTGTTATATACATTTATGTACCAATTAGTATACTGATTTATCTACAATAGGTTCAGTCAATGGATAGACCAGTAGCCTCCTCTTGAAATTACTAGCTTAAGGCCCTAATAAACAAGCATCCTGTCATGAAGGCTATATCATCAACGGGTTTAGGTTTAACGTAAAAGATAATGACCGAACAAAACAAACCCAAAACAGTGGAGTCTTGGTCAACGGAGACTGTTATGTCGAGAATTGTATGGACTTTTATAGAGAACTGGATGAGATTGTTGAGCTAGCATATTTGGGTTCTAAAAATTGCCTGGTAGTGTTTTAAGTGTACATGGGATGTCACATGCAGTAGAGAAATTTGTGTTAGCTATCAAGGGATTGTACTTACATCGGATGAGCCGTTTGTGTTTGCTAGTCCACTGCACAAGTCTTTTACGTGAAGGACGTCACAAATCCCAAATCTCATTGGCATACAGTTATCAAGTCCAAGAAATTTCCCGTGACATATGACAATGAGGTAGACATATTTCAAGCCGACCAAAGACTTGTCTTGTTACCTGTTGAGGTGAACGACGAGGAGGACGATCTTCCTCTTCCAATAACACTTCATGTAGGAGAAGAAGTCATAGATGATGACGCAAAAGACATGAAAAGTGTTGAAGATGATGTGACTGAGTCTACTGATGAAAATGATGAATTAGAAGATGAAGAGAATGACTAGTCCCACGAAGAAGAGGATGACAAGTCTAGCGATGAAGATGATGATGATTCTCAAACTGAAAATGATTGATTTGTAATGTTGTAACATCACGAAAAATATGTAATAACATTTTAGTACTTATATTGTGTTTTTATACTCGGTTCATATATATAGTGCTGATGATTTTTTTGCCTAATTATTGTTTTTAATGTATTAATTTCTTTGCACTTTATTTATACAAAGTCAGTTATGGATAGAATACTGGCTATTCATGGCCGGGGTGGATGCCGAGCTGCCTCCTTCCCAGTAGGTCATACCTCATTATTGCTTACTGATGACGAGGCACAAATTGCTCACGTACAGCAGGCTGGGCCCCAGCTCCAGCCCCAGCCCCAGCCGTCGCCCGAGCCTGTCGCCGATTCCTCCCACACGCGCGTTAATGTCCTTCTTCTATGGGTTCTACCTAGAGGTGTCAATTGTAACCCAAACCCATTTACCCGCCCAAACCCTCCTGTTAAAAAATGACCCAAAACCATCCATTTAGATAAATCTTACAACCCATTAATTTATATGGGTTACAATTGGGTGCCCATTACCCATCAATAACTCTGTCTTATTTTTCTTTCTTCCTTCATCCACACTCCCGACCTTCACCCACAGATGTTCAACGTCGACACCACCGCCACAACTCTCTTTGGCTACACACGACGACATTTCACCGTCATCACCGTCGCCGCCGACCGTCACCGACAAGTAAGCTTCTTCTCCCATCATTATCTCCATCTCTCTATCTTTTGATCAATCTTTTCTCTTCTCCTTCGATCATCGTCTCTCATTTATTCCGACAAGTCAACGCCACTACATATAATCAACGAAGTTATTTGTAAATTCAGTGTATTGTAGAGTGAGTAGTACACAATGGCATGTCATTACATTCGTAGAAACTTACCCGATAGGTGCTTGATAAAATGTCTGTAAGAAATGTAGATGGAAAACGTGTTTACCCGACCTACATACACTGAATTTACAAAGTTTCAGTTTAATGGGTGCCCATTACCCATCAAACGTTTTTCACTATATCTATATATTGTTCATATCAGATTGCAAAGTTTGGCCATCATGAACAGAAGCACTCCCATTGACAGTAAGCAAGACCGTTTGACAGTGCCATTGACAGTGCCATATGGTATTCCCTGGTAGTCTGGTAACGAAGCCATTTAATCTTCTCCTGTAATTCAACACGATGGAAAGTGGAGATACCTGTACCAGGTTGAGTTTCTCTTCATTTCCTTTTCCTTTTTTGTGGTGGCAGGCTGGTAGCTGCAACTTGTTCTAGCTAGTTTCTTCTTTTGTTTACTGGTACTCATACTGGCTTGTTGGTGAGTCCCTTATATGAGTTTCTTATTAGCTTTGATTTAGACATTCTCTGGCACGTTGCTTGTTGGTGCGTTGCTTGTATAAGTATATTTCCTACGGCTCCTGAGGTATGGGGTGGGATTTGAGAGATTTAGACGAAAGGATTTCCTGTGCTGACTTTTGCTCCATCCACACAGAGATTGCTAGACTTGTCTAACAAAGCATGCCCTAGAAACAATGCTTGTTATATGTGCCTAGTTCTTATTTCTTCTGCCTTTTTTCACTTGACTTTTGGCAACAACTCATATTGTAGAGGCATTTTTTCACTTAACATTTCAGATGGGTTTTGGAGTTCTAATCATTTTTTATGGCTATGGATATTAGGCAGCAAGCATTTCCTAAATTGATTTACTTTCACCATATGGTATTTGTCAAGAGTTGTACATGTATGAGTGCATGTTTTTTGTTTTGATTGCACAGGGAAAGAGCTGTCTTATATGTTGTGACTTAACCAGTTCAGTACCTTCATGCAAATTGCATACAGTTGCATCACAATGGCTTTAGGAAGAGGCAAGGTACAAGATTTCATCCAATATTACTCTACTTATGCGAGAACTTTGTATTTGTCTCAGAACTTAAAATTCTTTCGTTTTCGTATTATTTTGGAACTTTTATACGAAATAAAGTTTATGAGTATTTATGCAGAATTTGGAATTATTTGTTTCTTTTTTTTTTCCTTCGGAATTGGATTGTTATGTCTTGTTATTTATGACTGTAGGTAAATATTTGGTGAGTATTTGAGTTTGTTTGAGAAATCGATATGGATATGGAGATGGATGAAAGTTCATCTATTGGTGGAAGTTCAACATTTGGTGTTAAAAGGAAGCTTACATCTCTTGCTTGGGAATATTTTGAGCATTTTCGAAAGGATGGAAAAGAAAAGGGAAGGTGTTTGAAATGTAAGAAGGAGTACGAGGTGGGCAATAGTGGTACATCTAACATGTTACGACATATCATTAAGTGTCGTGATGGTGAGAAACAAGTAGATTATGTGCCACTAGACCATGATAAGTATCGAGAAAAGTTGAGCATTTCTATTGATAAGCACAATTATCCATTTTCCTATGTTGAGCATGAAGGAACTCGAGAGGTGCATAGTTTTCTAAATCCTGAAGTCAAACCCCTTATGAGAAACACCGCAACGGCTGATGTGTTAAAAATTTATGAAAAGGAAAAGGATTTCTTGAGGAGTGAGTTAGCATCTATTCCTGGTAGAGTTTGTTTGAGCACAGATTTGTGGACCTCTATTACAACTGACAGTTATATGACTCTTACTGCTCATTATGTGGACAAGGATTGGGATTTGCAAAAGAAGATTTTGATATTTCGTCACGTACCCCCTCCCCACAGTGGTAGTTCTTTGGCTAAGAAGGTGAATAAGTATTTGAAGGAGTGGGGCCTTGAGAAAAAAGTGTTCACTGTTACGCTGGATGATGCTAAGTATAATGATGTTTTGGTTGATAAATTGAAAGACCAGCTTCTCTTAAGCGATGGATTAGTATGCAATGGTGAGTTTCTTCATGTTCGTTGTAATGCGCATGTACTAAACCTTATTGTACAAGATGACTTGAAGATGATTGATGAAGTTGTTTATAAGATTCACGAGTCTGTGAAATATGTTAGAGGTAGTTAGAAGAGGAAACTCAAGTTTGCCACTTGCATTGCACATGTGTCTTTAAGAGATGGTATGAAACTCTGTCAAGATGTTCCGACACGATGGAACTCTACATATCTTATGCTTAGTAGTGCCATAACCTATCGTCGAGCATTTTCTCAGTTGAAATTGATCGACACAAAGTATGAGACTTGTCCAACATCAGAAGAATGGGCTAAGGCGGAGAGGATAACTAAGTTTCTAAAGCCTTTTTATGAGATTACTACTTTATTTTCTGGAACTAAATATCCAACTGCCAATTTGTACTTTTTCAATGTGTGGAAGATTCAAGTACTCATACAATTAGAGATGGAGAGTCAAGATGACAATATAGTTTCCATGGCTAAAGAAATGAAAGAGAAATATGAGAAGTATTGGGATTGTTATTGCGATGTGCTATCTTTTGCTGTTGTCTTGGACCCTCGTTACAAGTTCAAGATGTTGTCGTATTGCTTGGAGAAGCTTTATCCAGCCACATTTCGTGAGAGGGTTAAAACTGTTAAGGGAAAGTTATCGTCTTTATTTTACAAGTACATGTATTCATTCATGTTTGCTTCCAAAAATCATGCTTCATTAGGAGAGAGTGCAAGCAAGGGAGGAGATGACAGTGGATATGAACTTGAGGTATGCAAAAATGTTAAATGTTTATCATTTCTCATTTATGCTATCTATCATGTAGTAATTTGTGTGTTTAATCATGCATGATCTTGTGTAGGAGTTTGATTCATATGAAGATCCAAATGAGCGGTCAAATATAAGTAAAAGTCAGCTCGATCTATACTTGGAAGAGAAATTGATGCCTCGCAAACAAAATGTTAAAATGGATGTTTTAAGTTATTGGAAAGAACACCAGTTGAAGTACCCTGAGCTTTCCTTGATGGTGCGTGATCTTCTTAGTGTTCCTATTACCAGTGTTGCCTCAAAATCGACTTTTAGTGTGGGAAATCAAATCATCAGCAAATATCGTGCTTCACTTGTTCCAAAAACTGTTGACGTCTTAGTGTGCACGCACGACTGGCTATGTGACTTGTCAGGTAAACCTAAAATTTTTTGTTTATTTTTTTGGGAGTTGTTCACATACTATACGTAGATTTACCTTTTTTCTAATTAATTGTCTATTTATTTTTAAAGGTTTACATGATGCCGACGAGGAGGGAGTTCTCACCGAAGACTTCTCACACTTGTTAGTTTCGAAAAGTGAAGGTGCTTCAAATGTGATTGCCTGAGTATAAGAGGCTGCATTTATAGGGCAAAGTTTGAACTCCTTTTGTTTCACGCCTTCTTCTTTATTTTTATTTGTTCATGTTATATTTATGTCTTTTATTTAAAGATCTAATCATTCGAAATGATTGCATAACACTTTCGATTTTGTTGTAACCACAACACTATATTTTGTCTTTTCATAAAAGTAGTTTGTCTACTCGTGTACCCATGTAAAGAAAGTGTTTCCTCCCCTCCTCTCTAACATTCTCAAGTTTAAATTGAAAAAGAAAAAATGAGTGCATAACTTATTATTAAAAGTGTAGACGTACAATTTATTATGACAATATTATCATCCTTTCTAAGGAAAAATTGAAATATTAAAGCCAAAAAGTCAAAGGTCAAAAGTCAACTAGTAAAAGTCAACGGGTCATGTCAAAAGTCAACGGGCCTGGTCAAAAGTCAACGGGGCGCCCTGGTGCTGTGTCGGGTCAGAAATTAGGTCGAGTGGGAAATTGTCAAATTGGTTTGAGTCATGGTAAATGAGTCATGTTGGGATAATGGGTTAAACCACCCCATTTAATGATTGACCCAGTTAACCCATAAGTAAATGCATCTAAATGGGTCAGTCACCCATTTTACCCAAAACCATTTGACTCAAATCCAAACCCAACACACCCACCCATTTTGCCAGGCCTAGTTCTACCTCAGGTATAGTTGATAACGGTGTTTAGTCAATTTTTGCTAGCCTTATATTTAAAATTTCTTTGAACTGTATTAATATTGGTATTTTGTAGGATCTCGACGAGGTCGTGGCCTGACACGGGGGTACGCATCGACCCCCAGCGTAAACAAAGAGTTATGCTCACCCAGGAGGGCCAGTACGTAAAAAAAATCACATCATGCCTTATTTTAAAATTTTTGGGTGTCTTAAATTATATTTGAATTGTATTAATGTATTTATTTACTTCTTTGACAGGATCCTGGAGAATCAGGTGAGGACGAAGATCGGCGTTCTTGTGAAGGGCTGATTCTTCGAGCCACAGCTATACTGGAAGGACTAGGATGCCAGGATGAGGGAATCGTTATGGGAGGAGTGGCTGGTACGATTAACTATTTTTTCTGTGATACTATTTGTTTAATTAGAATTTAGTATGTAAATTAATTTATGTAATTGAATGCCTTGCAGGAGGAATTCGCATTTTACTAGCCTGATTATCAGGTGCAGGGGCAGCAGGCATTTTTTGCTTATATCGGCAAGAATTATTGCCGATGGCTGCACAACGCACGAAACCGGGCGAAGAAGATACTGCTCTAGAGCCCCGATGCTGGAGTTGAAGAAATATCCCCCACATTGGATATCTCCGACTATATGGAGGCAGATGATTGATCGGTGGGATATTGATCCAGACTGGGATGCCAAGAGTAAGAGCGGGGCCGAGAACAGAGGTGAGAAAGATCCGATGCACACGGGGGGGTCGGTGGCAGACGACGTCATCGGACAGAAGAATGCGGTTGAGCACCTGGACTTGAAGGAGGATGAGGTCGTAGCTCTGACGTATAATTAGATGCACGTGAGGAAGAAGGACAAGGACGTGGCATACTGGGCAGGGACTATGTTTCAGATATTGCCATGCTCATCGATGTAAGTTTGAGTCAATTTGTTTAATTTATTAAATTTTTATCCTTATATTCAATGTTTGTTGCCTTAATGCCCTAACATATTTTTAAATCACTATTTTTGCAGGCCCCGTATGAACAACTTAGGGGGTCGAACTAGCATGCCCGACAGAAGCCATCAGCGTCCACAAGTACGGGTACGAGTATTGGGGCACTGAAGCGATGGTTGGATACACCGGAGGTCGTCAATCGGCCGAAAGTCCGCATACGCAACTTGCCTAGCACGATTTCAGGTGTTGTGATATGAGCGTCCCCACCCACCGCTGCCCCTCTATAGACAGCGGAACTGGTTGCGCAGCGTCTGTTGGATGAGGACGAGATCCGCCGCATTGCTACGGAGGTGTTCAGGATGATCAACGCGCAAGATAAGCAGGGCACTACTGCTGAACATGCCAAGCTGGCTCCGGATCAGCAGGATCCAGATCAGGGACTTGGTAACCCCTGATGAGCCCTCTCTCGTGCCCCCCAGCTTGTACCCCCCTCCAGCTCTCGTGCCCTCCCAGCTTGTACCCCCATCTAGCTCTCGTGCCCTCTCGGCTTGTACTCTTCTCCCCTCCCCTAGTCGATTGTATCCGGTTCCCGACCTTTACATTTTATTTTTTACTATAGTAAACTTTTTTTTTAAAGTTATATAGTTATTTTGTGTCTGTTGTAGGGTTAAATAATTGCTGATCGATCATCAATTATTTAACCCTAATGTGCATTTGGGAGAATGTGCCTTGTTGAGACTTGAATTCCATTTTCTACAATAATTATAGAGTCATCTGAACAAGGCATATAATTGAGAAAATTGGAACTAATTTGCACTTTTCAAGTTCTATTGCAAAACTCGCAGAAAAGAACCGCTCAACATCCCAAGTACTTGGACGAGCAACTGGGAAGAGAGTTTGGCTGTGAAACCAAAGGTGTTTGCCTGAAGTACTGGAACTGGAAATTTCAGTTGGCTTTGTGCAGGGAAGGGGCAGCAAGGAGATAAGACAGAGCTATATATCAATTAAAGATGATCATGCAGAACCCAATCAAGAAGGTTGCTCTTTAGGATATCATGAAAGCTTTCGCACATCTACTCATGAGTCGACTAACACTTACTATTGAATTCTCTGGGGAATGATTAGTCTCATACTCCATCAGGATACAAATTGGAAAATACAAAGGCTCTAATGAGATTCTTTTGAAGAAATGAGTGCCGCATTAGAACAATTTAACCTTTTGGACTTAGAAGTATTGCATTATGGACTTAAAATTTGAGATAAACCTACAGTTGACTTGAACTTTCTCCAGTTATGTAGCACCGTGAATTATGAGTTCAAAGGTAGATATTCATTTCTTGATTTCTTTCAATCTTTCCCTCTTAAATTCATCTAAGTTTGGAATGCTGAATTTAATGGATGTAAAGTAATAAATCAAAATAAAAGAATGCAAACTATTGAGATAAGTTTAAAATATGTACCAGAGTTGTAGATCTGGGTGGCGCAGGGTCAAGGGGAAGATGGTACCGTCGTTGGAGGTGGCGCGGCATCGGGGGGAGGACAGGAGTGTTACCGGAGGTGGCGCGGCGTCAGGGGGAGGACGGGGGTGTCGCCAGAGGTGGCGTTGCGTCGGGGGGAGGACGGAGTGTCACCGGAGGTGGCGCAGCATCAAGGGGAGGACGGGGGTGTCACCGAATATTGGTTGTCGTGAGGGGGGCGCCGCATGTGAGAATGCCGGTGGCTAGAAATGGGGACAGAGAGAGAAACGAGGAGAGAGAAAAAAAGGAGTATATGTGAATTAAGGCAAGACTTTTAGCAACGAAATATTCTATTGTTAAAAGTTCGTCGGTGAAAGTGATTTTAATCATTTTTACTGACGGAATTTTTACCGACGATTGAATTCCGTCGCTTAAATTTTTTAAAAAACCATCGAGAATTATATATCCTCTAAAATTATTTAGCGATGGTTTTTTCAGTCGATAAAAGTCCCTCAGCAAAACATTTTGCCGAGGGACTTTTACTGACGGTGTAACCCGTCGCTGAAAGCTTTTTTAGCGATGAAATATCTTCTGTCGCTAAAAGTCCATCACTAAAAATCTTATTTCTTGTAGTGAATCAAGTACAATCACTATGTACATTTAATTAGTGAACACTATACGATTGTTGTCAAGATTAATGTGTCTGTGCCTTTACATGCAGGGCACTGCTGCTGGACATGACCGGGACTCGCAGAACCCTGATCAACCCTTCCCTTCCTAGCACTTTGTATCCCGTTCACGTGCCCCCCTACTTGTACTTCCTTCCTCTACTCTATTAATGTACCCTGCTCCCATGCCCTCTTGAATTTTGTATACATTTAATTTTATTGACTGATTGTGATTGTTGGATTGTGATTACAGGTTTAGGTATTACAAAAATAAATAATTTTTTTAAAAAAATTAGTTTGACTTTTAGTGAAGGACTTTATACCGTCGCTAAAAGTCTAGCTATTTTAAAGGACGAGTTTTTGCGATGGAATTTTCATCGCTAAAGTTTTAAACAACAAATGTTTAGCAACAAAATTATCGTCGCTAAATATTTTATGCAATAATTTTTACCGAAAAAGAAAAAAATAGAATTAGCAACGAAATCTTCGTTGGCAATTGTGTTTGTTTGTCCGTCGTTGAAGGTGGACTTTAGGCAATGGATTGTAAAAATCCGTCACAAAACTTTTAGAGACGGAGTCGTAGGTAAGGAAGTTTTAGCGAAGGGTGTTTCGTCGCTAAAACTTTTTACCGATGAATTGCGGACTTTTAGCTATGGAAATTTTCGTCGCTAAAGGTCCTTTTTCTTGTAGTGATATGGAAATCTTTAGTGACATGATATGCTTAGTATATAGTTTTTTATAAATCCAGACTTACATTGAAAATATGATGTGATATCGCATCATTGATGCTATCTCGCGTAAAAAAGATATCATTTCGTCTTTAGCTTAGCTTATTCTATGTTATAGCCTAGGAACCATAAACAAACTCAGGTTGTTAGTTAATAAAATATACAGTATATTAAACCTTAGAAAAGTTTATTAACGAATAACACATAATATGAAACAAAAAGAAATTACTATCTTACAAGTTATGTACCTATTTTGGCCAAAACTACAACTGCTTGTAAGAAATATTTTGCCTATAAGAAAGCTTGTTTTAAGTTATGAAAATTAAGTTGAGTGGAAAATTTAATCAGGACTAACTTAACAAGATATCAAAATTTTGGTTATGGTAGCTTATTTGTAATAACTCCAAGTAACTTATCAAGACTATAGTACTATTAGGTTCCTTTAGTATTTCAACATGTAGCCTTTCAAAATCAAGTTTCTTAACTTAAAAAATTGAGCTAAGAGTTCTTTATGTTTGGAATCACAAAGATCATTGTCTCTTCTTATCTTCATCATGAACTATTGTAAAAATAGCAAATTGAATATGCATGTCACACAAGATGATGGCTGTGGGACACACCGAAATAATGTTGTTTTGCGTTGAATCTGCACATTGCCACCTATTCTTGCTATTCCCATCACAGTCACAAGCCTAACCACAACCCAAGCCATTACAGCTAGCAATGATTCATATATATGTAATCAAACCATGAAATTCCATTGAACAAAATAGTCTTCTTCAATCTTTTTCATTTTATCAATTTATCAATTTGGAACTATAATATCCTGAACTTCGGGAACTTTTAAGATAATCATCCATGACCCAAAAAATAAATGGGTGATAATTTTGAGCAATGCTTAGGTAGTAGTAAAGAATGAAAACTTAAAAAGAATTTGGGGCAAAAATGTAAATTTAAAAACTTTTTTGGGGTCGTTTGTAATTTTGGGGGCAAAAATGTTAGATGTTTTGTTGTATAATTCCCACTGATTATTTATAGTTGGTGTTTGTTTAATATGTTCCAAAATAGTAACTTTTTATAATTGTTACTTGTAGCTAATCTAATTATTAGAATTAGTTGTGTGTTATTCTTGATTTGGAAATTAACAATATGTTATATACGTGTATCTTTACCTACTAGGGGTTTGCATGCCCTAATATGATATTTTGTAGACTCCCAACCTCAGATAACTGTTGAGTGATAGTAGACTCTGAGAACGTTGATTAGATTTGGTGGACAATCTTTTTGATGGTTCGGTATAAGATTGAGATTTTTATTGAGCATGCAACAATAGACCGCGTGTTATTTGCTTTATGAACTAAAATATTTTAAACGTGTAACTGAAACAGATGACTGAAGGATAAGACTAAATGTTTTTGGAAAATAATATGATTGTGAATCAAAAGGGATGTGATAACCTAGAGCCTTACCCTCTAGTGAAGTGCCATATGCAGAGCCATATTTTGCGTTATGCTAGGAGCACACATCTTCAGAAGATGAATTCGGTAACAGCTTGGACTCGTTGAGGTAAGACACCAGAGTGCGCATCGAAACCGTACTAGTTTCTAGTTTTTCGTCGTTATGTGAAGTGTATGCATAATCATAGGTATGCAATACGTAGCTATGATAAGATAACACGTCTCTCGGTGACAAATTTGGCAACAGTTTGGACTCGTTGTTTTGAGATGTTAGAGTGCATAATGAAAGCCTAGTGGCAACAGTTTTGCCATCCGCTGTGAGGTGTAAGTGCTTATAGGAATTGGCTATCTTATCCATGTTAGCTTTGGTAGAGTGTAAGTCATGTATGACCATTGTTTGGTATTCAGTACACCTTAAGCTTGAAGTTAAACTCTACCATGTTAAGTAAGTTGTGCAGATGGTAGAGTCTCTGGTAATGAAGTGGAAGCCTGTTGTATAGTATCAGTATAATGAGTTGAATTCGGAGCGATGCCAGTTCGTCTTAGTGAGTTTTGTATTACCTAAGCCATGGTTCATGAAGTACCAAAACGGTCAGAGCGCAAGTGATAACCTGATCAGGTCAAGTTTAGCATTACGATTAGAATTTAATTATTGCGGTTGGGTATTCATCGAACTGAACTTTGGTACGAAGTTTAGATGTAGCTCAGCTACTATGTGGCAATTATCAGCATTACACAACAAAAGCGTAATGCCTAGATGTTATAAGTGATATGATATTCAAGAGCAAATTTCGAGGACAATTTTTATAAGGTGTGAAGAATATAATATCCCAAACTTTGAAAGCTGTTTAAAATAACCCTCCATGAACCCAAAAATAAACGGATGATAATTTTGAGCGACGCCTCAGGTAGTAGTAGAGAATGAAAGTTTAAAAGAATTTTGGGGCAAAATATAATTTTAAAAACTTTTGGGGTCCTTTTGTAATTTTGAAAAAACTTTGGAGGGGGCTAGATTGCAACTTTTGGAAATATGAATTAGGTGTTAAAGGCCTTAAAGATGCCACCTCTTGCTATTTTGGGGATGATTAATGGAATTAAATTATCAAAGTAATGGTCTAAGGAACTAATAAAATGAAACAAATCAAAAGAAAAAAAAGAGAGAAACAAAAAGGGAATTAAGGGGAAATTCAGGAAGGGAAAAAGAAGAAGAGAACAGTAACCGTAGACAGTAGTAGGGGAAGAAAAACAGAGCATAGAGAGAGCTCGGGGAAAACAGAGGAAGAAAGGGGAAAGAGGAGAGAAATTGGGAGAGAATTTCTTCAAGGTAGTCTCCAACTTTAATTTTAGTGTATGAATTATTGTGTTAAGCGTGTGTTTGTGGGTGTGCACGTGTAGGTTATGCGTGTTCTTATTTATACTTATGCAGGTGTTCGGGCATGGAGGTATAGGGAAAATGGAATTCGAGTGTTGTGAGTGTGTTAGGGATATTTGTGAGCATAAAAAGATGATGAGGAGGAGGGGGAAACACAGCAGCTACCTTGCGGTAGTGTTGCGTGCAGTGTATGCGAGGTGTGTGCGAGGGGTGGGGGGTGTGTGTGTGTGTTTTTTTTTTTTTTTTGTGTACCGTGTGACAAAGTGGCCACAATGTGTGTTTGTGTGCACCGGGGAGAGCTGAAGGGCATGGTTTTGTGGTATTAGAGTGTTTGTGAAGCTAGGGGTGCAAAGTGTGTGTTTTCAATAGGTTACAGAGGGATTTAATGTATGTTTTTTGGGTGCAGTGTGTGTTTATATGATTGTGTGTATGGGGTATGCTTGGGTGTACGATTGTGTGTGAATATGTGAGATTAATTGTGTGTTGGATGTGTTAACATGTATGGGGGGAGTGTTGTAATGAGTGGGTGTGTGAATTGGGGCATGCAATTGCTTCGGCATAGAGGGGGCTGTAAGAAAGACGAAGTATGTGTGTGTGTGTGTGTGTGGGGGGGGGGGGTATGACCAGTACTTGTTATTGTCACTAAAAGTAGGGAACTATTTAGGCAGTTTTTTCACAAATTTTTACAAATAGTTCGGATCATATTTTGGCAAAGTATAAAAGAGTAACCCCTAATATTTTACGAAACGTACGCTCTGAAAAATTTTGAAAATTTTCGGTGTCCGCGAAGAATACTATCAATTAAAAAGAATTAGCGATTTATTTAGCATACCAAACCAAGTTATTTTAATTTAAAATTTTTAGGAAAACCTTATTTTACTAAAATATTTCGCTATCTAAAATTTTGTGCCATCCAAGGTCGATAGGTATTTTTGACAAAACCAGATTCTGAGCGCTCGGTCCGGACATCCATTCGGAATTGTTGAGCAAAAATTTTCTAAAACACTTTTTTTCCATAAAATTACTTCAGGATATTTAAAATGGCAATTTAAAGTGTTTTTGAGGTTTTTCCAGTGTTGGGAACCCCCATTGGGTATTTTATTAATTTGTCACCCGGACAGTGTATTTTGGTAATTTTGGCTAAGTTGCAACCTTCTTTGAGTAATCGATGTGGAATATAAATACAAGACATATATCAACAGTCGAATACGTGAATTTTTCAAGCCAGCATATAGGTGCGGGGTACAGTACCCATAATGGGTGTGTGGAGCACACCAGAATCAAATATTGATGCCTTAATTAACTCACTCCCTCCCGGAAGCTTGGTCCAATTTATGAGTTTTGGAGTGCTCTTCGAAAGTATTGATACGGTTGTATCACTAATTCACGGTTTTCATTTGCTTGAACCTGGGAGGCAACGTTGGCACCACAAAATAATTATATTATCCTGGGTGTGTTTGACCGAAGCAAAGGTTTGAATGAAAAGTGAAAGACTTGGCTTTAATCAAGTGGCCATTGTACGGCTCTAATTTTTTTTTATGATTTGTGAAAAAACGATGATGCGGATGATGGATACGAATTATTTTTTCATATGAATAAACTAACTGTAATTAAATGTGTTTCTATTTTTTAAAGGGTATTTACCCATCTAAGAGAACTTAGGAGAAAGTAATTTTTAGTGGTAGTAGTTATTTTCTAAGTAATAGTTATTATCTACATTTAGTTTGTAGTATAAATGTTAGATGTAAGACTAAGGTAGCGTTTGACCAAGTTTGCAATTAATTTTTTTTAAACTGAAAAGGAGTTTTAATTTTTTTCCTCCAGTGTAAAAAACTGTTGGGCGTTTGACAGAGTTTCAGTTTTTAAAAAACTAAAAACCAAAAGCGTTTGGCCGAGAGTTTACAGTTTGCAGTTTTAATTTTTTTATATATATACATTCTTAGGTATACATTGTTTGTTTGTGATGGAGGCGACGAAGGCAAAGGACTCTGTTTGTGATGGAGGCGATGGATACGGAAGAGGCAGTGGGAGAGAATGGGTCTTGGAGGCGGTGGAGTTTACCAGAGGCTGCTGAGTAAATGAGAAGAAAGGGCAACCCTAAAAATTAGAAGGCCTATACACTTTTCCTAAAAAAAATCATTTTTTCTGTTTCTAGTAAGGCTTGATGCCTCAGCCTCATTAATGGAGAGCATACCTACACGTGAAAACTGGTTTTGCAAATTGGTGAAAACTACAAAACTTGATTTTTGAAAACTGACTAAGTTTTGAAAACTATTGCCAAAATTTTAAAAACCAAACTCTACCACACACTTCGAAAAATTGGAGTTTTCAAAAATTTGCAACTTGTGTCAAAAAAACTCAAAACAAAAAGTGAATCAAGCATACCAAAGTGTAAAACAACAATCATTGTCATTAGTCAAATCTTTTTCTTTTCTTTTCTTTCTCTTTTGAAAGAGAGGTCTTCCTTCGTATGAAGACTTTGTAGTTTTTCTTTTCATGACAAAAACTTTCATAGATTAGAAGTTAGATGCTTTTAACTTACATTTGCGTGCACTTTCTACATTCTATATTTTTATTTTTTCATCTTCAATCATCCAAATGCTTTGAAGAAGTCATCATCAAGAGGCAAAAGAGAGTGCGAGTTTACCTACAAGCACAAACATTGGCACACCTGGTAGGACGAATGTAATTCAAGGTGTCTGGAAAGATTGCACCAAATTTTGGTGTTCATCTTTATGTCATTACAATGGTTTAGTTCTAGAATTCTGGTGCAAGATAAATGTACTGTCTTGAAGACGAAATTGACAGTCTTCAAGATAAGAAAATGCGACGACGTTGACAAAAGCGTTGAATCTTATGCTTTCATAACCCATTACCGAAAATGAAATACTACAACGTCGTAAAGATGCAAACTAGGAGTATAATGGTTTGATCTATGTGTTGAAAATGATTAAATCATTTTGTGGAGATAAAGCAGGATTTATGAAGATGGATGCAGCCAATTCATGGCTACTAAAAACTACACAATTAACGATCAAAATGAGTCATTTCCTAGTTGCCAGCTTCAAATTTATTTTTTGGCTATTCTAGTGAGTTATTCAATGAACAAAATTTCATAGTTTTTTAAGAACGAAGTGGTACAACACTCTGAAATAGGAGGTTGTGTTTTACATGAATCGATGGATGAAAGTGTGCCGAACACTACCAATTCAAGTCTTTTAGTTGCACCATGGATGAAGTTGAAAGTATCATTACTGCGAGGCATAATTTGGATTTTTAAGATACATTGTTGTAGGGCTGCATCATTGGATAGGTTTGCCCATCAAGAGGAATCCTCTCAAAGAGACAAAATATTGGACAAGATTAGTGTTTTACATTCGGCGCTTGAAAGTGAAAGCAAAGAAGAAGAAAGCAATAGCCGATATTGGTGCCTATGCAGAGGCGGAGCTCCTGCCTAACCGGGGGGGGGGGGGGGGGACGGCACCCCCAACATTTTGGAAATTTTTTTTTAGTGATTTCAATTAGATACTCACATTTTACGTATTTACAAAAAATGTCATTATATCGTAACTAATTGATTAGGGTTTCTTTTTGTTGTATTCTTTATTCTTTGTGTCATCGGCCATCATAATCTTTCGTTCTCATTCTTCATTCTTCTACATCCTAAATTTCAAATCTCCGGATTTCGAAAAAATACAAATTGATCAAGGTGAGTTCTTTTGTTTGTAGTTTAATTCTTGGAGTATTAACAAAGTCAATAGTTACGCTAATTATCATATTAATGTATTCAATTGTTATGCTATTTTAATAGTTATGCTATTCATTAGTTTAACTCTTATAGTATTAACGTATTCAATTGTTACAATATTTCAATAGTTACGCTATTTCAATAATTACGCTATTCGTTAGTTTAATTCTTATAGTATTAACGTATTCAATAGTTACGAAAAAAACACGAACTGAGAAATTTACTATACATTTACCGTACTCAATAGTTATGCTAATTATAATATGCTTATTTTTGTAGATGAGAAAGTCAAAGTCACGCACAATTGATTCTTTCTTTCAAACAAAAAATGTTAATGATGATAACATTGTCGCACCAATTCCTAATCTTGCTACTGACGTTGAGATTCCGAGTCCAGAAGGTCGCCCTAAAAAATCTCCAAGACTAGAAAGTACGAATGTTAGCAATGATTTTGAGCGTGATCCAGGATTACGGCCACAAATATGGGAATATCCTGCCGATCAACATGATGAAATTCAACGAAGATATATCAAGCCGGTCCATATCAGTGCATACTTTCTTCATATCCAAAATCTAGACCAGTAAGTCATCCTCGTCGCTTTCAATCTTCGTGGTTCGAATTATTTAAATCATGGTTAGAGTATTCTCCTACAAAGGATGCAGCCTTTTGTTTGCCTTGTTTTCTCTTTAATAAGCCGGGGGCAAATTATGAACAAAGTGCATTTACTGTTGAGGGATTTAAAAGTTGGAGAAAAGTTAGGAACGCAAAAGATTGTGCTTTTCTAAATCATGTGGGAAGTGATCCCAATTTGTGTCATAGAAGTGCTCAGAAAGCTTGCGAAGATTTAATGAATCAACCTCAGCACATACAACAACAGTTTGATAAATGCACTTCGCAGCAAATAGAAGCCAATCGATTGCGACCAAGAGCATCAATTGACGCCGTCCTATATCTCACGTTGCAAGAATGTGCACTTAGAGGTCATGATGAGAGTATAAATTCAAAAAATCGTGCAAACTTTATCGAATTGGTGAAGAGATTTGCTATGTATAATGCGAATGTTGCAGAGGTTGTTTTAGATAACGCCCCTCTCAATGCCTCTTACACATCACCGATGATCCAAAAACAAATCTTACATGTTGTATCAAAGAAAGTGAGACGAGCAATTTCCAAAGAAATTGGTGATGCAAAGTTTTGTGTACTTGTTGATGAAGCTCGCTATGAGTCAAAAAAAGAGCAGATGGCAATTATCTTGAGATTTGTGGATAGTGATGGACTTCTTTAGGAGCATTTTTTTGGTCTTCTTCATGTTTCAGACACCAAGGCCTTAACATTAAAGAATGAATTATTTTCACTTCTTTCTCATAAGGATATTAACATCCACAAAATCAAAGGCCAAGGATATGATGGGGCAGGTAACATGCGAGGAGAATTTAATGGTTTACAGGCTTTAATAGCTAAAGAATGTCCATATGCTTACTATGTCCATTGCTTTGCACATCGTTTGCTACTAGCATTAGTTGCAGTGTCTAAAGATATCGATCAAATTCAAGACTTCTTTGACACATTAACTTTTATTGTCAACTTAGTTGGTGCTTCTTGTAAGCGTGTTGATGAGTTAAAAGCTGCTCAAGCTAGTGAAGTTGCAGAATTGATTGCTATTGATGAGCTTGAAACTGGTACTAGGCTAAACCAAATTGGCACTTTACAAAGAGCTGGTGATACTCGTTGGAGTTCTCATTTGAAAGCTATTTCAAGCTTGATGAAAATGTTCAACGCAACTAGTGTGGTAATAAGTACCATTGGTGATGTAGGGGATACTTCTAAACAACGTTTGCAGGCAAATGCAACCGATGAAAGTCTAAATTCTTTTGAGTTTGTGTTGATCTTGCATCTTATGAAACCGATTTTTGAAATCACTAAAGTTCTTTGTCAAGCTTTACAACGAAAGTCACAAGACATTCTGAATGCCATGCACCTTGTTTTAACCACCAAAGCACTTATTCAAAAGTTGAGAGATGATGGATGGGAAGAGTTGCTCATCACTGTGAAAACTTTTTGTAAGCGTCATGGAGTAAATGTCCCAGATATGACTACTATTTTTGTTGGAAGAAAGGGTAAAGCTCGTCATCAACCAGATGCAATTACAATTGGGCAGCATTATCGAGTGAATATATTTATTGTTGCAATTGATTTCTAATTGAAGGAGCTGAATTATAGATTTAATGACAATGCAGTATAGCTATTTACTCTCAGTTCTGCTTTGGATCCTAGAGAAATGCATCAAAATTTAAGAAGTGAGGATCTTTGCATTCTTGTTGACAAGTTTTATCCTGAAGACTTTACCGAGCAAGAAAAAGTGCACTTGAAGATGGAGTTACAACATTATAAGCTCGATGTTGCTCAACATCCTGATTTTTGTCATTTGTCAACTATATCTGAGCTTTCTCCATGGCTTGTGAAGACTAGGAAATCAATGATCTATCCACTTATTAGTAAGTTAGTCAGGCTTGTACTTACTTTTCTGGTATCTACTGCAGCTACTGAACGAGCATTTTCGGCTATGAAGATGGTCAAAACTCAACTCCAAAATAAGACGGATGATGATTTTCTCACGGATTCTTTGATTGTGCACATTGAGAAAGATATTGTGGAAACATTTACTATAGACTCGATCATTGATGATTTTCATGTCTATAAAGAACGCCGAGTTCTGCTTTAACCATCAATGTATAGTGTCTTTTATTTTTCATGGTTTATGTAAACTTGAACCTTCTTCATTCATTTAGTTAGTCATCAAATTTTTTATGCCTTTTTGCCCCCTCCCCCTCCCCCCCCCCCCACCGATTAGACTTTCTGGATCCACCCCTGTGCCTATGTTTACAAAGGGGAGCCTCATTGTCAATCAAATGCGTTCAATATTATGGTACTTTCGACTGCCAAATAGCAAAAGTTGATGTTGCAGCAATATGATTGTCATGTGACCATGATATTGCATTAATGTAAGGTTGAAAAGGATGGCAAAAATGATGTTCCCACAAAACAGCCTAATGTACTAAAGTTCAAGGTTGATGATACATCATTTGATGATGCAGTTCTTGGTTGTTTCAATAGGCCTAGGAGTGGCATTGCTTGAAGTTTATTTTAAAGAGTCGTCTATGGGTAAATTCAAGGTTCAGTCCATTTTATTTGAGGTCATTGATCTTATCAACAAACATGTTGGGCAGTGGACATGGCAAGGTAAGTTTTTTTGCCACCAACAATCCCGTTTGTAGGTACATTCAAAATTTTGGCTTTGCTATGTGTTATGGGATACATGTTTATTTCAAGCCAGCATGTGTTTCTGTATGTCTCCACAGGTGGGAAAATTTAAAATTGATAAGTGCATCTACAGTACAATCGATTAACAGTGTGAGATTTTTTTTGTCTCTAGGACTTGAGGACTTCACTAAAAATAGAAACTTACTAAAGGCAAGAGGCTAAACAAATCTATAAACGATATGTCCACTAAAACAAAGATTATTCTTACAACACAAGGAATACAAGTACAACAGCTACGAGATTCTCTATCGATACAAGGAAGATCATGCAGAAACTTAACAAAGATAAAAAAAAAAAGAAGTGTTTTCGAAACTTGACTTTTCTAAGTCAGGTTTGGTTAATAAATTTGACGTCCCCTTGTTTTGTTGCCCTTTTCTTTCTATTATACCCACTTGTCTACAACTGTTCTTCGATTGCCCGTAACCGTTTATTCCTATCATTTGCCAAAAGCAGTTTATCGACCATAATCATCGACCGCTTAGCTTTTGTCGACAACGGTCCTTTTCATGCAGTTTATTTGTTGACCATTTCCATCGATCACTCCGCCCATGTTCACAACTGTCCACCATCGTGTATTTATGGAAACCACTTATCAATTGTTGTTGTCGGCCGTCTTATCTTTTGTTGACAATTGTCAAACTTCATGCATAGTAAAACCATGGCCTTTATGTGTGTGGGATATGGATTCGATAGGCTAGATGTATCCCCACTCATCTAAGCAACATAGTTTTATTATTATAGTAACTAATTATTTTACCAAGTGGACTGAAGCCAAGCCAATGAAGACATTCACTCAAGATGATGTCATCACATTCATCAAAGAAAACATAATCCATCGATCTAGATTACATCAGACTATTAAGGCTGATAGAGGTAATGTTTTTACCGGGGGACAAATACTTGAGTTCACCAAGGAATAAAAATTCAAAATATTGAACTCCACCCTATATCATGCACAAGCAAACGGTTAAGCCGAAGTTACAAACAAATCGATAAAGCATATTATGGAGATGACGATCGAAGACACTCCTAGTGATTAGTATCGATTACAGTCAAAAGTTCTTTGGGCATTTCAAACTTATCCAAAATCTCGTACAAGAGTAACTCCAAATGCTTTGACATTTGGGCATGATCTCGTACTCCCGATGGAGATAACAGTCAAGTCATTTCAAGTGGCTATGCAAAATAATCTTCCTATGGCAGAATAAAACGAGGCCATGGCAATTGAATTTGAAGATCTAGACAACTATTGTTAGATGCTCTGGATAGATTGCATGCTCAGAAGTTAAAATCAAACATGTCTTATAATAGAAGAGTTTTACCTAAAGCATTCGAGGAGAACGATTTGGTTTGGAAGACCATTCTTCCAGTAGGATCTAAATACCCAAAGTTTGGGAAATTGTCTCCAAATTGGGAAAGACCTTTTCAAATGCATAAAGTGTTAAAAGCAGGAGCATATTGGTTAAAGTCCTTAGAGGAGCAATTAGATGCCAAACCCATCAATGGCCGATACCTAAAGAAATGTTTCCCTTCTATGTGGAATGGGGTCAAACCAAACGATAAAGAAAAATTGCATTAGCCTGTCAAAGGCTACATAACACAAGATAAAGACAAAATGCTATGATGTTAAAGCAGAGGTTGAGAAGAGAGCAAGATTCAGTTAAAGAGATTGTTCTGATAAAACAACTAGAGAAATTGTTCCGATAAAAGAAAAGAAACTGTAAAACAAGACAGTTGCAAATCAACTCAAATGTTAAAAGCAGTCTGTATGTCTTTCCACTGCGACTTAGCCTTGAAAATGATCTGATCTGCAAAGGCAAGCTGAGAGTGAGCCCTTGCTCACTTTTTTAAGAGGTTCCTCTTGAAACTGATTCTTGATAAATTCCACTTTGCCATTAGAGTAAATCTTGCTCCTTTTGCTTCAGAGTAGCCATCTTGACCTCTAGTTCTTTCATCTCAACCTTGACTTATTCAACGTCCTTTGAAATCTACAGATTGGCTTGATGCTTCTCTTGGATCTTTGTGCTTAAGGCATCAATGTCTTTATCCACTATCTGGGTGCTTGACTTGATGTTCATCCCTTGCTTCCAAGAAGAAGATATAAGTAGAATCTGTAACTTCAATGTGGTGATTAATTATGTGTGTGCATTGTTCAACATAGATGCATTGTCAGCCAAGGTGTCCATCAAATCATTCAGCTTTGATACTACGTCATCATTGGCCAATACATCTAAAAGTCGATGACAGAGTAAACTTCTAAAAATGCTTAACACAGCAGTCACATTAATGTTTGTAGTAGAAGATAAGGTCTCTGTAGGAGGCCAGGAATAGGTACTAATGGTTGCTTGGAGCTGTTGAAATTTCAGAGTGGTCGGGCTGTTGGCACAAACACACGACCAGACAGTGCATTTGATACAAGCACATGGTGGATTAACTTATTCCTAGTAAAGATGCCTGCTACCTTAACAATTGATTGAGTAACCATTGGCGAGCTTGGAATGATTGGCATGGGCATCATATCAACCGATTTATTGATAGCAGAGACAATAGTTGTTTGAGCAGTTGCTGGAGCAGCCATTGTTGGGCTCTTGATTGGACTTACTACAAGAGAGCGACCAACTTCAGCAGATGAGTAAAATTTAAGAATAAGAGAGACAATTGATGGGACATTCTCTGATTGATTGGAATGACGATAATGGGAGTCTTTGTCACCTTGAATATCCCAAGGTTCATCTTTGCCCTGCAGAAATTAAAACGAGATGTGAGTCATCAAAAAATGGCGCAAATAGAAAGCAGTGAGTATTAACTCACCTGTTCAGATGGTAGTTGGGACTGATGAGCAGAAATGATTGAAGGACCCTCATCGCAAATGGGCTCTGTATTAGTCAGTATGTCAGTTGAGGCATCGATAGAACTATTATCCCTCAAAAAGGTTGCCTTCTCTTTGCTCGAGCTTTCCCTAGTCAAATGAATGTAATACCACCCCAATCCTAAGAAGGTAAGAGGTAAGAAAAACAACAGATAAGTAGAGTTGTGAAAAGAAGCAATATACCTTCAAAGCCCTAGTCCTTGCACTGAAGTGAGTTTTATGAGATATACTCTTCTTCCGATTGGGTTTAGGTTTAGATGTTATCAAGCCAATTTGGACTGTCATTGGGTCTTTGTGCTTATAAACTGGAACAACAATGGCTTTTACATTTTCTTCATGCGTTTTACTCGGATCAACATGGGTCCGTAATTTAGTGGGCTAGTCTTCTGACTAGCCTAGCGCTTTCAGCGGCCGAAGTAACCAAAGTTGACGGCAATTCTCCCCAGCTATAGGATATCATAAATCAATAGCTGAACACTTGCTTGATTTAGGAGCACCCGAGAATGCTGACAATAGCCAAAGAGGTGTATACAGGAAGAACCGTACTCAAGGGAACGATTGATATTGGCTCCATCAACTGAGGATCTGAGGAAGATTCACCCAAGGCTTGTGCATTTTGAGATATGGCCTGACTTGTTTTCTTCCTCTTTTCTCAGATCTCTTGCCATTTCTGGATGAGAGGTACGTTACCCTCTTCTTCTTCCTCTTCATATCCTCAGATTCTTCTTCAGTCGGAGATTCCATGGATGGATCATCTGTAGTTTCATCAGGCTCAAGCTCATGAGGGCTCTACGGCTGGTTCATTTCCTTTCTTTACATGCACATGTCGAGAAGCTCCTTGGAAGGTGATTTCTCATATTCCTTGGCATATTGGGGTTGCTGCTTCCTCCAACTATATTGATAAAGTCAAAACATATTAAATGAATGGCAATTATAGTATAAACAAATATTGTAAAGCCAAAGTAGGATACCTGGTCAATTTGGATTATTAGGAGCAAGATTGACCATGCAATTGATATACTTGATGCCATCATACAGTTTGAAAACCTTGCCTTGATACCATGCATCGAAGGGGCGAACTGATTCAGTAGTTTGAGTCATCAAGTTTAACATAACGAAGTTGTCTATCGATTGATCAATATTCCTTTCTATCGCCCGAATATGGTTATGAATCACCTTTTTAGCCTTTCTTTTGGCTCTAAGAAACCATTATCCATGAAAAAAGGGCTGTAATCTCTTGAGCCAATCCAAATTGTTGGCCAAACTGAGACGGTGCATACCGCTCATATCTGCACATCCCAGAAGGTGTGCTGCTGATCTGGCCACCCGCATGTAGAAAGCATCCACACGAAAAACTGGCCCACACTCTCCGTGTAAAGTCCTGTGATTTTATCGACATTCCCTCATCTGTATAAGTTAGGAGTCTCCTAAACCAATCAGAGCCAAACTCTTTAGATTGGAATGGGTGTGAACAGTTGATGTGGGTGAAGCCAAGGAATAAATGAAAGCAAGATATAAAAGAGTGAAGCTTTATCTAGCCAAAAACAGGCGATGACCATAGGTAAAGAAAGGAATACAGGATGGAAAGGAACCGAAGGCGCAAATTCTATGAAATAGGCCTGAAGCCACAGTTGGACTAACCAGAAAGGGCCACCGATACTCCAGTGTATCTTTTTGCTCACCATTGTGAACATAGCCCTATACAGACTACCAAGCAAAAGAAGTGCAAGTGCATACTCCCGACTATGAGCCTAGCTAATGGCCAAATTCATGTACTCCCTAGTCAAAGATAAGCTTGACAAAAAAACATGATGATATAACCACATCCATAGAAAAATAGCTTACTCTTTCAAATCTGGTGAGGTATTTGCGTGTTTAGAATGTGATTTCTTGAAACATTATTTAAATGCTTCAAGATACTTCGTGGGAATTATAGAGAGATAAAATATAAACCAGTAGGATTATGATTGGTTAATGCCTTGACATGATCACCAACTGGCAGAAGCCGTGTTAGAGCACACACAACAAATATGGTGGGAGCCATCATTTTGGTCCTCAAAATAAAAGCGTTAGTAGTAATGGACCAAAAGGAAAAGATGAACTCAAAAGTCATTGATCCACCTTAGGAGGATTCTTAGAAATATGAATAAGCTTATAGATACCTTTCGTCTCCATTGATCGGTATAAGAAGCCAACAAGCGATTAACGCATAAATCCCAATTGGCGTGAATAAGGTAGGCCAAGACTGAATTGGTAGCCCAGATTCATGCCAACCCTCCAATTCAGATAAGATGCACTAAACAACAAATTTTCTGACTCATCAATTGGGTACCCCTCCAAAGATTTGGATTTACTCTTGAAAGAGGGACCCAAAATATGAGGGCTAATGAATTTTCAGTGTTTTTTGGTGGGATCAGAACGCATATGTCAGTTGGTTTGATGTGAGCCATAAGGGCACCAACGCCCCATCGAGGGTTGGGCTGACAAGTAATGCCATTTCCTTCGTTGCCTTTCAGGATGTGCTTCTTCTTTCCCATGACTCCTGAGAGTTACAAGAATAGCGGGTAAAGGGTTTCATGTTATGAAAGAAGCAAGAGTAAAGTCCTAAAGGTAAAACAAGTTCAGTTTAAGTAGAATAAGTTGAATAGATTAAACTTAGATTTAACCTTATCGAAACAGCTGAGTAATGGATGAAACCGATAGAAGTTGAGTCAGATCAGGCATTAACTCGCACGACTACATACTTCGTATAAGTCAAGGGGGGCAATGTTCGTAACATAAATATTTTTACCATGACCAATAGAAGTATAGACACATGGAATGCTTAGAAGCGCACAAGAAAATGTGCTTGAGTAGATACGTGCTCATCGGGAAAGTGGGCATAATTGTTACAATTATTAAAGATGCTGCCAATTGCCAATAATGATATGACAGGACCAGGCAGTTTGATTTGAATTATGTGGTAAATGAGATTTGAATGAAACTGTATGGAGAGAACAACTGTAAAAAAGAACGAGATGATAGGCAGTAATGATTGACACAAAGTGCTCGATGGATCACTCCATGCTTTTGGCAAGCTTGGCACCCTTTATATCTAATGCAATCTTCCATTATCGTGGCCAATAATGACCATGTCATCTGATTAGCCATCTCATCTCATCATTTGCACGGCTTTTTGTCGCCTAAACATCTTAACGCTAGCCCTTCTAGCGTTCGTTTGAACAAATCATCATTTAAAATAAAACATTTAACTGCTTATAACTTTATCTTTGTCTCCACTTTTGATTGAGGATTCTGTAAAAATTGAATAATGGGAGTTTTCCAATCACTTTGGCTAAATTAATTGGATTAACCATCTCTACTTGTTTATATCTAGCACCAATCGATGGGAAATATTCTAACACTTTTACCCATTGTTCACTAACTCCATACAAGATTCTCAATCTTGAAGCCAATTGAGCCATGACATTGGCATCCTTATTGTTCAATCTTGGGACATGAGTTATAATTACATCATTAAACTTTTGTAGCAAATACAAAGAAATACTGAAATATATTTCCTAACCAGGAGCACTACATCTAAATTCTGCGATCAATTATTTTATAACCAATTGGGAATGTCCAAATATTTGAACCATCGATACATGCATGTCCAACAGTGTTTCTATATGATAATCAAAGCTACATATTCTGCTTGATTATTTGGGCAATCTTTCTCAATTTGAAAAGAAAATTCCTCCATAGGTGAAATTAACACTACCCCAACTCCAACTCTATTACTGGTTTTTGATCCAACTATAATGGGCAATTCAGGACTCCCCCAGGAGAGAAAAGACCAAGGGGAAAGCAAGGATCCCCCAAGGAGGGAAAGAAGGAGCCCCAAAGGGGAAGGAAGGAAAGAAGGACTAAGGGAAAAAGAGTTTTATTGGACCACTAAAATTTTATAGAGGCTCAACGTAAGCAGAAGTTGCCGAAGCAATTCTTAATCACAAGTTTTTTTGACTAAATGAGATGCAAATTACATGTTTATAGATGGGATAAATCTTTGGTTTGGACAAGAGCAGGAGACATGGTAGTCCTGCACAAGTGTCAAGGAGGAAGACAGAGTGGAGCGGTTAGCTAAAATTTGGAGGAGTGCTAGATTCTTAGAGAGAGAACCATTGCCTTAGCACTTTGATAGTCAAACCCCAAAAATGTGCAGTTATTATAAGCCCTATTTTAATAGAGTGAGAACGTCTTGAGCCATGATACTAATTTGATTAAGTCGCCATACAAATGGAGACAATCATTCTAAAGCTAAAAGCTGCTGCATTCGATGTGTAGGCTACGTCTAAAAGGGTGGTTCATGGTCGCCACCTGCTTTAAAGCTTCATTAAATGCTCCCTTGTTCTGTAGGTGGAGTCTGACACGCAGTAGATGCATCCATAATGTTGATTAATTAAGACAAGACTACTCGGTTTCAAGCTGAATAAGCATGTGACTTGATCTCCAATGATTCTCCGTGATCCTTAGAGGTGTCAAATGGGCCGGGCTTGGGCCTGCCCAGCCCAAGCCCATCGGGCCTCCAACAAAACGGGCCGGGCCGGGGCTGGGCCAGGGCCCCTATTAAACTGGCTGGGCCGAGCCAGAATGGGGGAAATTTGGGCCCAGTCCAAGCCCAGGCCCTAGGCCCAACATCTAGGGCCAGGCTTAGGCCCGACCCAATTTTTTTTTTGTTGCATTTTCTTGTTATTCAAAGTAAAGGCTTAAATTACGGTAATTTGTGTTCATAAGCCCTCCTCCTTTTATCTGGGCTTGGGACCTGCCGCTTGTAAACAAACAGGCGAAGTTACCTATTTTTTTATATATACTGAAAAATATATATCTTGCTTGTAAAAATTTATATATATATATATATATATATATGGAAAAAAAACTATATTTTGTGAGAAAATTTATTCTTAAAACTTAAGAGAAGGAAAATAAAAAGAAATTACCTAATCATCCGGAAGTACTTCAACATTCGAGTCACTGCTCTTCCTATCATCAATCGGTTTATCTTGCTCGCGGTATTTCGCATCAAGATAATCCTTCCAACATACACATAGCTCGAGCGACTCGGGGTTAAGACGACTCCTCCTGTCATCCAAAACCCTCCCGCTCACTGAAAATGCCGACTCTGAAGCAACCGTGGAGGCTTGCACTGGCAGTACATCAATTTGAGCTAAAGTTTTATACATGTTTTGATTTTGTTTCCAAAAATTTAACAAATTAAAATTAACCTGTTCTTGCATTGATAAATCAGCATAATGATCAGTATTTGAATATACACCAATCTCATTAAAAGAAGAAAAAGTAGACGAACCTGCCGAATTAGAAGTACCTTCACCTGGTAGTTGTCTTGCTACTAGATGTTCAAAGCCCTTAAGGTATGGCGCATAATACCTCTCAGCAGTCAATGATGAAGCTCGTCCGCGCACGTCAGCAGAATTACGATAGAGGTTGAACAGTTCCTCAAATGTCTTGCTCACTTTCGCTGTGAAGTGCGGTTGTGTCCTCTAGTGGGTAGCACATTAAATTCGATATCTCTTGTATCGAGACGTTCACGCCATGCAACTTTAACCTAGGATCTAAACAAGTAGCAACAGAAAAAATAACAGGCAGTTCACTCCAATATTTATTAAACTTTTTATCCATCACTTTTACTATTTCCTTAAAGGGTCCTATATATCTCCATTTTGTTAACATTGTAGCCATCTTGAGAATTTCTATTACAGCGAGAGGAGAGGTGGGATAGTACGTACCAGACAATAAATTGGTAGACGTGTAAAATACCTTCAAAAATTCAGCTAGGTATGTGGCCATCTGCCATTCCTCTTGAGTTGGCAAGCCGGCTGGGAACAAGGTTAGTAGAAAATGCGTATAGACTTCTCTGTATGCCAGAATGTGTAAAAGCATATGGTATGTAGAGTTCCACCTGTGGACCACATCTGTAACTGCTCTCCTGCGAGGCATATTATATTCAACACACAACGTTTTAAATTGTTGTGTTCTCGGACTCGAACTATTAACATACGCTGTCATACCCCTCATTTTGACAAGAATATCTCCTGCAGCAGCTAAACCATCTTGAACAATTAAATTAATTATATGACAAACACAACGAACATGAAATAATTTACCAGAAAGTACAAGTTTGAGGCTCTCCTCTAAAGCATCAACAGCAGCTGTATTATTAGAAGCATTATCAAAACTAATACTCATAATCTTATTCTTTAATTTAAACGTGGTACATGCTTTTAATATAATAGTAGCAATGTTCATTCCATCATGCGGAAAAGGAAAGAGCTCGAAAGCGATGATTCTCTTGTGCATAATCCAATCTGCATCAATCCAATGGGCGTCACACAAGTATAACTAACAAAAGTAAACGGAGATTGCCAAATATCAGAAGTAAGACTAACTTTACCGTCAAAATTATCGAAATAATCGATCAAGCGTGCTTTAGCAGCATTATACTGTCGGAGTGCATCGGATCTAGTTGTGTTTCTATGAACCTTTTTGTACAAAGGTTGAACGTATGTGTTCATATATCTAGAGTGCTTAGCATTATCGGCAAAAGAAAAGGCTTGTTCATCGTGAATAACAAATTCAGCGAGACCGTCTCTTTGCTCTCGCTGATTATAAACAAATAACTTACCGTCAAAAGATAACTGCGTTTGGGTAGGTTCGACGTGGCCTTGTCGAGGTGCACACTGAGGGTAATGCCTGTTAAGATGTCCATTACCACTACCAGACGAAAATAATTTAGCACAGTACTTACATCGAGCTTTTCGGATGCCGTCCACCATAACTTCATCAAAATGATTCCAACACTCGGCTTTCTTTTTTTTCCCCTTTTGGACTTCTGGCTCATTACCGGAGGCATTGCTCGGCCCTTCTTCATCATGACCAGGCATAGGGTTAAGATTATGCCACGGAGTAGTAGCTTCGCCAACCGAGCTGCGTCCTTGACTATAATGCGGGGGGTCTTATCAGGCGTGTATTCAAGATCTGGAATGTTTTGATTGAACTCCCAATTGGCTTGGGTATCTATCATACAGCCTGTACTCATTCGTCCAGGAACGAATGGTTGTGGTGGTGCTTGGATTGGTGTTTGTGATGGCCGTGGTGTGGCGCTCGTGCTGGTGGTGGTGTTTGTGATGATGATGATGTTTTTCGTGATGATGATCCACGCTTCAGTTTCTTCAGTAATCCAGCCATATTTGACGCTAAACTTTTTTACTAGATTGGAAAATAAAATTAGTAAGAGTAACTAAATACACAAGTATAAGAGCAGTAATTAGTAATTAGAAATAACAATTAAAAGAATTAAAGAGTAAAAAATGAATCACTGAGGGTAATTCAAAATTGGAGAGAGTTAGTAATTAAAAAGAATTTAGTAATAGTAATTGATAAATATAAAAATTTACTAATTACTAATTACTAGACAAAAGAATTAGAGAGTAACAAATTAATAAGAGGAGTGGTTAGTAATTAGAATTTAGCAAGAGTAGTAATTAGTAAACAAGAGTAATAATTAGCAAGAGTACTAATTAGTAAATAAGAGTAGTAATTAGCAAGGAGGAGTAATTAGCAAGAGTAGCAAAGCTTGTAGAAATGTAGAATGTTTATATAAGAGAGAGTAAGAAGATTGGTGTGAAAAATTAGAGAGAAATGGTGTGAATTTATAAATTTTTGAAACTTCACAAAAGACCAAAATACCCTTAAAAACTATCCGTTTATAGTTGTTGGGGAGGGTAAGAGAGTAAAAACCTTAAAAGAGTTGAAAAAATTAAGTTGGACCAAAATACCCCCCAAACTAGCCGTTATTTTGCTGTTAGGGGATAAAAGTGGAATTTAGGGGGAAAAAAGGGGAATAAAACCATTGGGGAAAAGGGGAGAAAAGATGATTTTGAAAAGGGTAGAACCGGGCCAAATCTAGGCCGGGCCAAACCCGGGCCACTTCTAGGCCAAACCCGGGCCAATTCTGGGCTACGGTTCGAGCCGGGCCAAACCCGGGCTTTTTCAGGCAGGGCCTGGCCCGGGCTTTTTTTTGGAAATTTCTGGCCTAGTCCAAGCCCAGGCCCTAAGCCCTAAAATAGCGGGCCATCACTATTCATACACGGGGCCAGGTCGGGCCAGCCCGCAGGCCGCCAGGCCCTTTTGACAACTCTATGTGGTCTCACTCTCTTTCCTAGGGCGACTACAACCATTGGCTACATCTTCCCAACCACATTTGACATGAGCTAGACTAGTCATAAAACAAACCATATAGTGGGTCGTCTTGGGATAACTGCCTTGGTAGGCCTTCATCTGAGCCACCAAGCCTAGACCCTTTGATTTATCCCAAATGCATGCTAGATGGCATCGTTCAGCAGAGATGGGGCTTGAACTAAGGCATTTCCCGTCCTCGTTAGATTCCCCCCAAGCTCTGCTCCTTGCGTGGCATGACCCAAAAGTCATAATCTCCTTCAAGGGATGGAGTATTAAAGGTGTCTCACCATTCCTGTGACGTAAGTAAAATGCTAACGCGTGTCATAATCATGAGATCTTACCCTCAAATGCTCCCTCATAAAAAATAGCCCCATCATTGGCTATGTCTAAATTTCCCTTTTTTTCCCTTGTTAGGGTACCACGTGGCTAGGTCTGACTTTTTGTGTCCCAAATCCATTATTTGATTCAGTCTCATGCATGTCTTTGGCATGTGGTCTAAGTGAAAGAGGCATGCATTCACGGTACCATTGTTTGATTCTCCATAGTGACAGCTTCAAGGGTTTCTGACTTATCACAGTGTTCTCAAATACCAATGATACCCTCCCTCTAGCCATGTAGCTTCTTCAGCACCCTTCGTGATCAAGGTGACATTGCCCTCATTTCATATGCAAACCTCTTCTATCTCCCAAACGCCATCTAAAGTAAATCCTTCTTTGTTCCGTTCAAAAGATGGAGCAGCGAGGACGTCTTATTATTCTATTAAATTAGTGCAATGCTAGAGCACGTCATATTCATGAGTTCCCACCCCCGCTACGTCTCCCCTCCCAACACACTCTCCTATAGCGAGAATGAGGCCCACTAGTGGCCAATTATCAAAATATCATTTGCTAGTGATATAACTCAAATATAACTCTCAATAATTGGGGAATACCCGGCAATCCCAGTCAAACTGGGAGATCAATCATTATCTTATTAGGGATTGTGACGTGATCCTCGAGGATCCTAACGCGATCCTAACGCATCTGGCCTCGAGGATCCTAACGCGATCCTAACGCATCTGGCCCATGGCCTAGTTCTACTAGGAGTCTTCTCCTACAGCTATATAAAGGGGTCTACCCCTCCAGGTATGGGACAATTACACAATTCATGCTTTTTCAGAGTTACTATTCTATAGCTGCGCTCTGACATAAGCATCAGAGAGTTCTCCGCCTGGAACCCCACCCGGCGGTCTCTCGTTTTCTATCTTGCAGGTCATCGGTCCAGGCTCGGGTTCCGCAATGTACGCAGAGCATGTTTTTAGAGCAACAGATTGGCACCATCCGTGAGACCCGCCATCCTAGCAGTTTGACCTCAAGAAAGTTCAACAGTTTATCCCAAATTGTCGGCGACAACATGTCCGAACCACCGACAGAACTGCCGCTGCCACAACTTTTCAGACTAAATTATCGTCACAGTCATAAAAATACAATCGCATTGTTTGAAGAAAATTCAGAACTAGCAAAGGGCTGCCGAGCCACCGCCGGCATCGTCGCTATCTACCCAGGCGCCCCCATCAACAGCGCCTATCGGGGCAGGCCCATGCCCGCACAACCATGGCAAAGCAAATGGAGTCATGGCCACCGCCGTGAAGCTGTCGAGGCAGAAAAAAAAATTCAATACAGATTCCATCAGAGTTGCACAACCATAGTCAACGGAGCGGCGGACACCACAAACCGCTGACCACCATCACGAAGCTGCCGGAGCAGCAGCAACAACCAAACAGGAAAAAAAACTCATTGTCACCGCACGAAGCACTAGCAACACCGTTGTACAAGCTCGAGATCAAGACACGGTCGCCATCGATCTATCACAGAAGCCCGCAACGACCACCGCGCCACTGCCCCCACGGCTTACCGTTACAGAAATTAGAAAATAAAAAATAAAAAAGAGGTAGACACGACACCGTCGTGACCTCTTACGCCAATCCACGTGATCACCGTCAGCATCGGACGGCGCCTTATAACACCTCGCCATCACCACCATGGCAGGTCCTCCGGCGAGGTACCGGCACTACAAGATCGCGTACTCTAAGATCCACTACGTCGGCCACCGTTGCACCACCGATTCCTCCGGTCGCCCCCGCACTGATCAACACTGTGCTGGCAACAACGAATGCAAACCAAAGGTGCCACCGCAGAGCTACAGTAGCAGATCCCAAAAAAAAGGGAGAGAGAAAGAGAACAGGTAGCAACAGCGCCGATCGCCACCCTAAGGCGCCATCGCCTCGCTTTTGCTGCCTCACCGCTGTGTCGCCACCCCAATGTCAATAAGGGGCAGGCACTGCCACCCTTCCTTCAGATCTGCCTTCATTGTTTCCTTTTTGTCGCCATTGCTAATGCCCGCTATCTGCCGTCATGGCTAGTAGCAACGTCGCTTTTGCCGGACACGCTACTCCGTTCAAGTCTTCACCACCATCGCTGTAAAACAGTCGGCGCCGATCCCGACGGAGCAACAAGTAGCGTCGGCAAAGGCACTAACCGCCGAATCGGCGCTTCGCAGTGGCACCAAGCGGTGTCATCGCCGGCACACCATCGGCCACCAGCCACTCTAAATCTACTCTAGATCCACCCCACTGTGATTGGCCGCAGCTCCATGGTCACCATTGCCCGATGTCGCATCGCCATCTCACCGTCGTGAAGAGCTGGCGCCATCAAGCAGCGCCGCCGCCTCTTTTTGTCTGAAATATAAATATGCATTTTTATGAGGGGCTATTTTTTCAGTCACGTACTTTTATTTCTTGCACAGGTTTAAACCATGCCTGCGAACATCAACGGTGGCATATAAATCACTTCATAAGCAAGGAACAAATTCATAGCACCCTGCGACTTGAAGTCGCATTTAGGGTTTTTTGCTGCAGTATCCTGCCGTCTTAGCATTATATTTCGTCTCATGGTCATACAGTGACCTCTATCTATGGCGTATTCACATCGCTGCTCGTTGAGAAGCTAGTTCAACAATGATGGAAGCACACATGCTGCCACCGTATCTAGTGAATCGCCAGCTATGCTTGACGGACTTCGTATCCTTTGGCTTTATATGCTCGTCCAATCTATCAAACGGATTATGGTCTTCTATATTGCTCCCACAGGTCTTCTTGTGATCGTGCCCTACATGTAGGCTGAAAAGCCGTCTTTATATATACACACCTTCTCAAAGGCCGGGGGGCTTTATATTTCATGAGATCATTCTTATACAGGCGTAATGCCTTGTGTCTTTTCAAGTAGGGAGGTTCGCCACAGCGACCATATTATGGGCTCCATGACCCACGCCTTCTTATTTGGCACCGTGGCAACAAGGACGAGAAACCCCTGAGGGCACAAACGACGAGAGTTCTAAGTTCCGTCAAACCCCCAAGGGAGCGTACAACGAGATCTCTAAAGTTTTGTCAAACCCCCAAAGGCACGTACAACGAGGACTCTAAAGTTCTATTAAACCCCGAGGGCACGTACGATAAAAACTCCAAGTTCCGTTAAACCCCCGAGGGCGTGTAAAGACAAGAACTCTTAAATTCAGTCGAACCTTCGAGGGTAATTGCATGAGCTCCGGCTCCATTCGCCCCCAAGGGCCCGTAAGACAAGAACTCTTAAGTTCCGTCGAACCCCCGAGGGTATTTGCGTGAGCTCCGTGCTCCATCAGTCCCTCGAGGGACGAACACCCCCGAGGGTGATGTGGTCTATCCAAACAGTTTAGCTACAGTTATAACCCGTGAAACAGCAAAGGACTATGAGACTTCATCCCCCCACCATTCTTTGTCAATTCAAAACCCAGCCAAGCTTAAGTGCGAGGCTTCTTTGCCAGCTCTTAGCTGATGATAAAAGTTCGCGACAAAGTAAAACGCAAGCATGATGTGGTCTCAAGAACACACACTTGCACAAAATGAACACCCTCCAAAGGAGAGGTGACCCCTCTAGGGAACATTCAAACACTTAGCACATGCAACAACTTGCATGCACAGCTTTGTGTCCTTTCCCAAGAGAGGCTACCATGGGGCACAGCCTCTAAAGGATCTCGAGATCCCATGATTCGTCTTTCTAAAGATGATTCTGAATAGCCTACTCAGGCGACATTCTAAGACTTAGCTCTCAAGAGCTAAGGTTCTAGCACCCTACTTGGCCAAAGTTCTAAGTCTTAAGCTCCCACTTAGGTCGGAGCACATGGAAGACAGAAATATTGTTACCCCTACAAGTGGATGAGAATCACTTACAAATCTGATGCGTGTCTCAAGACACTAGGTATAAACTTCCTCAGCCAAACATTTTGGCTAAGGAAGTGGGGGGTTTAAGATATAACTCAAATATAACTCTCAATAATTGGGAATACCCAGCAATCCCAGTCAAACTGGGAGATCAATAATTATCTTATTAGGGATTGTGACGTGATCCTCGAGGATCCTAACGCGATCCTAACACATCTGGCCCACGGCCCAGTCCTACTAGGAGTCTTCTCCTACAGCTATATAAAGGGGTCTACCCTTCCAGGTATGGGACAATTACACAATTCATGCTTTTTCAGAGTTACTATTCTGCAGCTGCGCTCTGACTTAAGCATCGGAGAGTTCTCCGTCGGGAACCCCACCCGGCGGTCACTCGTTTTCTATCTTGCAGGTCATCAGTCCAGGCTCGGGTTCCGCAATGTACGCGGAGCATGTTTTTAGCAGCAACAGCTAGGATACCAGTTGAAGGCAAAATAACTCCATGTCCTTGTCCTAACTCCATTACCAATAACTTCATCGATCAAACGTTTGCTACCCAGTCTACAAAATATTCACAAGTGCATCCGTGTTATAGCACACAAACGGAATATCTTATTTGGATGATACAGCTTCACAGTTAAAGACATATTCGTACTTGAATTAGGTAGTTGCTTGTTACTAGAACTCTATTGGCTTAAAGTATGTTCCAACTCCGAAATACCAAATTTAAGGGTAAAACTAACGAAAATTTTAACTTAAGTGGCTTAAAGTGAGCATGGTATATTGGCCTCTCCATTTTGTTTAAAACTCTTTTTTTTTCCTTTTTTGGTTCAATAGCTTGAAATGCAATTATATTTGAGGGTCACACCATTAATAATTTTCTAAAGTAAAAACTATATGGACACCAATTTTGTTCTCTTGTGAACCTATCGTCCATGCAAAAAAAGTAATATATTCCTAAAGGGTTGGTCCACTAATCAAGGAGACTTGCTCCTTTAATTGACAATCTGGTTTAAAACTTGGAGCCAACACTATGGTAAATTTGTTCTTTTCCTTAAGCAAAATGTTGGTGAGAGGGGGTACGCCTTTTAGATTGCCTCAGTCTCAAGGCGCTCAGCTGATGTGCAAGTTAACACGAGGATACGCTTTACCATGCAAACCAAAAAAAAAAAAATTTAACTAATACACAATAAGTATATAGATGTTTTTGCAGCCTCCATCATCTCTACATTGACAAGGGAAAAAAGAACTGTGTACCGTTTCATAATTTGGCATTGGGTCTCTTGTTTCAAGAAAAGTACTACTCAATCATCTGGAACCATTGAATATATAGTAAACATTCATCTGCCATTCTTTGCCCTTACTTCTGCTACCTCAACCTCCCATATTCCAAGATCCCATCGTGGACAATGATCAGGGACCATGAAATATTTTTTTCAAGGGGCATACATATTCTTGGTGTATTGTTCAGTTCCACCTCAAGTACTCTGGGTGAGTTCATTGAACTAAGACTTCATTGCATGTATGTTGCTAAAAGATATTGGATCGTCCCAAACACCGTTGGTTATAATATAGGTTCACCTTTTGCCTCCCTTAGCCCCTATTTTGTTAACGTCAACTCCTAATTTAGTTGTATTATATAGTGAGGATCACGTAATATTTACTCGTATGTTACGAATTATCGAGATAGTGGACTAAACAATAAGTTAATCATTGAATCATCAATTTCTGTTCCCGGTATGTTTGTCCAGGTCCTAAAGTGCATTTTTAACATAAATAAATATAGACAAGCATAATTGGGTCGAAAAAAATCATTTTCGTTTGTTTCTGTACTTATTCTTTGGTTACAGAGGTGACATAATACACTTTGCATACATTGGAATTCATAAACGGTGTATGTATATCCTAAAACGATAAGATCCCTACAAATTGATTAAGAAACTTGTAAGGCGGCTATTGTGTTGATGTAGCTGTTAGTATAGGCAAATTCAAGTTGATTGTAATTCAAAAAGGCATACACCAAGTCACATCTATATCCCTATGCACCCAAAGAAGAAGCATTCAGTTTTCAGGAGTTTCTTTAACACATCAACTCAAGAGATTTTGGGATCATATCAATAAACAAACATAGAAGATTCTGTTGAAAGGTTCTATTTTTTGGTTTTTAGGTCAGAAATTAAAGGATATTATATGACATATACACACAATATTTTCGAAGTTGGAATCTACCTAGTTACAACTCTTGCTATACATGTCAAAGATCCAAAAGTGGAGAGAGTTCCCTCGGGTAAGAAACAAAAACATCATTTGCATGAACATTGTTATTGCGGATTTGGCTACGTAGTCCGCCACAAGGTTGGCCTTCCAATAACTGATGTAGATCAGTACACGAGGACGCCACTGCTTAAATACTAAACTATCGTGACGAAGGGACTCTAACCAATGGTTCCTGCCTACAGATCTACGGACCTCTTTAAAATAGATGCCACCAATGAGTCATATTCACGTTAAGTAAATGCAAATCACGTGTTAGTTGTAGGGCATAGCACATGGCCACCAGTTCAGCCACCATGTTCGTCATTACGGCTTTACACCATGTGAACTCTTTCAATATAGCACATGTGCACTATTGCATGAGAGTATGATATGTACCCCTACCATAGCAAACCCTAGATTTTCGGCAGAAGTCCTAAGCTCAATTAGCTCTAATGCAGCCTGAAATCTTTTGGAATTGTGAAGAGAACACCAAGGAAGGATTGACTATGGTGTTCTTTTATTAGGATTTTTTAGTGTCTTTATGAAGATACAGTATCCTACCTTCTCGAGTACAAAGAAGGCCTCTGTGCTCCTAAGAACAATGGAGGCCTCGGTTTTCGAGACCCTAGACATTTAATTTAGCTCTTCTCGTTAAATCAAGCTGAAAAATTCTCACTCAGCCTGACTGCCTCCTTGTAAAGATTTTTCGTCCCAAATACTACAAAAAAATCTTTGTTCCTCCACACCTCGAAACCCTCCTCTTTTTCTTGGGCTTGGAAGGGTATCCAGGGTGGTATCAAAGTTTTAAAACCTGGGATTTTTTGGCAAATAGGGGACGAGTTATCGGTGGACATTTGGAAAGACTATTGGATTCCCAACGAACTCCCTGCTTCGATCATCGACCTTCATCCTAGCACATTCACCCATATAAAGGTCTTTGATCTAATGTCAGAAGAAACTTGGAATTTCCAAATCATTTCTGAATTATTTCCTGTCTGATAGTTAACAAAATAGCTGGTACTCACATCCCCCTTCTCTGATTCCCCAGACCTTCCTCTTTGGCTTCCCAAAAATTTTGAAATTTTTTATGTGTCCTCTGCTTACAAACTTCTATACACGAAAAAAAATATCTAAACCCTCTAGCCTGCTTACTACAACATGACAAACCTGAAAAGCTTCATGGTCATTACACTTCCCCTCTAAAATCCCGTTCTTCCTTTGGCAATTACTACTTGACAGT
Source organism: Escallonia herrerae (assembly GCA_033070095.1). Lineage (NCBI taxonomy): Eukaryota > Viridiplantae > Streptophyta > Magnoliopsida > Escalloniales > Escalloniaceae > Escallonia > Escallonia herrerae. The sequence goes on along the minus strand of JAVXUP010000261.1, from coordinate 509,155 downwards.
CTCTCCTCCAGGAAGTATCTCTCTCGTTTAGGCATTACCCGATCTCCCCTCTGTCGTCTTTGCCTCTCTTCTGAAGAATCGGGAGTACATCTCTTTCTAGACTGCACTAAAGTTAATCCCATTCGGCACTGGATTAACACGGTCATCCCACTTCTCTCAGACTCAATTATTTTTAGGGACTGGCTTATAGCCTGGATTATCACTCCTAACTCTTCCACTTATCTCCACTTCGTAACATAATTTTCATTTCCCTCTAGCTCATCTGGAAGACTCGAAATTTAGTGATTTTCCAAAACCTAGACAAAAATTTGGACGGTATCCTACACCGGAAAATTCTTCTTAGCCAAATTGGCAAGCATTCAAGAAATCTTATAAATCTCCAAAGTGTTCTAACTTCTAAGTTTGCTCAGTCTCAACTTGATCCATCAGAGCTCCAATTCACTTCCAATATCTCTTCCCTCTACCCCGAACCAATATCTTCCTCAGTCTTTTTTGGTTTTTACTACAACACCATGATGTTCCATCGGCCTATACTTTTTTGTAAATGATTCAGCAATTAGCTTCCAGAAGTTTTAAAGGATTTTGTTATGCAAACTCTCATAACGAAGCTTGCCTAGAAGGCCTGCTCATTTGCTTACTTTAGATAAGTAGACTATCTCTCACACACGTCTCTCTCTTTACAAATGATAAATTTATTGTCTCTCAGCTACAGATCTATAGATCGTCACATGTTATCGCTCTGGATTAATGAAGGATATTTGTTTTGCCTTACAAGAATATCACTTCATCCAGATTAGCTAATGTTCTAGCAACCAGATCAAGACAGCAAAGGACAAAGCGGAACAGCTTTTGCAGTATCCTTCTGAGATGTAGAGCACACATCTGAATATCCTTTTTTTTTACTAATCCCTTGTATCTATATGTCCTTAGCTTAAAGTCTTTCAATATGGTTGTAATCTTACTGATTAACTCTTTTTCACTCCATCGAAAGTACCTCGGCTACTCATGTATCCATGGAGCATCCGCGCTCATGTTTAATATATCATCATTCTCCTGTTTAACTTAAGAAAAAAATACAAAGAAGGCAAATTGTCAATTCACCAAGGTGGTCAATTGACCATCTTGATTTTGGGGGAAGGAAACGGGTAGTATTATGATGTCCGACAACCTTTTTAAAAAGAATTTAAGGGTATACAATACTCGGCATGGCAACCTTTGTCATTTGATCTTAGCTCCGTCACTGGCGTGAGTTTCTTCAACGCAACCCAAACACATTTATAATCGGGGAAAAAAACAAGAATAAAATAGCCCATATCAACGCATCCTAAATCAAGCATCGAATGGAAGAAGTTCTTGAAGAACGCAAAAACATTATAAATCAATCTCACAACCTAGACCTAAAAGCCATTGACATGACAAGGCTTGCCTTAACAAACTCGTACCGATTAACCAGTTCACCATGATTTGTTCGCGTCCAGACACTGCCTTATGCATAAGCATGGGACCTTTGTGCCTTTACTTCGAACTCTATGTTTTATTTTCAACAGTTAATTAAAAACACGAATTCTTTTTTTTCCCAAAAATCAAACTCATTCATGAAAAACAGGCAAAAAACCTAGCTAGTTTAGACAACTACAATGCTGATAAAAAAAAAAGGAAAACTAAGTAATTGTTCCCTCACAATCGCGAGGGTGACACTGGTAGACATTGACCAATCCGAGGCACTAATCTAGCAACAAAAAGTATTTGTGTTACTCCTCCAAAGCACGAGCTAGACCCCCTGCCGTTTCTGCCTAAATCCTTGAGGCCTATGTGTATTTTGCATCTTGTGCTTGTCCCAAAATAATTCAGCATTCGCTAGCTCGCATTAGTATCCTGGATGTTCAAAAAAAGGTGGGACAAAATTTGTCAAAAAATCATCTATTTCCCACCTGGTCAAAAATACCAGCAATTATTTGAATAGCCAATCATGTGCATATTTCTTGTGGTCCCTTATTCTTAAATTTCTTCTGTTGTACCTTTATAGGCAAAAGAAAAGGTGCATATTTAAAATGAACAGATAAACAAGAGCAATGTTAGTTGGCATTAGCATTATATATGAACAATGTGCAAGCCTATGAATTGACAGGATCTGGCTTAGCCTGTTCCAACCCACTATATCACGACAAGCTTCGCAACCGGTTGAGTGATGAAAGATAACCCTTCTTGCCCACAAATACTACTCCAACAAGTTCCACAGAAATGAGATGCAACTGCTAAAACTGGAGAGATAACAAATTCAGCTTGGGGAGGACCACAACATACAGCTGACCCTAGCTGCTGGTTTGCATCACTGAAACTTTGAGCCAACCACTTCCTCATGGCTAATACTCCAATCTCTCTGTGGGCAAAGAATTGTCGTAACAGATTTCAACAGTGTTTTATCGTATTAGTAGCAATTTGTTAGAGCAACGTTAGCCTTCTGCTACCTCGTTGCTAAACGTAAGTATCGTGACGGAGGCCACCAATAAAGTTTGAGACGTTTTTAATTTATTGGTCAAATAGGAGTTGGAGCCGAACTGTGTCCTCTGACTTATGAAGATGTCATTTGATTACTACGTGCGACTGGGTCGATTGAAGGGACTTTCAACCACCAAAACACACAATTCCACCTACCAAAAATGTGACATTACAATTGCCATCATGCGCTCCTTTGCTTACCAAACCCCCTTCTCCAGTTCTCCCACTCTAATTATGTTCATCTAGTTATACCCACATAATTAAACCCACCATCAGTCATTAATTAGTGCTTGCACCATATTGCTGTTTTCTTTTTATTTCTATTAAATATCAATTTACTTCACATTTTACTTCAACCCAAAAAGTTTATATAACACAAAAGTGTCTAAAAATGGGTCCTCGCCAAAAAGCTTATCGCGACACGAACGTACATCACTGCAACTATAGGCAAATTGTGGTCCTTCAATAACTATTGCCATATTTTTAGCATAATTTTTTGTGCAACCAATTTGAAAGTGAAGGTTTTGTGTCACTTGGAAGAAGGAAGTATAGCGATTGTATGGTTGAGGTTAATCACTTTGACGATGATGCTTAAGCTGGTATCATCACTCTTACCTCATAAATATTGAGAAAGAATAACATAGCTATCATTTAGTGGCATAAGCCTCTTAACTCACCAAAAGAGCATGCATTACTACCCAAAAGAGAGAACAAAAGTTACGTAATGCTTATGCCACTATCGAAGTATAGTTGGTAGGAAAATGAGTTTTGGGATCATTTATCTCGACACCCCTCTTTTTTTGGTTGAATTATACAACGTTACCCATCACATGTCACAAATTAGACAGACAACTTTTTCAGTTTTCTATAGGTGTTGGTGGTTGACATTAACTCTTTGTATAAAATGACATAATTACCATTATATTTTACATTACAACCAATACATACTTCGAAACTCTGTCTTAATTGAACCTTATCCTGTTAGTTGCTACGAAGATTTACCAACACAATTCTAAAGAATTACGAATTAATGGGGCTTGTGTGAAAAAGGTAACAAATATGATAGAGCCGTAAGGTGTTGGAATAATTTCAACTTTTGCAGTAATATTGTTCATTAAAACTTGTGTTTGGTGCATCGAGAATAACATCCTTTGATTTGGGGGAACTTAGAGCAACTATTTGAAATTCTACGCGAAAATTCACCATTTATGTGGTCTTAAAAGGAAAAAAAATTGGCCACAAAATAATATAATGAAGATGAATTCAAGGAAAGCAAGACAACTCTTCCCGAAAGTGAACAACCGGAAAGGATAACAATCAAAGGATCACATCTCAAAATACTAAGAAATAACTCAAAAATCGTGCGTGTAATAAAGATCATACTCAAGAAACAAATCGCAATCTCCTTAACTCTAATATCTGGTACTTTTCAAAATGATTAAAATAATAATAATATGTGCTTTAAAAATAAATAAACAATAATTTTGAGCAATGCTCTAGTATTAGTAGAGTATGAAAGTTTAAAATAATTTTGGGGTCAATTTTCAAAAAATTTGGGATCATTTTTGTAAATATTGAAAATTTTTGGGGCTGTTTTGCAACTCATGAAAAATATGTTAGGTGTCCAATTTTAGAAAGAAAAAAAACTTGTTTGGAGAGGATTCCACCTCCTTCTTGGTTACTTGGTGACTAACTACATTATAATGTAAATTAATGGATTGTATAAATCAATTGAAAATTATATAAAATAAATAAGGGAAAACAAAATAGAAAATAAAGAAAAGAAATAGAAAGACATAGGAGAACAATAGCTCGGCTGAAAAAAAAGAGAAGAAACAGGGGAGAAAGGGAGGGAAGAAGAAGAAGAAGAGAGAGAGAGAGAGAAAAAAAAATTTTGTGGGAATCTCCAAGGTATTTCTAATTAACCTTTAGTGCATGTTTTCAGTGTGTGTTTGTGGGTGTGCAGTATGTGTGCATTAAGGTGAAGATGTGTGTGTGTGTGTGTGTGTGTGTGTGTGACTGCGGTGATTGTGTGAGTTTGTGTGTGTTATGAGTGTAAATGTGTGTGTTTTCAGCATATATATGTGTGTTCAGTATGTCTAAGTGTGTGTAGGGGTAGGGGAGAGTGACTGTGGGTGTGTTTAGTGTGTGTTTGCTCTGTGTGTGTGTGTGTGTGTGTGTCCGTGTCCGTGAGTAAGGCAGGGGAAGGTAATTGTGTGTGTTAAGTGTGTAAATGTATGGAATAGGGGGTGCTTGTGTGTGTGTGTGTGTGTGTGTGTGTGTTCGGGTGAGTGTGTTGTTTGTGATTATGTGAGTATAAGTGTGTTAATGTGCGTGTTTTAGGTCTAATTAAGTGTAGGTAGGTGTTTTGATGTGTGTCTTTGTGTGTGTGCGTGTGCACACGCGCATGTGTGTGTGTGTGTGTGTGCGTGTCCACGCGTGCATGTGTGTGTGTGGGTATGTAAATGGTTGTGTGCGGCAATGAGGTGAAGGAGATGAAGAGTGTGTGTTAGTTAGGTGAAATAGTGTGCGCTTTAATTTGAACAATAAGTGTGAGGGTCATAAAAGGGGGGCTAGGGTTAGCAGTTTCGTGCAATTTTTTATAAATAGTTCAAATTAGAATATGGAAAAGTTCAAAGCATTGACCCCTAATATTTTTAAGAAACATATGATATGATTTTTGAGATCTTTCGGTGTCCGTGAAGAATGCTAAATTAGGATATCGATTAAAATGAATTCTTGAATTATTTGATATAGTAAATCAACTTATTTTAATCTAAAAATTTTAAAGAAACCTTATATTACTTAGATGTTTCATTTTCTAAAATTTCGTACCATTCTGAAGTCGATAGCTATTTTTAACGGAACCGGCTTCTGAGCATGCAGTCCAAACAGCAGTTCGAGATTTTCGAGCAAACATTTTCGAAAACACTTTTTATCCCAAAAACAATTTCAGGGTACTCAAAATAGTGTCTTAATGTATTTTTTTTAGATTTTTCTGGTGCAAGAATCGCCAAGGGTTATTTTGATAATTTTACCCATAAAAGGTATTTTGGGTAAATTCACATACTGTAGGGATGTTCTAGTGATTTTATTTATGGGAAGGCTCCTTTTGGTAATTTAAGTATGAGAAGGCTCCTTTTGGTAATTTTACCTACCCGGTGGGAGGTTCATTCTAGGAGTATGCGTAAGTTAGTATTGAGTTTATAATATATCATAATGCAGACTGTATTCTGATCATTTGATTGTTCAGTTTAGGTTGAAGTAAAAAACTTTCTGATTAGGCTAATTTAGATTCGGATCTAGGTATGGGTTTCTATCTTAACCCTAGATAAGGACTTCTGTCCAAACCCTAATTTCGATAACTTGTATTCGTAAGTATTCCTTCGATTATTTATGGCTATTGTCAAGTACTGAGATATGCATTGATATAGGTATGTTATTGTCAAGCAAATCCTAACATTGAACCTGAATCAGTTATTTGAAAATCTTATTAATGCTCGTCTTCTTTGTGCTGACCCTAAAAAAGACAAGAGTTGTGAAGCATGCTATGGGCTCGGAATTAGCCTCTTTCTTTTTATTGCATACTGAGCAAATTCGATAATTGTTTGCATTCTTTCTTCAGAATTGTTGTTCCTAAATTCGGTAACTGTCTGTATTTGTTCTTGCTATTTGTTGGTGGCTATTCTTGAATTTTAAGTGATGAACTGATATCAGCATGCTTAATTGTCAATGAAACCCTAATTGATTTCGGTTATTTGAATTTGTGTTGATACTCATTTTTATTGCATGTCAAGCATTGAATTTCTTCTTAATTCAATGATTAATGTTTTCTGTGTTGACCTAGGAATCTGTTATGTGGGGAGGAGTTATAAGGAAGGTCTGAACCTGTGTAACTATGCAGGTGTAGTACCTAATGAAAAGGCCTAGTTATAGTACATCATGCATGTTTATATTTTCTGTGCATTCCCTGAGTGGCATTGCCTCTGCCCAGGATCCATATCTTTTGAATTTTTGCTTACATTGTATCTTACAATGATTGTTTTGAAAATGATTGGACACGATTGTCTTGATATCTAATTGAACGAGATTGAGTTGAAACTCTTCCCCATCTTGTGGTTAAACTGTTTGTGATTATATCAAATCCTTCCCCATATTATCCTTAAAGTATCTGTGTTGGTTTTGAAATCCTTTGAAAAATCCTCAATGTATTTTAAAATGATGGCTTTAAAAATGATCTCAAACAATTATAAACAGTTTGATGATTTTCAAAGTGATATAATACCTAATCATAAACGTATACACAAACGATCATAAACAGATACCAAAACAATCATTAACAATAATAACGAGTACCAAAACAATCATTTGAAGATCATTTTCAAAATAATTATTTTTAAATACAACGATGATTTTTCAAAACGATAACAAACAGGCATAAATAGACATCAAAACATTCATTTGAAATGTTATCATCAAATGGACTTTTGAATCATTTTCATTTCCTTTTGTTGTTCCTTGAACGACTTTACTCAGCTCTCAAAAGCTCACTCATCGTTTGATTCCCTTCTACATGTAATAATCTACTGTAAAATGCTAAGGAATGAGTTTAGACACTGAGTGAGATTCTAGAGTGCCCACCAATACTTTTGATGATAGGACCCCTGCGTGGGTCAACGTCGTTAGCTTGCCATTCTGTAAAGAACCTAAGTTTAAGTTTTGGAGGTTTTAAGTTGTAAAACTAGTTCGGTAAACAGGGTATGATGTGATTTGATGTGATGTGATAGGTTAACGCTCCGGGAGTTCGGGGAGACGAAACTCTGGATTTTTGGATCCTTTACACTAATTGCCTGAGGAACAGGCAAAAAAGCAAACCGGCAAAACCCTTGTATCAACAATCCTATCCTCAGGTAACAAAGGAGGACAAGAAACAACCTCGGGCTCGAAGTAGTCGTGTAACTCAATAGGATTTATTTGATTAGCTTTTTATTTTGGTCACAAAATCGGGATTTTGGTGGTTTTTAGGAACGATTAAGTAGAAAGATGGTTGCACTAGGTGTCGATCTAGGTTCTCTACTAACTGGTAACTCAAATCAGCACTGGTTGGCAATTGACCGACATGCTAGAGCAAGTAACAGAGATAGGATAAAGAGAACGGAGTATAAACGTCCAAACAAGATGGTGAGGCGTGTCCGATAGCCGTGGGTTTAGATTAAACCATAAAATGATAATGAGACAAGGTTACATCGTTCAAAAATCCAATTGGAATAACGACTAACAACTGGAATGAAAGATATCATATTTGATTGTCGACTTCTCCTGTCAATAGTTTCAACGCAAGGTAATGATAGTGAGACACAATCTAACATCTAGTCTCCTCGTATTTGTGATCCTTATTTCTCTCCCAAACAATGACCTTTTATATTCTTTAGTATCCACTATACTTAATTTTACATGTGCCACACACACACACACACACACACACAGAGAAAGGGAGAGAGAACAGTATAAAGGATAGTCTCGGGATAACGTGAAAAAAGAGTATATGAAATATGTGGAGTAAGGTACATTAGTTGATTTTCCTTTTTCAATATGATGCTTCTAAGTTGCTCGACATTCTTTTTCCTTCTACTAATGAAACTAAATAGAAAGAAGCGCTCAAACTTGTAACGAGCATAAATACAGAGAGAAATGTAATGATCACATGTGTGAACAAGCGACTAGTATAAATGAAGATCAAGTTCTAGGAAATAACATTAGACACTTTGTTTCACATTACTCTCTTGAAAATCTCATAATCAAATAGAAACACCATAAAATAGAATAGAGTTTCAGATAAGAAAACAGGTGGAAAGGGCAAAGATTTACTCAAAAAGTTTTTCATGTTGCAATTGAAGCTTGGATGCAATAACTATGACAAGTACAAAGATTGAGAAGAAACAATCTTACACATCTTCCCACAAAGTTCCAATCAACTACATATTTACCCAACCACCAACCCGCCTTTCCTTTCTTGTCCCCCACCCCAAAAGGAAAAAGGTTTTCCCCAGAAATGTAAAATAACCTCGTTTTTCTTGTGAAAATAATAAAAAAAAATGGAGGACAAAATGGGGTGGGGCAATGCTAATCTCCCCAGGAAGGACACCAAAGGAGTCATGTCCATGGCGTAGCTGCACAGCACCCTCAAAAAGGACGTGAACTCCTACGCCTCGTCGAGCTCATTCTGCACCCTCACCTCTGCCATCGACACCTCGAAGTCCACGTAGAACATGTACTCGAAGTGCTTCGTAGTGCCAACGTTGGCATCGTCAACCAGCCTGGACGGGGAGCTGCACCTCATCGAGGATGTGGAGGCATTACCTTTTTCAGTTTACTATAGGTGTTGGTGGTTGACATTAACTCTTTGTATAACATGACATAATTGTCGTTATATTTTACGTAAACAATCAACACATACTTCGAAACTCAGTCTTAATTGAACATTATCCTGGTAGTTGCTACGAAGATTTTCCAACACAATTATGAAGAATTACAATTCCGAAGATTTTCCAACATTATCCTGGTTGACATTAATTCTTTGTATAAAATGACATAATTGCCATTATATTTTACATTACTACCAACACATACTTCGAAACTCTGTCTTAATTAAACATTATCCTGGTAGTTGCTACGAAGATTTTCCAACACAATTCTGAAGAATTACAAATTAGTGGAGCTTGTGTGAAAAAGGTAACAAGTACGACAGAGCCGAAAGGTGTTGGAATAATTTCCAAATATTTCCAATTTTGCAGTAATATTGTTCATTAAAACTTTTGTTTGGTGCATCCATAATAACATCCTTTGATTTGGGGGAACTTAGAACAACTATTTGAAAATCTGCACAAAAATTGAACATTTATGTGGTCTTAAATAGAAAGAAAAAAAAATTGGCCACAATAATATAATGAAGAAGAATTCAAGGAAAGCAAGACAACCCTTCCCTAAAGTGAACAACTGAAAGGATAACAATCGAAGGATCACATCTCAAAATACTAAGGAATAACTCCAAAATCGTGCGTGTAATAAAGATCATACTCAATAAGCAAATCGCAATCTCCCTAACTCTAATATTCGGTACTTTTTAAAATGTTTAAAATAATAATCTATTTTAAAAAATATATGCATAATAATTTTGAGCAATCCTCGAGTATTAGTAGAGTATGGAAGCTTAAAATGATTTGGGGGTCAAAATATAATTTTTAAAAAATTTGGGTCATTTTGTAAATATTGAAAATTTTGGAGGCTCTTTTGCAAATCATGAAAAATGCCATGTTAGGTGTCAAATTTTAGAAGAAAAACTTGTTTGGAGAGGATGCCACCTCCTTCTTGGTGACTAACTACATTATAATGTAAATTAATGGATTGTGTAAATCCTTGGGAAATTAAATAAAAGAAATAAGGGAAAATAAAATAGAAAATAAAAAAAGAAATAGAAAAATATAGAAACAGAGGAAAACAATAACTCGGTTGAAAAATAGAGAAGAAACAGGGGAGAAAGGGAGGAGAAGAGAAGAGAGAGAGAGAGAGAGAGAGAGAGAGACAGGAAAATTTTGTGGGAATCTCCAAGGTATTTCCAACCTTTAGTGCATGTTTTCAGTGGGTGTACAGTGTGTGCTCGTTAAGGTGAAGATTGTGTGTATTCATTTTGTGTGTGTGTGTGTGTGACTACAGTGATTGTGTGTAAATGTGTGTTTTCAGCATACATGTGTGTGTTCAATGTGTATAGGGGTAGGGCAGGGTGACTGTGGGTGGGTGTGTGGGTGTGTCTGTCTGTGTCCGTGAGTAAGGCAGGGGAAGGGGAGCTAGTCATGGGCTATTTGTGTGTGTTAAGTGTGTGTGTGTGTGTGTGTGTGTGCGTGCGCGTGCGCGCGCTCGTGTGTGTGTATTCGGGTGAGTGTGTTGTGTGTGATTATGTGAGTATAAGTGTGTTAATGTGTGTGTTTTAGGTGTAATTATGTGTAGGTAGGTGTTTTGATGTGTACCTTTGTGTGTGTGTGTGTGCGCGCGCGCGCACCCCCGCGCATGTGTGTGTATGTAAATGGCTGTGTGCGGCAATGAGGTGAAAGAGATGAAGAGTGTGTGTAAGTTAGGTGAAACAGTGTGTGCCTTAATTTGAACAGTAAGTGTCACTAAAAGGGGGGCTAGGGTTAGAAGTTTTGTGCAAATTTTTATAAATAGTTCAAATCAAAATCTGAAAAAGTTCAAAACATTGACCCCTAATATTTTTTAGAGACATACGATATGAAAATTTTTGAGATCTTTCAGTGTCTGCGACAAATGCAAAATTAGGTATCGATTAAAAGGAATTCTCGAATTATTTGATATGGCAAATCAATTTATTTTAATCTAAAAATTTTAAAGAAATCTTATATGACTTTGATGTTTCATTTTCTAAAGTTTTGTGTCATTCTAAAGTCGATAGCAATTTTTAGCGGAATCGGCTTCAGAATGTTCAGTCTAGACACTACTTCGAGATTTTTGAGCAAAAATTTTTGAAAATACTTTTTATCCCAAAAACAACTTCAAGGTACTCAAAATAGTATGTTAGTGTATTTTTTAGATTTTTCTGGTGCAAGAATCACCAAGGGTTAATTTAATAATTTTACCTATAAAAGATATTTTGAGTAAATTCACATACTATAGGGTTGTTCTAGTGATTTTATTTATGGGAAGGTTGTTTTGGTAATTTAAGTATGAGAGGGCTCCTTTTGGTAATTTTACCTACCGATGGGAGGTTCATTCTAGGAGTATGCATAAGTTAGTATTGAGTTTATAATATATCATAGTGTAAACTGTATTCTAATCATTTGATTGTTCCGTTTAAGTTAAAGCAAAAGACTTTTCGGTTAGGCTAATTTAGCTTCGGATCCAGGTAAAGGTTTTTATCTTAACCCTGGGTAAGGACTTATGTCCGAACCCTAATTTTGATAACTTGTACTCGTAAGTATTCCTTCGATTTATTTATGGCTATTGTCAAACACTAAGATATGAATTGATATTGGTATGTTATTGCCAAGCAAACCTTAACATTGAACTTAAATCAATTGTTTGGAAATCTACTCGATGCTCGTCTTCTTTGTGCTAACCCTAAAAAAGACAAGAGTTGTGAAGCATGCTATGGGCTTGGAATTAGCCCCATTCTTTTTATTGCATGTTGAGCAAATTCGATAATTATTTGAATTATTTCTTCTAAATTTTGTTCCTAAATTCGGTAATTGTTGTATTTGTTCGTGCTATTTGTTTGTGGCAATTCTTGAATTTTGAGTGATGAAATGATATTAGCATGTTTAATTGACATTGAAACCCTAATTGATTTGAGTTATTTGAATTCATGTTGATACTCATTTTTATTGCATGTCAAGCATTGAATTTCTGATTAATTCTATGATTGTTGTTTTCTGTGTTGACTTGGGAATCTATTTTGTGGGGTGGCGTTATAAGGTCGGTCTGAACCTGCGTAATTATGCAAGTGTAGTACCTGATAAAAAGGCCTAATTATCGTACATCATGCATGTTTACATTTTCTGTGCATTGCCTAAGTGGCATTGCCTCTGCCCAGGATTCATATCTTTTGAATTTTTTTTACATTGTATCTTACGATAATTATTTTGAAAATGATTGGACACAAATGTCTTGATATCTAATTGAAGGGGATTGAGTTGAAACTCTTCCCCATCTTGTGATCAAACTGTTTGTGATTATATCAAACCCTTCCCCATATTGTCCTTAAAGTATCTATGTTCGTTTTGAAATCCTTGAAAAATCATCAGTATATTTTAAAATGATGACTTTAAAAATGATCTCAAACAATTATAAACGGTTTGATGATTTCCAAAGTGATAATATTCAATCATAAACATATTCTAAAATGATCATAAACAGATACCAAAACAATCATTAACAATAATAATGAGTACCAAAACAATCATTTGAAGATCATTTTCAAAATAATTATTTTTGAATACAATGATGATTTTTCAAAACGATAATAAACAATCATAAACATACATCAAAACGATCATCTAAAACGTTATCATCAAATGGAATTTTGAATCGTTTTGAATTCCTTCGGTTATTCCTTGAACGACTTTACTCAACTCTCAAAAACTCACTCATCGTTTGATTCCCTTTTACATGTAATAATCTAATGTAGAATGCTCGAGAATAGGTTTAGACATTGTGTGATATTCTGGAGTGCCCACCACCACTTTTAATGATAGGACCCCTGCATGGGTCAACATCGTTAGCTTGTCATTTTGTAAAGAACCTAAGTTTAAGTTTTGGAGGTTTTAAGTTGTAAAACTAGTTCGGTAAACAGGATTTGATGTGATTTAATGTGATGTGGCAGGTTAGCTATTCGTTCAGTAACCAGGGTATGATGTGATATGATATGTTACACTCCAGGAGTTCAGGGCGACGGAGCTCCGATTTTTTGGGTCCCTTGCACTAACTCCCGAAGGAACAGGCAAAAAAGCAGATCAAGTAGTGGCACAACTTGTATCAACAATCCAATATCCTCGGGTGGCAAATGAGGATAGGAAACAACCCCGGGCTCGAAGTGGACATGTAACTCAATAGGATTTATTTGATTAGCTTTTTGTTTTGGTCACAAAATCGAGATTGTGGTGGTTTTTAGGAACGATTAAAGAGCGAGATGGTTGCACTAGGTGTCAATCTAGGTTCTATACTAACTAGTCACTCAAATCAGCGTTGGTTGGCAATTTGACTGACACACTAGAGCAAGTTATAGAGATAGGACAAAAGGGAAGGGAGTACAAACGTCCAAACAAGGTGGTGAGAGGCATGTCTCACAGCTGTGGGTTTAGATTAAACCATAAAGTGATAATGAGACAAGGTTATGTTGTTCAGAAATCCAACTGAAATAACGACTAACGACTGGGCTGAAGATATTATATTTGATTGTCGACTTCTCCTGTCAATGGTATTTCAACGCAAGGTAAAGATAGTGAGACACTATCTGACATCCAGTCTCCTTGTATTTGTGATCCTTATTTCTCTCCCAAACAATGACCTTTTATATTCTTTAGTATTCATTACACTTAAAAATAGTCTGGGGGTGAGAGAGAGAGAGAGAGAGAAGTATAAAGGATAGTCTCAGGATAACGTGAAGAAAAAAAGAGTATATGAAATATGTGGAGTAAGGTACATTAATTAGTTGATTTTCTTTTTTCAATACAATGCTTCTAAGTTGCTGGAACTTCCTTTTCCTTCTACTAATGAAACTAAACAGCAAGGAGCACTCGAACTTGTAACGAGCATAAATGCAGAGAGAAATGTAATAATCACACGTGTGAACAAGCGACTATTACATATTTACCCAATGGTTTATTCACCATCCTACACATCTTCCCCACAAAGTTCCAATCAACTACATATTTACCCAACCATCAACTAGACCTGGCAAATGGGTATACCCGCCGGATACGGGTAATACCTGGCCGGATCCGGGTAAAAACGGTCCGGATAAATTTTACCCGATTTTTTTTGGGTAGTCTTTTTGAAGATCCATACCCTACCCACACGGATCGGGTATTACCCGCGGGTAAATGACCAAATTTCTAATGAATTATTATATTTTAATATAAACAATAGTAACTGTTAGGGGTTTTTTTTCTTTCTCTTTTTGCTTTTTTTTCTAGCACGAGTTGTTAGAATAAATTCTAATCTAACAAAGATCAAAAAAATTATGTTAATCGTTAAATGCCACAAAATCAAATAAAATCAGAGTACCTATTTATCTACAGCACCACCCACAAATCCACAATCCAAAGTAGTGCAAAGTAATACAAAAAAATCTTAACACAGCTACAACCATCCATCTACAACACCACCCACAAATCCACGATCCAAACTAGTACAATATCACATGCAAAAATCCTTTCAGCTTCTCGATCGACAGTCGATCTGTGACCAGTGTTATTAAAAGCGAGCCTAGGCACAAGGCATGCTCAGGCGCACAACCCGCGCCTCGCCTAGGCTAGGCGCAGCGCGTTCAACTAGGGGCGCGCCTTGTGAGCCTAGGCGCCCAGGCGCTAGGCGCATAGCGGGGCGGGAGGCGCGAAGCTAGGCGCCTGTTCGTCCTTGCTCCCAAAGTCTAAAATCCCCAAATCCAAATCAATTTCACTCTGCGTGCGACAGTTTGTCCTTGCTCCGATGACCTCGTCACTCCTCATCCTTTCTCCGGTGGCCGTCATCGCTGCCATTGTTTGTCCCCTCACCGTCGCCACTGACTACTAGTTGCTCCGCTGCTTCTTTCGACGCCGTGGCGCTGCTCTTGCCGCTGCTACTCCGCTGCTTCATGCCTCAACCCCGCTGGTCTCTCTCTCTCCCTCTCCCTCTCCCTCCTTCACTCAGTCCATGTTCGTCCTTGCGCCTGTTTTTTATGTATGTATATATATATATATATATCACTCTCTCTATGTATCTCTGTAGAATTACACAGAGAGAGAGAGAAATGGGCTGTTGGTTTTCAGGGACGATGATGAAATCATGGGCTCAGATGAAGGTCATCTTTGACAGAGAGGGGCAACCACCCATGGAAACATCCCATTTCTCTCTGGAGCCTCATTCTTTGAGCACAGCAAGCTCTGTGATGAGCTTCGTGTAAAGTGAACTGCTGGTAGTTCTCCATTTATTGTACCTTCAACTTCAGATATGCCCTTCATTGACCACGTATTTACACCTTTGTGGTTGTAGTTCTCACGAATCTCAACAAAAAAAAAGCTTGTAAATATGCTTTTAGTGACATTTTTATTAGCTCTTTCAAAAAAAAGAATTGTCTATTTTTCACGTCATGTGTATTTTTTATATTCTCGTTTGTCGCTAATAGATTTATAATCATAAAATGAGGATATTATTTAATACGCTCATTATCGATAAATGGGGATGTGAACGACTTAAAACATATGTACAAAAATAAGGTACAATATCTAATTCTTTGTGGTTCTCATAGGAAGTATACTGAAAAAGAAATATTTTTTTAAATGTAATTTTATTGTTTTAATGCACTATTATTTATTTATTTATATTTATTTTAATTTTGCGACTCGCTTTGAAAAGGCGCGCGCCTGCGCCTTGCGCCTAGGCTCCAGGGACCTTTTGCGCCTTAGGTGCTCCTGCGCCTTTAATAACACTGTCTGTGACTAAGAGAGAAGTTCGAGTCTGTGACTTGAGTGAGGTGAAGACTGAGGAAGAGATACGATCACGACGGCAGCAGAGCCGAAAGAAGACGATGGCGGATCTGCGGTAAAGCTTGGTCGTCGATTGAGAGTGACGTCATGAGAGAGAATGACGCCGTAGGGGGGAGAGAGAGAGCGCCATCGTGAGAGAAAGCAGCGCCGTGGGGGAGAGCGTCGTCGTTGGAGAGCGCCGAAGAGAGTGTTCAGAGAGGGAGGAGAGGAGCGGCACAATAGAATGAAGAGAAGAAGGGATAGAGAATGAGTCAAATGAAGTGGGAAACCCTAACATTAATTTATATATTTAATAATACGGGTAACGCGGGTAAACTGTATCCGACTCGAACCTACCCGAATTTGCGGGTCGGTCCTGGTACGGGTCTGATTTTCACGGGTCTTCCAAATATGTACCCGTACCCGGATTTTTTGGCCGGGTACGGATCGACCCACGGATCCGGGTCCTTTTTCAGGGTCTACCACCAACCCGACTTTGCTTTCATGGCCCCCACCCAAAAGAAAGAAGAAAAAAGGTTTTCACTAGAAATGTAAAATAACCTCGTTTTTCTTGTGAAAAATAAATAAAAATGGAGGACGAAACAATGCTAATTTCCCCGGGAAGGACACCAAGGCGTCATGTCCATGGGGTAGCTGCCCAGCACCCCCAAGAAGGACGCGAACTCCTGCACCTCGGCGAGCGCGTTCTTCGCCCTCACCTCGGCCATCGTCACCTCGAAGTCCACGTAGAACATGTACTCGAAGTGCTTCGCAGTGCCAACGTTGGCGTCGTCGAACAGCCTGGACTGGAGGTGGAGGCGGTGACGGAGGAGGAGGTCGTAGTTCCGGTGAATGCTGCCGCCGAGGGAGTTCTCCACCGACAAAACGTCTCGGTCGGTGATCCAGAGCTCCACGGCCCGGAACGCCACCTCGAACTGGTCGCACGGGATGGCCTCGCAATTCCGGTAGGCCTTCCAGGCTGCGGCCTCGCTGTACGCGCCGGGAACGCCCTGGTAGACAACGCGGAGGTCGGAGCCGTGCATCGGCGCTGTAGAAAGGTCGGTGATCGTGAGGGGCCTCGGGAGGCTGTCGATAGGGACGAGATCCAGCGTCTGGTGGCCGTTCACGGAGGCGAGGTTGTCTGCCCCGCCGGCGGTCTTAGTGTCCTGCTTAGGGTTTTAAAAAACTTCATAACGAATTTTCAGGGTCCGATACCGTTATACACCGATGTATTGGTGCTTACATAACATCGAATCGGCCGATACCGTTACACGCGCCGCCATCATTACGTATCCGAATTCCGCGATTTAAAACCATGGTCCTGCTGCTGCGACACAACCTTGCTCGCCAAGATGGCGCAGGAGCTCTGCCAGTCGGCCCTGCTCCGCCCCATCTGTGCATATTTCTTGTGGACCTTTTTTCTTAAATTTCTTCTGTTATACTTTTTTAAGCTGAAGGAAAGGTGCACATTTAAGATGATCAGAAGTTACAAGAACAACGTTAGCTGGCATTGGCGTTATAAGTGAACAATGTGGAGGCCTCTGAATTGACTGGATCTGGCTTAGCCTTTTCCAACCCACTGAAACACGACAGGCTTCAGTTGAGTGATGAAATATAACCCTTTTGCCCACAAATACTACTCCAACAAGTTCTAAAACAAGAAGTTCCACATAAATGAGATGCAACTGCTAAAACTGGAGAGATACCAAATTCAGCTTGGGGAGGGCCACAACACAGCTGACCCTGCTGCTGGTTTGCATCACTGAAAACTTCGAGCCACCCACTTCTTCATGGCTAATATTAATCCAATCTCTCTTTGGGCAAAGAAAAGAATTGTTGCAACAGGTTTCGACAGCCTTTTATCGTATTAGTGGCAATTTGTTAGAGAAACGATGGCATTCTGCTTCCTCATTGCTAAACGTAAGTATCGTGACGGACGTTACCAATAAAATTCACCACATTTCTAACTTATTGGTCAAATAGGAGTTAGAGCCAAACTGTGTCCTCTGACTTGTGAGGATGTCATTTGATTACTAAGTGAGACCGGGTAGGATGAAAAAACTCTCAACCACCTAAACGCACAATTCCACCTACCACAAATGTGACATTACCATTGCCATGACGCTCTCCTTTGCTCACCAAACCCCCTTCTCCCACTCTAATTATGTTCATTTATACCACGTAATCAAACCTACCATCAGGCATTAATTAGTGCTTGCTCCATATTGCTCCTTTTTCCTTTTATTTCTATCAATCAATTTACTTCATATGTCACTTCAACCCAAAAAATTTATAACACAAAAAATGGGTCCTCGCCAAAGCGCTTCTCGTGACACGAACGTACATCACTGCAATTATAAGCAAATTGGGGTCCTTCAAGAACTATTGCCGTATTTTTGGCATAATTTTTGGTGCAACCAATTTGAAAATAATTTTTTTTGTCTCCTTGTACAAATGAAAAATGATGCTTGTTGCTGCTAAAAAGATGCTCCGCGTACGTTGCGGAACCTAAACCTGGATCG
Source organism: Escallonia herrerae (assembly GCA_033070095.1). Taxonomy (NCBI): domain Eukaryota; kingdom Viridiplantae; phylum Streptophyta; class Magnoliopsida; order Escalloniales; family Escalloniaceae; genus Escallonia; species Escallonia herrerae. The sequence continues at coordinate 490,902 of JAVXUP010000261.1, read as the reverse complement.
ATGACCTGCAAGACAGAAAACGAGTGACCGCCGAGTGGGGTTTCTGGCGGAGAACTCTCCGATACTTAAGTTAGAGTACAGTTACATGATAATGATTCTGAAAAAGCATAAATTATGTAATTGTGTCTGTCCCCCATACCTGGAGGGGTAGCCCCTTTATATAATGGTAGGAAGAAGAGCCCTAGTAGGACTGGACTGTGAACAAATCCAATCAGGATTATATTAGAATCCTAGAGGATCATGTGTCTATCTCTGATGATAGAGTTATAATCCCTAATAAGATAATTATCGATCTTCTAGTTTGACTAGGATCGTCGGGTATTCCCTAATTATTGGAGTTATATTTGAGGTATATCATAAGCCCCCCACATCCTTAGCCAAAATATTTGGTTGAAGAAGTTTATACCTGGTGTTTTGAGACATGCGTCAAATTTGTAAGGGTTTCTCCATCCACTTGTAGGGGCAATAATATTTCTCTCATCCATGTGCTCAGACCTAAGCTCTTGGGAGCTTAGGTCTTAGAACTTTGCCCAAGTAGGGTGCTAGAACTCTAGCTCTTGAAAGCTATGTCTTTAGAATGTCACCTAAGTAGGCTACTCGGAATCATCTTTGAGAAGACAAATCATGGGATCTCGGGATCCTTTAGAGGTTGTGCCCCACATTAGCCTCTCTAGAGAGGGGACACAGAGCTATGCATGCAAGTTGTTGCATGTGCTAAGTGTTTGAATGTCCCCTTAAGGGGTCACTTCTCCTATGGAGGGTGTTTATTTTGTGCAAGTGTGTGTTCTTTAGCTTGAGCTGACCACATCATGCTTGCGTTTTACTTTGACGCGAACCCTTATCGTCAGTTAAGGGCTGGCAAAGAAGCCTCGCACTCACGCTCGGACAGGTTTCGAATTAACAAAACATGGTAAGGCGATGAACTCTTACTAGGTTTTGTCGTTTCACGGGTTAGAACTATAGCTAAACCGTTCGGATAGAACTTGAGCTCAAGCCTGTCACCCTTGAGGGTGTTCATCCCTTGAGGGACTGCCCTAGAGGGCTAGTAGAACGTAGAGTTCTGATAAGCGTCCTTGAGGGCTGATGGAGCACAGAGCTCATGTAAATACCTCGGGGGTTTGACAGAACTTAAAGTTCTCATATGCGCCCTTGAAGGCGAATGGAGCACGGAACTCATGAAAGTGACCTTGAGGGTTAACGGAACTTAAAGTTCTCGTCTTACATGCCCTCAGGGGGGAATGGAGCTTAAAGCTCAAGAAAGTACCTTTGAGGGTTGACAAAACTTAAAGTTCTCGTCGTACGCGCCCTCGGGTTTGACGGAACTTAAAGTTCTCATCGTATGCACCCTCGGGGGTGGATAGAGCTCCAAGCTCGTGAAAATACCCTTGAGGGTTTCGGTCGAAGCAACAAGTGCTTGTTGTCTCATCGCTAAATAAGAAGGTGCGGACATTGAACCTGTAATATGGCTGTTGTTATGAAGCCCCTCTATCTGAAAGAACACGGGGCATCAGGCCCGTAATATTGCTGATATCGTAAGATAGGAAGCCCCCTGCCTTTGAGAAGGCATGGATATACAATTACAGCTTTTCAGCCTATATGTAGGGCCGGATTGCAAGAAGACCTATGGAAGCAATATTGAAGACCATAATCTGCCTGCTAGACTGTACTAGCATATAAAGCTAGAGGACACGGAGTCCGTCTGAGCAAGATGTCACTGATAATCGATAGAGAAGTTGCTGCAGTTTATTAATATACTGAGAAGCAACTAGATTCAGTTTGCTTGGTTACATGAGCTTGAGCTTGCAGTTGTACCAGCATATTAGTGACGTTATTGGCGAAGTGCTCTGACTCACCAAATATGTTGGTAGCATGCGTTAGTGTGAAGATTTGACCGTTCATAGTCGGTCACTGTATGACCGGATATATCACAAGATAATAAGAAATGCCGAGTAGGCAAGATGCTGTAGCAAAAACCCTAGGCGTGACTTTTAGTCGCAGGGTGCTGCGAATTTGTTCTTTGCTTTATGAAGTGATTTATACATCAGTGTTGATGCTCGCAGGCGCCGTTTAAGCCCTTGCAACAAGAAAAAGTACGTGACTGAAAAAACAGCTTTTGAAGTAATAAAGCATATGAGCTTACAAGTGAAACTATGTTGTTAACACAGATTTTAGGAGGGCGTTTAGACACAACGGCCCCATTAGGGTTTTGCCGGTTAAATAACAAAGTGTTGCACTGCGTGCCGCCAACTGGGTTTAAAAAGTCAAAATAGTCGGTAAGACCTAACATTTAATAGACTCGCTCAACTGGATGATGGTAGACCAAAAAGTAAATAGGTCTAGCTAATAGAAGCGCACCAGAAGCGGTATTCGGAGGGCTTACTAGCGCCAAAATTCGTAGTCACTTAAATTTTTAGCAACAACTATTGAATGAAATATACGCTAGTTTTAAAGAATGTGTGGTATATGTTAAATAAATGAGACCATGTGAGTCTTAAATTTAAATTGGCCTTTTTAACAAGGTAAAAGTTTAATGCTTTAAAAAGTAAGTGGCCTAAGTCGAATAAATGAGACCCTTGGTGTCTTAAGTACAAATATGCGTCTTTCACAGGCCAAAAACCTAATTCTCTTATAAAATGTGGCATATGTGGAAGAAATAAGACCCTGCGGGTCTAAAAGTAAATACGCATAATTATGGGGGTTAATGTAAAAAAAATAAAGAATTGACCTTTTCTCTCTTCTCTACCCCCTTTCTTTCATCGACAAAAAGGCACAGTGGCCTGAAGTGGTGGCGGTGCAAGGCTGGATTCAATAGCTATTGGTCATGACGGTAAGACGGCAAGGGTGCTTTCAAACACGGTGGAGTTGAATGGACCGAGAGGACTCATGGCTTCGCCTCGTTGACCGGAGGATATTGTCGCCTATGACAGTTCGTAACTGGGGTAAAAGAGACGGGGGTGGCGCCGTTGCGCGCGCCGGTGGTATTGGTGTTCGTCCGATGCGGGCTCAAATGGGATAGCGACAATGGGGCTCTTGTCTGAACAAACGGTTGGCGTAGGCGACCGATTGCATTTTCCTGCTTGAAATTACGGCGGTGGCACTGCTTCCTCCGGCGTTGAAATCTTGGGCTGCGTGATGTTGGCAAAGTGACACTATCTTGGCAAAGGAAGGACTCGGCGACAGCGGTAATGCTTTTCTCATGGCTAGAGTGGCGCAGATCGGGAGCTGGTGGTTATAGATCTCATCAAGGAAGAGATCGCCAAACCGACAACGTAAAGGATCTGCCGAGATCAGTTTGCATCGACTGGTTTTGTGTTGGTGATTGAACGGTTGCTAACGAAGTTGCTGTCGACTGTGAGGTCATTTGATTTGGCCGCGCGTGACATCGGGGTGTGATGTTGAAGAGACTGTTGGCGAGGTAGTGCGTCGTTGTTGGGGGTGGCAGAGCAGATCTGACAGTGGCGAGGTAGCGACGCGACAGCGGCGAGGTACCGATGCGACAGTGTCGTCGCGGTGGTGGCATATCGACGGCGTGGGTCTCGTGGTGGCGCTACCATGGCATCCTCCTCTTCCCTTTTTCTGTTGAGTTGTTATGATTGTGTTGATCGGAGAAAGGACCTGCCTGACAGCAATAATCGGTGGTGAATGTCCTGTGATAGGGTGACCGAAGAAAGGTGTCATTTATGGCAGCCCTTTTACAACGGATGACTTGGTGGTTCAGAAGCATATGCGGTGGCACGTATGGGTTGAACCTTGTGGCGGTCAGAGATGGTGACATCTGGACCTTGTTTGTGGTTGTGCAGGCATGGGCCTGCTGTGTAGGTGCTGCTGATGGTGGCACCGTAACTATTTTTGGTGTTAACCATGGGGGCATCGTGGTGCTGAGTTTCCTTTTTCATGACAACTGGATTGTTTGATGGCAGTTGAATTCGGAGACCCGGCGGCTAATTTGTCGTTTGCCGCCGGCGGTAGTTTCCAAGGCAATTAGGAGACTGTTTGAAGGCGGTTGGAATTGGAGACCCACGGTGGCAGTTCCGTCGGTTGACTACCGACGGTGGTTTCCAAGTTGTACGATCAGAGTATTTTTTTTGACGTGGTTACATTCTTAAGGTCAATCGGTTAGGCTGGCGGGTCCCACGGATGGCGCCAAAAATGTTGCTACTAAAAAGATGCTTCGTGTACGTTACGGAACCTAAGCCTGAACCGATGACCTGCAAGACAGAAAACGAGTGGGGTTCCTGGCAGAGAACTCTCCGATGCTTAAGTCAGAGTGCAGCTACATGATAATGACTCTGAAAAAGCATAAATTATGTAATTGTGTCCGTCCCCCCATACCTGGAGGGGTAGCCTCTTTATGTAATGGTAGGAAGAAGAGCCCTAGTAGAACTAGACTGTGAACAAATCCAATCAGGATTGTATTAGGATCCTAGAGGATCATGTGTCTATCTCTGATGATAGAGTTATAATCTCTGATAAGATAATTGTCGATCTCCCAGCTTGACTGGGATCGCCAGGTATTCCCTAATTATTGGAGTTATATTTGAGGTATATCAATGCTTAAGCTGGTGTTATCACTCTCACCTCATATATATTAAGAAAGAATTACCTTACTTTCATTTAGTGACATAAGCCTCTAACTCACCAAAAGAGCATGCATTGCTACCTAAAAGAGAGAATAAAAGCTACGTAATGCTTATGCTACCATCGAAATATGTTTGGTAGGAAAAAGAGTTTTGGGATCATTTATTTCGACACCCCTCTTGTTTAGGTTGTATTACAACGTTACCCTCGCATATCACAAATTAGACGGACACTTTTTTCAGTTTTCTATAAGTGTTGGTGGTTGACATTAACTCTTTGGATAAAATGAAATGATTGCCATTATATTTCATAATTCAACCAACACATACTTCGAAACTCTGTCATAATTGAACATTATCTTGGTAGTTGCTAAGATTTTCTAACACAATTCTAAAGAATCACAAATTAGTGGTGCTTGTATGAAAAGGTAACAATTACAATAGAGCTCAAAGGTGTTGGAATAATTTCTCAATATTTCAACTTTTGCAATAATATTTGTCACTACAACTTGTGTTTGGTGCATCGAGAATAACATCCTTTGATATAGGGGAACTTAGAGCAACTATTTGAAAATATGTGCGAAAGTTCACCCATTGTGTGGTCTTAAAAAAGAAAAAAAATGGCCACACAATAATATAAAAAGATGAGTTCAAGGAAAGCAAGACTACCTTTCCCACAGTAAAAAACTGGAAAGGATAACAATCAAAGGATCACATCTCAAAATACTAGGGAATAAATCCAATTTTGTGCTTGTAATAAAGATCAAACTCAATAAACAAAACTGTAATATTCGGTATTTTTTGAGCTATTTGAAATAATCATCTGTATTCTAAAAAATAAATGGACTATAATTTTAAGCAATGCTTAGGTATTAGTAGAGTATGGAAGCTTAAATTGATTTTGGGTCAAATGTAATTTTTGAAAATTTTAGGGACTATTTTACAAATTATGATAAATGCCATGTTAGGTGTCAAATTTTAGAAAAAAACTTGTTTGGAGAGGATGCCACTTCCTTCTTGGTTACTTGGTGACTAGCTACATTATAATATAAATTAATGGATTCTATAAATCTTAAGGAAATTAAATAAAAGAAACAAGGGAAAACAAAATAGAAAAGAAACAAAAAACAAAGGAGAACAGTAGCTCGGTAAAAAAAGAAATGGAGGAAAAGCAGGGGAAAAAGGGAGGAAAGTAGAGAAAAGAGAAAAAGAGATAGGGAAGAAAAATTCGTGGGAATCTCAAGGTATTTCCTACCTTTAATGTGTGTTTTCAGTGTGTGTTTTGTGGGTGTGCAGTTTGTGTGCCTAAAGGTGAAGACTGTGTGTATTCACTATGTGTGTGTCAGTGTGTGACTACAGTGATTGTGTGAGTTTGTGTGTGTTATGAGTGTAATTGTGTGTGTTTTTAGCATATATGTGTGTGTAAGTGTGTGTAGGGGTAGGGGAGAATGATCGTGTGTGTGTGTCCGTGAGTAAGGCAGGGAAGGGGAGCTAGCCGTGGCTACTTGTGTGTGTTAAGTTTTGGGGGGGCTCGTGTGTGTTAGTGTGTTTGTGTGTGTGCATGAAATGGGTTGTGCGCAGTGTGTGTGTGTGTGTGTGCACAAGTGCATGTGCGTGTTGTGCGGGTGAGTGTTGTGTGAGTGAATGTGTTATGTGTAATTATGTAAGTATAAGTGTCTTGTAGTAGTAACTAAGTGTAGGTAGGTGTTTTCGCCGAGGGAGGGGGTGGGTTGTTTATGTGTAGCGGTGTGTGTTTGTGTGAATTATGTAAATGGTTGTGTGCGGCTGTGTGGTAAAGGAGGTAAAGAGTGTGAGTAAGGTGAAATAATGCCAACAAGGTTTGGTTCAGCAGTCCCCAAGATCCCAATCTAGGTTTCTCACCTGTGTTCGAATCCTACCCGCCGCACTTGTTGGTGGCAAACTTACGTTTTAGCCCTGCATGTGCTCCGCACACTGGTCCTTGTGCGCTTCGACCCCGACATAGGTGCCGAAATCGGGGGCTCAGATGTATGTGGCGGCCTTATAGGTCCCCGAGGCGCAATACTCCCTGCCGGTTGAATTAGAGCCTTATGGTCCAGCCTTTTTTGCACAAAAAAAATGAGTAAGGTGAAATAGTATGTGCCTTAATTTTAACAATAAGTGAACTGTCACTAAAAGGGGAGGCTAGGGTAAGCAGTTTTGTGCAAATTTTTATAAATAGTTCGGATTAGAATCTGAAAGGGTTCAAAACAATAACCCTCAATATTTTTACAAAACACACACCGTGGAAAATTTTGGGATCTTTTTGGTGTCCACGAATGAGACTAAATTAAGGTATCGATTAAAAGGAATTCTCGAATTATTTGATATAGCAAATCAAGTTATATTAATCTGAAAATTTTAGGAAAAACCTTATGTTATTAAGATATTTTATTTTCTAAAATTTCGTGATATTCTGAAGTTAATAGCTATTTTTAGTGGTATTGGCTTCAGAGCACTCGGTTCGAAATTTTTGGACGAAAATTCTAAAACACTTTTTATTCCAAAAACAACTTCAGAGTACTCAAAATAGTATTTTAATTGAGATTTTTCAGGTGCAGGAATCATCAGGGGTATTTTGATAATTTTACCTATAAAAGGTAATTTTAGGTAAATTTGCATACGATAGGGATGTTCTAGTGATTTTATTTACGGGAAGGCTATTTTGGTAATTTAAGTATGAGAGGGGTGCTTTTGATAATTTTACCTACCCGGTGAGGGGTTCATTCTGGGACTATGCGTGACTCAGTATTGAGTTTATAATATCACAGTGTAGACTGTATTTTGATCGTTTGATTGTTCCTTTGGTGAAAGTAAAAGACTTTTTGTTTAGGCTAATTTAGTTTCGGATCCAGGTAAGGGTTTTATTCGAACCCTGGGTAAAGACTTCTATTCGAACCTTAATTTTAATAACTTCTGTTTGTAAGTATTCCTTCGATTTATTAATGGCTATATATCAAACACTAAGATATGCATTGATATCAGTATGTTATTGCCAAGCATACTCTAACATTGAACCTGAATCAGTTTTTTAGAAATATTATCGATGCTCGTCTTTTAATGCATGCTGAGCAAATTCGATAACTATTTGCATTCTTTCTTCTGAATTGTTGTGTCTAAATTGGGTAATTGTTCGTAGTTGTTCTTGCTATTTGTTTGTGGCTATTCTTGAATTTTGAGTGACGAATTGATATCAGCATTTTTAATTGTCATTGAAACCCTAACTGATTTTGGTTATTTGAATTCACGTTGATGCTCATTCTTATTGCATGTCAAGCATTGAATTTCTTGTTGACTCTATGATTTTTGTTTTCTCTGTTAACCTGGAAATCTGTTTTGTGGGGAGGCGTAGAGTTGTCAAACGGGCCGGGCGGCCCGCGGGCTGGCCCGACCCGGCCCGGTTCTGGCCCGGGCTGGCCCGGCCCCGTCCATGAACAGTAGCGGCCCCAGCACAGCGGGCTTGGGGCCTGGGCCTGGACCAGGCCTTCAATTGCTGCGAAAAAGCCCGGCCCGAAGTCGGCCCGGGTCTGGCCCGGATCTGGCCCGGTCTGCGGCCCGGATCTGGCCCGGATCAGGCCCGGTCTGCGGCCCGGGTATGGCCCGGATCTGGCCCGGTCTGCGGCCCGGGTCTGGCCCGGTCTGCGGCCCGGGTCTGGCCCGGTTTTGGCCCCACTTGTTTGAATTTTTTTGTTTTTCCCCCCCTTTCTTCCACCCCTTTTCCAAAATTCCACTTTTACCCCCCCAACAGCAATATAACGGCTAGTTTGGGGGGTATTTTAGTCTAACCTATATTTTTCAACTCCTTTACACTCTTACCCTCCCCAACAACTATAAACGGATAGTTTGTAGGGGTATTTTGGTCTTTTGTGAAGTTTCTAAAATCTATAAATTCACACCATTTCTCTCTAATTTTTCACACCAATCTTCTTACTCTCTCTTACCTAAACATTCTATATTTCTACAAGCTTTGCTACTATTTTCCTCTCCAATTACTACTCTTGCTAATTACTACTAGTATTTACTAATTAGTACTCTTGTTTATTAATTACTAGTCTTGCTAAATTCTTTTTAATTACTAACTCTCTAATATTTGTTACTCGTTCATTCTTTTAATTGTTATTTCTTATTACTACTCTTATACTTGTGTATTTAGTTACTCTTACAAAGTTTAGCTCGAAATATGGCTGGATTATTGAAGAAAATGAGGCGTGCATCGTCATCACGAAAAACATCATCATCATCGCAAGCACCACCACCAGCACAAGCGCCAGCGCCACGGCCATCACAAACACCAATCCAAGCACCAACACAACCATTCGTTCCTGGACGAATGAGTACAGGCTGTATGATAGATACCCAAGCCAATTGGGAGTTCAATCAAAACATTCCAGATTTTGAATACACGCCTGATGAAGACCCCCCGCATTATAGTCAAGGACGCAGCTCGGTTGGCGAAGCTACTACTCCGTGGCATAATCTCAACCCTATGCCTGGTCATGATGAAGAAGGGCCGAGCAATGCCTCCGGTAATGAGCCAGAAGTCCAAAAGGGGAAAAAAAGAAAGCCGAGTGTTGGAATCATTTCGATGTAGTTATGGTGGACGGCATCCGAAAAGCTCGATGTAAGTACTGCGCTAAATTATTTTCGTCTGGTAGTGGTAATGGACATCTTAACAGGCATTACCCTCTGTGTGCACCTCGACAAGGCCACGTCGAACCTACCCAAACGCAGTTATCTTTTGACGGTAAGTTATTTGTTTATAATCAGCGAGAGCAAAGAGACGGTCTCGCTGAATTTGTTATTCATGATGAACAAGCCTTTTCTTTTGCCGATAATCCTAAGCACTCTAGATATATGAACACATACGTTCAACCTTTGTACAAAAAGGTTCATAGAAACACAACTAGATCCGATGCACTCCGACAGTACAATGCTGCTAAAGCACGCCTTATCGATTATTTCGATAAATTTGAAGGTAAAGTTAGTCTTACTTCTGATATTTGGCAATCTCCTTATACTTTTGTTAGTTATTCTTGTGTGACCGCTCATTGGATTGATGTAGATTGGGTTATGCACAAGAGAATCATCGCTTTCGAGCACTTCCCTTATCCGCACGATGGAATGAACATTGCTATTCTTATATTAAAAGCATGCACCACATTTAAAATTAAGGATAAGATTATGAGTGTTAGTTTTGATAATGCTTCTAATAATAAAGTTGCTGTTGCAGCTTTAAAGGAGACGCTTCAACCTGTACTTAATGGTGAATTATTTCATGTTCGCTGTGTTTGTCACATTATTAATTTAATTGTTCAAGATGGTTTAGCTGCTGCAGGAGATATTCTTCTCAAAATGAGGGGTATGACAGCGTATGTTAATAGCTCGAGTCCGAGAACACAACAATTTAAAACGTTGTGTGTTCAATATAATATGCCTCGCAGGAGAGCAGTTACAGATGTGGTCCACAGGTGGAACTCTACATACCACATGCTTTTACACATTCTGGCATACCGAGAAGTCTATACGCATTTTCTACTAACCCAGTTCCCAGCCGGCTTGCCAACTCAAGAGGAATGGCAGATGGCCACATACCTAGCTGAATTTTTGGAGGTATTCTACACGTCTACCAATTTATTGTCTGGTACGTACTATCCCACCTCTCCTCTCGCTGTAATAGAAATTCTGAAGATGGCTACAATGTTAACAAAATGGAGATATATAGGACCCTTTAAGGAAATAGTAAAAGTGATGGATCAAAAATTTAATAAATATTGGAGTAAACTGCCTGCTATTTTTACTGTGGCTACTTGTTTAGATCCTAGGTTAAAGTTGCATGGCGTGAACGCCTCGATACAAGAGATATCGAAATTAATGTGCTACACAGCAGAGGAGACAACCGCATTCACAGCAAAAGTGAGCAAGAGGTTTGAGGACTTGTTCAACGTCTATCGTAATTCTGCTGACGTGCGCGGGCGAGCTACATCATCATCCACTGTTGAGAGGTATTATGCGCCATACCTTCAGGGCTTTGAACATCTAGTAGCAAGACAACTACCAGGTGAAGGTACTTCTAATTCGGCAGGTTCGTATACTTTTTCCTCTTTTAATGAGATTGGTGTATATGCAAATACTGATCATTATTCTGATTTATCAAGGCAAGAACAGGTTAATTTTAATTTGTTAAATTTTTGGAAACAAAATCAAAACATGTATAAAACTTTATCCCAAATTGCACGGGATGTACTGCCAGTGCAAGCCTCCACGGTTGCTTCAGAGTCGGCATTTTCAGCCAGCGGGAGGGTTTTGGATGACAGGAGGAGTCGTCTTAACCCCGAGTCGCTCGAGCTATGTGTATGTTGGAAGGATTATCTTGATGCGAAATACCGCGAGCAAGATAAACCGATTGATGATAGGAAGAGCAGTGACTCGGATATTGAAGTACTTCTGGATGATTAGGTAATTTGTTTTTATTTTCCTCTTTTGATCCTTTTGGTTGACGTTGCAGATTTCTTGATCTTTGATTGCTGATATTTTGGATAGACATGCATTATTATTTTGATTGTTAGAATTTTAAGAATAAATTTTTTCACAAAATATACTTTTTTCCATATATATAAAATAAATTTTTACAAGCAAGATATATATTTTTTCGTATATATAAAAAAATAGGTAACTTCGCCTGTTTGTTTACAAGCAGCCGGTCCCAAGCCCGGATAAAAGGAGGAGGGCCTATGAATACATTTATTATTTTTCTATATAAATTGTTATGTGTTAAGATTTTATTAATAAAGCTCACCAAGAAGAGTATGAAAATGTTTAACATATAATAAAAAATATAATGGCTAACAAATAAATATGTATATACATACATACATATATATGTATATTACTTATAATGAAATAAAAGGATAAAGATTAGGTTCGTTAAATTGTGAATATTACCTAGAGATGAAATTTAAAATTGAATAACAAAAAATTGAATAAAATCGAACAAGTCCTCAAACCTAGAGATGAAATTTAAAATTGCCTAGAGATGAATATTGCCTAGAGATGAAATTGCCTAGAGATGAATATTGCCTAGAGATGAATATTGCATAGAGATGAAATTTAAAATTGAATAAGATTAGGTTACTTTTTTTAAAATTGAATTAAAAAAAAAAAAAAGGGCCCGGGCCCGGCCCAAGCCCGGCCCTAGATATTGGGCCTAGGGCCAGGGCCTGGACTGGGCCTAGGTTTGCCTTCGGCAGGCCCGGCCCGGTTGGCAGCCCCACTGGCCCGGCCCCGGCCCGGCCCCACAGCAGGCCCGATGGGCTTGGGCTGGGCCGGCCCAAGCCCGGCCCTTTGACATCTCTAGGGAGGCGTTATAAGAAAGGTCTGAACCTGCATAATTATGCATGTCTAGTACCTGATAAAAAGGTCTAATTATCGTACATCATGTATATATTTACACATTCAGTGCACTGCCTAAGTGGTATTGCCTCTGCCCAGGATCAATATCTTTTGAATTTCCTTACATTGTATCTTATAATAATTATTTTGAAAATGATTGGACATGAATGTCTAGATATCTGATTGAAGGAGATTGAGTCGAAACTCTTCCCCATATTGTGATCAAACTGTCTGTGGTTATCTAAAACCCTTCCCAATATTGCCTTCGAAGTATCTGTGTTCGTTTTGAAATCCTTTGAAAAAAATTTATTGTATTTTAAAATGTTGGCTTTAAAAATGATCGTCTTAATGTCTGTTTATAATTGTTTATTATCGTTTTAAAATATCATTGTTGTATTGCAAAATGATGGTTTTGAAAATGATCTTTAAATGATCGTTTTGATATCCGTTATGATTATTAATGATCGTTTTGGCATCTATTTAAAATTGTTTATGATTGTTTTGGTATCTGTTTATGATTGAGGATTATCGTTTTGGAAATCATCAAATTGGTTATAATTGTTTGAAATGTTTTGAAACGTATCATCAAATGGACTTTTGAATCGTTTAGCAATTCCTTCTTTGTTCCTTGAATGACTTTACTGAGATCTTAAAAGCTCATCCTTCTTTTGATTCCCTTCTATATGTAATGATCAGCTGTAAAATGTTCGAGATGGATTTAGAGACTGTGTGAGATTCTGGAGTGTCTACCACTACTTTGAGTGATAGGACCCATGCGCGGGTCAACACTGTTAGCTTGTCGTTTTGTAAAGAACCTAAGTTTAAGTTTGAAAGTTCTAAATGGCAAAACTTGTTCAGTAAACAGGATTTGATGTGATTTGATGTGATGTGGCAGGTTAGCTTGTCGTTTAGTAAACAGGGTTTGATGTGATTCGATATGATGTAGTAGGTTAACGCTTCGGGAGTTTAGGACGACGAAGTTCTGGATTTCTGGGTCGTTACACTAACTCCCCAAGGAATAGGCCAAAAAGCAAATCGAGTAGTGGCACAAATTGTGTCAACAATCCAATATCCTCGGGTAGCAAAGAAGGACAAGAAACAACCCCGGGCTCAAAGTGGACATGTAACTCAATAGGATTTATTTGATTAGCTTTTTGTTTTGGTCACAAAATAGATTGTGGAGGTTTTTATGAACGATTAAGTAGCAAGATGGTTGCACTAGGTGTCGATCTGGGTTCTATACTAACTGGTAACTCAAATCAACACTGGTTGGCAATTTGACTGACACACTAGAGAAAGTGATAGAGATAGGATAAAGGGAATGGAGTATAAATGTCCAAACAAGGTGGTGAGGCATGTCCAATAGCTGTAGGTTTAGATTAAACCGTAAAGTGATAATGAACAAGGTTACACTGTTCTGAAATCCAACTGGATTAATGACACGATGCTTCTAAGTTGCTGGCCATTCTTTTTCCTTCTACTAATGAAACTAAACAGCAAGAAGCACTCGAACTTGTAGAGAGCATAAATGCAGAGAGAAATGTAATAATCACACACGTGTGAACAAGCGACTAGATAGTATAAATGAAGATGAAGTTGGAAGAAATAACATTGGATACTCTGTTTCACAATACTCTCTTGAAAATCTCGTAATAATGGAATAGAAACACTACAAAATAGAATAGAGTTTCAGAGAAGAAAAGGGGGTGGAAAGAGCAAAGATTTACTCAAAAGTTTTTCATGTTGCAATTGAAGTTTGGATGCAATAACTATAACAGGTACAAAGATTGAGAAGAAACAATGGTGTGTGTGTGTGTGTGTTCACAACCTTACACATCTTCCCCCACCAAGTACCGATCAACTACATATTTACCCAACCACCAACCCGACTTTGCTTTCATGGCCCCCACCCCAAAAGAAAGAAGAAAAAAGGTTTTCACCGGAAATGTAAAATAACCTCGTGAAAAATAAATAAAAATGGAGAGGACGAAACAATGCTAATCTCCCCGGGAAGGACACCAAGGCGTCATGTCCATAGGGTAGCTGCCCAGCACCCTCAAGAAGGACGTGAACTCCTGCACCTCGGCGAGCGCGTTCTGCGCCCTCACCTCGGCCATCGACGCCTCGAAGTCCACGTAGAACATATACTCGAAGTGCTTCGCAGTGCCAACGTTGGCGTCGTCGACCAGCCTGATCGGACAGTTGCGGTGCGGCCTGCTCTCGATCTTCGTCAAGCTGATGTTCCTGAAAGCAAACGCCGACAGGACCTTAAACAGCACGGAAGTCCCCTTGTCATGAGCGAACACTATGCTCGTCTTGAAAGGCCGGTCCGTACGGGGGATTACCGGCTCACGCGCCAGCATCACAAATCGCGTGACGTTGCTCGAGTCGTCCTGGATGCCGTCCGCCAGGATCTGCATCCCGTACAGATCGGCTGCGCGTGCAGAAGCGATGGCTGCTGTGTCGCGGAGGTTGTTGGCTGCGACGAACTCGGCGGCCCCGGCTGTGTCGTCGACGGCCTCACGCGCGACGTTTAAGCCCAGTTTGGTGAGAGTCAGCTCGCACTGGGCCAGGGCCTGGGGATGGCTGATGACTCGCGCGAGGTACTCTTTCCTTACGCCCGGGAGGGCGAGGAGGCAGTGGTGGACGGGGAGCTGCACCTCGCCGACGATGTGGAGGCGGTGACGAAGGAGGAGGTCGTAGTTCCGGTGGATGCTGCCGCCGAGAGAGTTCTCCACCGGCAAAACGGCCCGGTCGGCGATCCAGAGCTCCACGGCCTGGAACGCCACCTCGAACTGGTCGCACGGGATGGCCTCGCAGTTCGGGTAGGCCTTCCCGGCGGCGGCCTCGCTGTACGCGCCGGGAACGCCCTGGTAGGCAACGCGGAGGTCGGAGCCGTGCATCGGCGCCGGAGAAAGGTCAGTGATCGTGAGGGGCCTCGGGAGGTTGTCGATCGGGACGAGATCCAGCGTCTTGTGGCCGTTCACGGCTGTTAGATTGTCCGCGCCGCCGGCGGTTTGGGTGTCCTGCTGCTGCGACACAACCTTGCTCGCCAAGATGGCGCAGGAGCTCTGCCAGTCGGCCCTGCTTCGGCCGACCCCGCCGGAGTAGTTGGGGAGGCTCGGCGGCGGGGCGGGGGTGCTGGCGTTGGCCGCGGCATTGGGGACGTTGGCAGAGTCGAAGCGGTAGGCGCACTGAGTCACGAGTCGAGTCGGGACGAGTCGGAACGGCGCAGCCCGGCGCACGGACTTGAGAGAAACGCCGGAGGAGGGAGTCAGGGAATGCATTGTGTCCAAGAAAGGAGGGAGTGAAGAATGAGAATGCAGTCGAAATAAAAGAAAGAAGAGGAAGAGAGACGAAGGAATGTGGATTGATTGTGCTTTAGCTGGAGTTCTCTGTGGAGGGAACTGGCCAAGCTGAAGAGAAGGAAGGGGTTGTTCGGGGGTTTTATATTGAGAGGGGGGGGTTCGATTTTGTGGAGTAGACGAGACTTGAGAGGAGGACGGTGTGTGTGCGCGCGCGAAGGTGGTTCGGTCAAGCTCATACCTACCCCCATCTCTCTCTCCCCCCGCCCTGTAAATTTCTGAGTTAAATCAGGGCCCCACCCCACCCAAACCAAACACACAGTCTGTTGATTTTTACACCTAGTAGCTGCCGCCTGTTGACACGTGTCTGATTAATTAGGTGTCTGATTTTCGAAATTATTTTCGCAATAATATTTCACAAGAAAACCGCCTAAAAGTAACAATCACAATTTAATTCTACTTTCCCACTGGCTGTGATATGTATGTATATATTCTGGTCGGAGAACTTGATCCCCCTTCCCTTACTCGTGAAAGGGTTATTAATATATATATATAAACTATTAATTGGATCATCGTTGGATAACGATTTAATGTGACGAGACGGACGGGTTACTAGATGAAAAAGAAGTTATTTTACTGTCTATCTCACTCTCACAGTATGGCTGCTTCTGTACTGTCAAGCTATTTTTTTTTTTAAAATAATATTCTGTGAGTTGCTTATGTGTAAAGTGAGTTGGACAATTTATTATTTGAAGACCTACTGTTTTAGAATAGTGCATAATATCTTGTTTTATTGATATAATGTGACCGAGTAAATGCCAAAACAAATTACGTACATAGCAAAAGCACACACAAAGGTTGGGTGGGATAAGGTGCGTGATACCACCGTGGGAAATGGTTTTATTATTATTATTATTATTAATTAATGATAAAGAGGAAGTTGAAGAAAAAAATCATGGCAAACGTGAATTAAAAATGTTTCGTTTATTTTGGAAGATGCTTTGGTGGGGGTGAAGAGCAGGGGAAGGGTTGGTGTTGGGCAAGTGGGTGGAGATGATGCCTCCGTTTCGTCCCACACAAAAAAGGACCACACCGCTATTATTTTGGCTCCAGCGTAAGACGACACCGGTGTAGCTTCAGGGTTGAGTGAGGATGCTCTTTTGAGGACCACCATACCATTCATGGACTTTTCGAGTTGTGCAACATATTATTGGCGATGAGGAGCTCTTTTCTCATACTTTACCGTCATTTTTTTATTTCGTTTGGTTGAGTATAAATACCTATACCTATATATAGGTAGAGTGGATAATTCAACCTAACAGTATTATCTCCAAAGATAACTAATTACTTCTTATTTAAAAGTGATCTAATATTATCTAACATCCCCCTCAAAAACACATGATATTTTGAATAATAAATTCATGTGTTTGGTTAAGCAATTCAACCCTAAAAAAAATAAAATAAGAAACACATATTTCTAGTAACATTGCTCCATAATGCATGCAACTCCGGCAGTATAAGAAATTTCTCCATCATAATCCATACATCAATGAAAAGTAAGTCAGTTGTCCATTGGGACTAAAGGTTGTCATCAGAATGTCAACAAGAAGCGTGTAAGCACAAAAAGGCATGATCTTAAAAAGAATAGCTCTTTGAGAAGAACGAGATAATCAATAAATTTCGAAATTAGAAAGAGAACAAAAACAAGGAAGAAAGAGCTTTCCAATTATTTGAAAAGGCGGATATAGAAACAGAATGAAAACAAAATTATATGCCGGAAAGACGATTCATAATTATGAAAGGGTATATATATACTCTTTGGTAGAGGAGGCAAAAAGTAGAGAAACACACCTAGTTAGCAAAGATATTTTGGGCTTAAGATCGAGTGAGGGATGTCGAATAATTTACTAGACCAAACCAAAAACCTAAAAACTCGAGGACATAGCTTATTGTACCTAAATAAGCAAAAAAGAAAAGGAGAAAGAAAAATAAATATGTCGCCACGCGAACGGCATGAGGTTAGCACCCAAGTGTCTAAGGTTAGCACAAAATTTGAAAAGATAACAAATTGTGTCCAACAACTTAATTTAAAAAGGTATCAGTCGTGTTTATCTGTCGTTAACTCACTAAGAAAATGTACGTTTTGCTAATGTTTTCAGTATGTATCTATGAAATGTCAGTACTACCATTACCACATATACATATACTCTACATATTTTATAACCCTAATTTCTAAATAAGGTATTGAAAACCTAATTTCCAAATAAGGATTTGAAACCCTAATTCCCTCATTTTCCTCCCTCTCCCTCTCCCCTTTCACTTTCTTTCTTTCTTTCTTTTCCCCCTTCAACTCTAACCACCTATTTTGTGAATTTGGATTTACACTACGTGTAATTTAGCCGATTTGGATTTGAGGATTGGTGGAATTGTGTTGTTTTCAGGTGGGGTTTGAGTAACAACTTTGGTTAGATAGGATGGTGAGAGGACGAGCGAAAAGATAGTGGTTGTGGTGTGGTGGGCCGGTGACAAGGTGGCGACGAAAGTCACAGAGGTTGCGGAGCTGGGTGACAGAATCGATGAAAGGCAGCGGTGGTTATTGATTGGTTATAACTAGGGTCTCGCGGTTCTTAGTTGAGGTGGTTATGGGTGGCTTACCGGCAGGGCTACATTATAGAAGTGGCAGCGGGAATGAACGGAGTACGTAGGCTTGCGATTGGGGTGTTTTTTTGGAGGGGCAGCCGTTTGATGGCAACGACGATGGGTGATGAGGGATGCAGCACTTGTGGGGATGAGGGTATTGTTATGGCATGGTGGTTATTATGATGTACGATGATGGCTGGTCCGTGATGCGAAGCTCACCACAAATGCCCTGAGCGTCAGCTGGCTCTGCCACGGCGGCACCTCTTTCCCCTCAAACACCCTTTCCACCTACGTTTTTCGTCAACTTCATCAGCAGGTAATTTTCACATCTTTTTGTCAATGCTTTTACTATTGTTGTTGTTCTTGTGCTTGTCTTGATCTGATGCCATGGAGAGAGCATTCTCAATGTCGCAGCCTCCCCTTTGGGTGGCTCGATATATCACCGCCATTAATTAATCAATTCGGTTTTGTGAGAAATCAGTTCAGAATTTTTGCCCTATGTAGTTGGGTAATTTTTTGAGGATGATGAGGCATTTTTGTCATTATGTACAATCGTTGTGCTTTTAAGTCTTGCATCTGGTCAAAGGATGTCTTTGATATTTGTCCAAACTAATGAACACGCTTGTAATTTTATGGAGAAATGAGAAATAACCCTCAATCATGTATTTCGGGTTTGCGGGTCGACCCTCTCAGGTATTAATATTGACAATTTAACCTAAAATCGTCTTCTTACACGCACATACTTTCCATACAGGAAAGAAAAGGAAGATGAGGCAACCTAAGACTTGTCGGCAATCTTCGACGATGCATCACCATGCCCCGCCTCTAAACCCTACCCAAACCACCAAAAAGCACTACTTTCAACCTTGGCCAAAAAGCGGCGACTCAAAGGAAGAAAAAAAAGATGATGAAAAGGTAAGGGTTATTAAGCACCTTATAGAGGCATCTGATGACGAGCTTGGCATACTACAAAGATCTGAGCATGGAGGTGATGACGATGATGTTGTTGGGGTTGTGGGGCAGCGTGTTTGGGGGCAAGGGAGGGGGTGGAAGCGGGTTTGGGGGCAAGGAAGGGGGCGGTAGTGGGGTGAGGGGAAGAAGGGCATCAGGGGGGGAGGGGGCGACGGCTAGGTATGTAAGGGAGAAAATAGGTTATTGGAGTGTTAAATATGGAGAGAAAAATAAATAGAAAAGTATAAGAAAATGAGTCAGGAGGAAGTTAAAATGTTGAAAGAGAAATATAATTAAAAAATATAAAAAAGATAAATATATAAAAATACTTACAGAATCTTTCTTAATTAAGAAAGTGAACAATTTTCTGAGACGGCTTAAAAAAATATATGATCAATTTTTATAGGATGGAGGAAGATATATATATATATATATATATATATATATATATATATATATATATATATATATATATATATATAATACTGATAAAACTATAATCTCAATAAAAGTGAAAAATCGGAACGTAGATTTAACCACACGTATTGAGAAAGACTGGATAAATGTGAAAGCGGGGGGGAATTTGTGTTAGTGGACGGCTGAGTAAAGTTAAAAGGGTACCCTTGACGTAATACATTTCCCCCAAACGTGTGGAAAAGTCAAAATGAGTCACCCCCGACGTAAATACTTATTATATGTACATGGTCCATCACCTGTAACAATCCTTAACCTGGAATCTAGATGCATTGACTTGACTGGAAAGTGTCTCAGTGTCTTGGTTAACCTACTTGTAAGCTTTTTATGTTTTTCAAGTGATTAGCAAAATTTTAGCTGCTCTCCTCAGCATGATAGTTACATCAAATTATAACTTCGTATGATGGTAATTA
Source organism: Escallonia herrerae (assembly GCA_033070095.1). NCBI lineage: Eukaryota > Viridiplantae > Streptophyta > Magnoliopsida > Escalloniales > Escalloniaceae > Escallonia > Escallonia herrerae. The sequence continues at coordinate 471,135 of JAVXUP010000261.1, read as the reverse complement.
CCAGTAATTATATAGACTCGGTATCATTTTTGTTGGTATTTTTAGTGACAATTTTAAGCATTATTTTTTTATCATTATCAAACACTCCCTCCATTCCAAAAGAATTTGTTTTATTTTAATTTGTCACGTGTATTAACTATATAAGTCAAGAGAGACAGTGGAGATAAGAGGGAGTGGGCCAAGAAAGAACATGGTTGGTAGAGGATTATATATACATATATATATATATATAGAGAGAGAGAGAGAGAGAGAGAGTAGAATAAAAAATATAAATATAGAAAAATACTTACAGAATTTTTCTTTATTTAAAAAGTGGTCAATTTTTTGAAACAGTTCGAAAAAAAATATGATCAATTTTTTTCAGAACGAGAAAATAAAAGTCATTTATAACAATACAAAAAGTTGTAACTACTTTCGTACACGTCAAATAGTGACAAAATTCTTTCTTAAAAGAAATGCTAAGCCATGTATGCTTTACACAACAGAACTTGGAAGTAGGTGAGAGAAATTAAATAAAAGAAAGAAAAAAAATAATAACGCTAGCTACCCAACTACCACCCTGAGATTCTTGGTTACAATGACAAGTAAATATATATATATATATATATATATATATATATATATATATATATATATATAATAGCTCTCGTACCAAACTACAGATCAAGGGTGTAAACCACGTTTTACATGTTGATTTTACGTGGTAGATTGGAGTATTTAACTTACGCTTACAAAGCCCTACTTGCACAACACGTGCAACGTTTGACGGCTCTTGCACTATTCGTTAAAGCGTAACCGGCGTGGGTTCAAGGACTCCCCCATCTTTGCAAAGGGACATTTTTGTCAGTTCCTTCAATTGTTGTTTTGCATCTTGGACATGGACGGATTATTTAAGATATTGTCTTGCATCTCTGTCAACAAAAAAACCTTTGATGAGGGCTCGTTGTCTCAACACTTGGTCACAAATTCAAAATTATATGTTCAATCATCAGATTAACATCTGTCTCAATTTATCATGAACTTTTTGACGAGAAAAATAAAAATTTAACTACTTTTTGAAATACTTTGATGGTCATGTACATCATGAACTGTAGGTGAACATTTCACGGTTATTAACAGGACACTTATAATCAAAAAGCCTAAGGGACGAATTTATGTAGCTCCTCGCAACTGTGAGGCCTCATAGAGCATTTAATGGTTTGCCCACCTTTTTCTCTAGATTCAGTTATTTCAAGTACTAATTTCTTTATTTTCTTACGTATACGACGGAAAATATGTAAATCCCCACTCCAAAATAGGAAATTTTTTTGTTGGTACTGAACTTGGCTCACCTTATTTGTCATTTCTTCCCTCATTGACATATCATGATGCGCTTGATCCTTGAAATTAGTATAACATGGACCAGAGTCAGGAGAAACCTGTAGAAGAGGGAAAGGAACCAATTACTATTGAGTATTCTTGATGCCATCGACTAGGGGGAGATCGAGTATAGATCTTGAACACATAAGTACATGGTGATACTGGGAAGTGGGTTCGCAGTCGATGTAAAGGTGTCACGAGGAATGCAGTAGAGTAAGGGTAGAGAGCAAGGCTTCCCAGACAGGCCGTGAGGAGTGGCAGTGTTATGGAGACAAGGCTGAGATGAACAGGGCCTACAGTCGACAGTCCAAGCTAAGGTCCACATCAAGGTCCAATGTCACGGTCAATGTTATGCCCAGTATCACAGTCCAACTATGTTTCTCTCTCTAAAATTCTGTAGCTTTGGATTCCAGAGTGAGAATCTGATTTTTGTAAAAATGAAAAAAGTCTTTTAAAATGAATTACAAAGTCCAATATTTATAGTCAAAAGTGTGCATGTGTCATCAATCACCACATGTCATCCCTTGGGAGTGACACATCACCAGGGGGTTCACACATATTGGTGCACCGTTGGACTGTCAGTTCATGTATTTGCGTTGCCTGCCTCACGCAGCGTTGTTCTACTTGTCTGCAAAGACTGACCACACAGCCTTGGCATGATCAGAGTAAGCCCTTGCCCTAGCCACCGGTCCAAGCCCTTACTCTGAGGGTACGTCAAGAGATGTAGAGAGAACCTCACAACAATGAGGGAGAGTCTATGTGCTCAGCTGCCAGGCGGACTAAATGCAATGCCCTCCAAAGACATGTTCTCATCTCGGAGTGACCCAGGGGTCATCGTCCTGGGGGCGCCGACGATCACCAGTAATGTGAGTGGACGTGGTCACAGCTCAGACTTGCCTAGTGTAATGCAAGCTGCCCCAGGCAGAGATAACTTCTGTGGTAGCGAGCATATCCTTCTGTGAAGGGTCCTCATGCCGGGTAAGCGGAGCCCCTCAGAATGTACACACTTCGGAGAGTGGGTCAAAGCATGGTCTACGTCCACTACGGGAGCGTATGGTGTGGTGAATGAATGTGGTGCCCGGGGCATGTAACACGATTATGGCGCACGGGCACGGTGCCAACGGCACAAGACATGATTGTGGCGCAAGGTTGGCACAAGACATGGTTATGGCCCATGGGTGCAATGCCAATGGCATGAGACAATACTTGGTGGCAGGGGCACATGTCATAAAAGTGGTGCATGGGCAAGGGCAACGACTGTCGCGAGATAATACATGATGCCAGGGGCACATGTGATGAAAGTGGCTCGTGGGCGCGGGCGACAGCTGTCATGAGATAATACCTGGTGCCAAGAGCACATGTGATGAAAGTGACGCATGGGCACGGGCGACAACTGTAGCGAGGTAATACTTGGTGCCAAGGACACATGTCATGGAAATGGCGCATGGCGCAGGCGACAGCTGTCGTGAGATAATACTTGGTGCCAAGGGGCCACGGCTGTCACGATATCATAACTGGCGCATGGGGTTCACGACTGTCACGAGATAATACCTCGTGCCAAGAGCACATGCGATGAAAGTGGCACATGGGCTTTGGTGACGACTGTCGCAAGATAATACCTAGTGCTAAGGGCAACGACTGGCGAGAGATCATACCTGGCGCATGGGGGCTACGACTATCGCGAGATAATACTTGGTGCAAAGGTCACCCGTCATAAAAGTGGCGCATTGGCGGAGGCGACGTCTGGCGTGAGATAATATCTGGTGCCAAGGGCACCTGTCATGAAAGGGGCGCATGGGTGTAGGCAACGACTGTCGCGAGATAACACTTGGTGCGAGGAGCACTTGTCATGAAAGGGGCGCATGGGCGCAGGCGACGACTGTCCTGAGATAATATTGTTAACCCTACGGTTATTTAGCCTAGGAGTATATTTGATTTTGATGATAACTAACATTAATGATTATGTTGTCTTAACATGCATTGAGTTGATGAAGCAGTAGGTACAATCTCATACTCATGCAAATGGACAATTAGACGAGCTAATCGATCGAATGCACTTCACGGAATGGTTCAAGACGGAATAGTTCAATAGATTTTATTATTACGTTTATTCCGATCATTGTAATTAGACATAGAGAGATGATCGTATCGATGACTGTATACCTAGAACTTGCCCATAGGTTTCCCTTGCATGCATAAAAGTTTTTCATTCTTTGAAAACTAGGAAACTGCATTTTCTGGAATGCAGTCGACTGCAAGTTGGGCAGTGAGGTATTACAGTCTACTGCATTGGAATGCAGTCGACTGCAATACTTCCAGTCGCCTATTACAGTCGACTGCAAGTTGGAAATTTTAAATTTCCAATGGCTACTTTGGGAATACAGTCGACTGCAATGGGACATTGCAATCGACTGCAATAGCCGTTTGGCGCATTTAATGCTCCACCTAATTTCAAACGGTCATATTCTTTCCCACATCTATACTCATCTTGGGCATAGTTTTGATTCATAAATTGCATTCAAAGCTCTCTTATCTTTTATATTCTCAAAGATCAAAGCAATTGTTCAATCTCTCTTGGTTTTCATTATTTTCTCATCCATTTCAAGAGAGCATTTATTGTGAGCTTACATTTGAGAGATATACACTTTCATAAGTCATCATACACTCGTCTCTCTTGCTCTAGAGCTTAAAGTTATACTCATCTACTTCTTGAGAGTGAAATCTTGTACACATTTCTTCATCTAAAGTTTCTTGTATCAAAGTTTGGGGTTGTCAAGCTTTGGGATTGTCAAAGCTTGTTCTTGATGTGGGCATAGCATCAAGAGATTGTAAGAGGTTTGATCTTAACCCGTAAGGAAGATCATACTAGTGGATTCTAGGGTCTTTCAAGGGACTTCCTTGAAAGGGTGGACGTAGGCTTGAGGGTATATCAAGCCGAACCATTTAATTCTCCTTGTCAAGTATCTCTAAATCCTTCTCTCCTTACATTATCGTTTTACATTTGTGTTGAGATCAGCTTGTTTGCTTACTTGAGATATTGTGTTTGAAGTTTGTTGTCTTAGTGTTATTCTTATTCTTTCTAAGTTAGTTTGTAATTGCTTGTTTATTTTAAAGTAGTCTTAAAACCCTATTCACCCCCCCTCTAGGGTTATCTTTTTGGTTTCAAATACTTAGTGCCAGGGGCACCTGTCATGGATCATACCTGGCGTATAGGGGCGACGATGGGCATTGTGGAGAGAGGTGCACGGCAGCGGGTGACGGGAGCCACGAGTTGACGCGCGGGTGATGACGAGCATAGCGGAGACAGCGTGCTGCTGCAGGCGAAGGGCACCGCGAACTCGGCCCACGGGCGACAACGAGAACCGCTGAGACTGCATGCGATCGCAAGCTACAGAGGACTTTGGGGAGATGGCACGTGACCGTGGGGCGACGGGAGCCAAGGAGTCAGCGCATGGGTGATGGAGGCGTCGCGGAGACGGGGCGTGACGGCCGGCGATGAGGAGCGCTATTGAGACTGCGGGCAATAGCGGGCATCGCAAAGGCGGTGTGCGACCACAGGTGACGGCGGGCGTCACAGGCAAGAGAGGGTGCCCGACCACGGGCGAGGGGCACTGTGGAATCAACGCACGGGTGATAGGGAGTGCTGTGGAGACTGCGTGAATCGCAGGTGACGGCGGGCATCGCGAAGACGATGTGTGACCACGGACGACGGTGGGCGTCATGAAGATGGCGTGCAACCACGGGCGAGGGCACCACGGAGTTGATGCGCGAACGACAGCTGGTGTCACGGAGATGGCATTTCACCACGGGCGACAAGCTTTGCTGAATCGAGGCGCGGCCGCAGGAAACAGACGGCGCAAGGTCAAGGTTAAGAGCAAGCATTATGGGAAGGCAAGCAAACCCTTGGGGGAAGACGGAGGCTAACCCCTAGGGGAATGCCGAGGCCTAGGCTGACCCCAAAGGTAAGGCCAAGGCACAGGCCGATCTTTGAAGTGTGGCCGAGGCCGACCCCCAAAAGAAGGCCAAGACCAACCTCCTTGGGCAAGCACTAAGGCCCGCCAACGGGCAATTTGTTTAGCGAAGAAAAGGAGTTGGTGGCTAAAGCGTGACGAGCGTGTTTTCCCGAGTCATCCAAAAATAAGTCTTAGCGTCAAAAATCATTAAAAGGGGGGAAAATACACGTGCCTTGAGCGTGCACATTTTGACCGGTTGTCGTTAAAAATTGACCATTGACTTTATCAACATGTCATACAAAATGAGACCCCCAGTTGTCATTGGGTGCGACGAAAGTAGGTTGGGAACACATGTTTTTTTCTTTTCTTCATGGTTTCAATGTATCCATTTCATCGTTTAGTATGGTTATTTTTCTATTAAATTAGCATAAACTATTACTATGTATGATCAGAATATGGTAAGTGTTCAAGTACATGGGCTGTTCTTTGAAATCAGAGCAAACGATTTTTTCAAACATTTCTATGTATGTATGGCGATAATATGCATGCATGGTTACTAGTTGCATTACACGTGCTTAAAATGATAAGATTTCTTTGAATGGCACCAAATTTCATCAGAAAATAGATGTATCTCCTTGTTTGACAGACTAATGATGGACCAGTCCGAGGACGAAAATCAGAAAATAGATATATCTCCTTGTTTAGCGTCACGTGTGTTCAGGTCATCGTGAAAGAAAAAAAAAGCATGCGCTTGCGTGACTTCCATTTCCTTATATGATCGGTACGTTGATCGAGCTGTCAACAACGACTATAACATGCAGCGTACCTTTCAGATCCTATAACACTCGATCTGGTAACACTAAAAGGTTTCTACCTTTCAACACCAAATTATTAGGGAATGCATGTTGTTATTGTGCTAGGAGGTGTATTTTTTGGCAAAGTTTATGATGGGTTTGTAGTTTGATTGGTAAGTGAAGGAGAAGCAGCATGTGTGGAATGCCCTCAGTTAGTTGAATCACATTTCTATAAAATACGCAAAGTCAAGACTCTGTGTGTACAAACCCATGAAGTGTCTGTTGAGAAAGACCCTCACCAGAGTCAACACACGCGTATTGGGGCAGTCTGCACTCACTGGAAGAACTGCATCTGTCTTTGAGAGATCCATTTGTGGCTAATCACTTCATATATGCATTAAGATGTGGAGAGCGACACAGTCGCACAATACGCAGATGGAAGGAGCGGTTTTCAGCAAGACCAGTCATTCTATTGGAGCATGTTACCGTTTCAGAACGAGATTTTCACGTTTAATGTCGTATGTTAGACACACATCACCGTTTTCTAAGCTGTTATAAACTTATATATATGTCACGTTCAGACAGCTTTTTGCAAACAAAATGAAATTCCATAACTCCCAGGTTTCATAGTTGCGGGGTTCTTTCACATCGGAGTGTCGAGGTGTGTTCATTCGTTCGCCTGCCATGCCGATTTCCCTTTTGACGTTTCAAATTGTTTTAACAGAGATTGTCATTCCTCGCTGTCACCGCCTATGCCAACGCCAAAGAACGACACCAGCACCCTCTTCGATGCCTGCGATGAAGTTCATCAGCAAACTTCTACCATAAGTTTCTTTCCCCTCGTGTAATGGTTCAGCCTTCATCGAGTGTGTGTGACGGGATAGAAAAAGATGAATTGTATCAAGAGGCACTTGATCTTTAAGGCCAGCTTTATGTTGGCAGCAGCTTTTCTATTTCATGTAATTTGGTCTTGTTGGTACTTCTTTTTGCTCGAAACGCGCGCTAGATCTTCGTCAAAAGGCCGAGGAAAGTAAAACAAGTACACGATGAACTGGAGACTTCCAAAAAATGAACATGTCTTGGCACTTGAATACAAGTCCATGCGGACATTTCTAAATAAATTATACATACAGGGTACAGAGTTTTAGATTACAACACCAATTCCTCCCCCCATCCCCCACATCCTCCAATGTACACAAACGACTCATCTCTACTACGCCTATCCATCCCAAGAAATCCCACCGTGTAAGAGAGAAAAAAAAACAAGGAAACAATAAAGCAGTTTTACAGAACGCCATTTCACCTACCAGTTCCCAAGCCTCCCAGATTTCAGAATCTCCCTGTCGAATAGCATGTTCTCTTTTCCAGAATTGGCTGTTGACAAGGTTTAAGCATTTCCAATGGCTGGCATAATTTTAAACTGAATTCTTCTCTGTCAAAGTCCAACCCATTTTACCCATCTGAACACTCGCCCAACTCGAAATGGCAACTCGTAGTCTTTAGCAACAGTAGGCTCCCTTCTCGCAGCTTCGGGTTCTGACCAGACATAAACACCACGTTCCTGCTGACTGCCAGGCACGGTGTTGTCCAGTACCACGGCCACTAGGAATGCTATCACCATGTGAAGTGAAAGCAATGTGTTCATAACATAGTTCAGCTGCAATTGTCGAAAACATCATGACCTTTGGTTAAATAATTGAGTTTGGATCATTCATACAGAATTCACCAAGAAACAAAATATGCTTGACATCAAAAAAAAAACCAAGAAGTTGCATACCCCTCCATATGTGGTGTGGAAAGGACCATGGGAAGCCACAATGTACGGCTGGAAATAACTTGGAACAGATAAGTTGGTATTTGGCGAGATACCATATTGTTGAAAGTACGCTGGCACTGAAAGGGAGAAAAACAAAGACAGCCCGACTATGATAACGTTCCTTGAGCTTCCTGCCTCACTGTACCTTAGATTTGACAAACCCAAGGCTGTGAGCATCGCCCACATAAAACACAGCAGAGCTGCAGCCATGACCTCTGGAATTGAAGCGAGAAAACCTCCAACTTTACCTGTCAGCATGTGATACGTGGCATTTCAGATATTTGATACCATCACCAGACCACTTGAATTTCATGTGAGACAGCTAACCTCAGACAAGATAAAAGACAGGTACAGACAACCTCTAAACATTGTAAACAAGAAACTGCATACAGGCAATTCCTCCAACAATTCTGAGACATGCCCATGAATTCAGAACTGCCTATTTACTTCGACTCCAGTGCCTGTTAGCTGACTCTTGTTACCCAAAAAAGAAGTCACTCAAGTCTCAAACATGCTCCACCACAACCCACCAACCCCTGTTCTACTTTTTTAAAAGAAGGTTGGCAGTACAATGACTAACCAAAATTTTTAGCTCCGACAGTTAATTTACGAGACATACAATATCTAATTACTAGTCAAAACAGCATTCCATAACACCAAACAACAATATCATGTCAGATTATCCATTCTGAAGCCAGACAAACTCAAGCTGCCCTCTCATATCTACACGCATGCCTTTTAAATGCTCGTGCAGCAAAAGATTTCCATCTGTACAATATTCCGTGCTAAGATAATTCTGGTTGAAAAGAGTTTAAGCTTTTGGGGGTGTTGATTGCGCTGTTGTGCATCAAGTGGTATCAGAGAAAGGTCTAGGGTTCGAGGCTCCTCAGCAGAGGAAAGCATTATTCTCCGACCAAAATGGGTGGCCCATGATGGGACCCACTAAGGTGGGGTAGCCTGCATGGTACCTGTTGGAGAGGTGGCCTACTAACAAGGACCCGCTGCAGGGGGTGGCCTAGGTATGAGGCCCGCTATGAAGAAAATATCCGATGGAAAGCCCCGGATAAGTAGCCCTTGAAAAAGGATTAGTTACCCATTTCCTGACAGCTTGAGCTTTTGGAAGAGTTCGGCTGTCCTAAATCAGCACAACTCTGCTACCTTCCTAATGAACCTTGTGCATGAGTAACTAACCCGAATATCTCCTCCTTACGGGAATAAGAGAAGTGCATTACACAGCAAGAGAAAAGCTTGAATCTGGGGTTGTCAAAAGCACGGAAACGTGTCAATAATAAGAATACAAGTACAAAGAATCATAATTGACATTTCTAGATGGGTGCAAGCTTGAAATCCATCCCTGTTTGCATCCAGGGATGGGCCTAGTTGATATGGACAAAGCAGGCAACACCCTTATTTTGCGCCACAACTTTGACCAGCTCAAATGTTATAGTGAAACTATTGCACTCTATATATGAGGCCTTTAATTTTTGTTCCTTTGACTTGCTCTCTGGCAGAAGCTTTTAGTGTGAGGTTCTTATGGATCCGGTAACAACTTCAACGCCACCATTCTCAACTTTAAGAGAGGAATAGGAGTAAGGTCCGCACTTATAAGCTTGCCAAAATGAATAGAGATCTGAAAAGCTTCCTTCTAGATGGGATAGCTTACTAGTCCTTCCTGGCCAGAGGGAACGAAACATGAATCATACAAATGATGTATTCCTCCCATTACCCACAGCATGAATCTTTTCTCACTCAAAATGGAAGAGGAAATAAAAGTGAGGCTTGTTTATAACCAAGATGCTGAATATCGTTGCCGTTAAGATAGCTAGTCCCAATGATGGTATTTCCCCACCAGTAAAAAAAATTAAGTCAGAAATACTAAAAGGCAAATATGAAATAGATTTTTTTTTCCCCCGGAACCAACGAACATGTAAGCAAAGATGGGACTGACATGTTTTATTTACTCTAGCCAAACCTCAAAGAGAGCCTTACGGAATTGTGTAACTAATTAGATAGAAAGCTTCGTGTAAATTTAGTGATAAGTACAAAATCTTCAATTTACCACTTTCTAGACCACAATTCAGGCAAGTGTTGTAATCAGACTATTACATCATATCCGAGGCATTAACTTTTGTTCCTATTAGTATACCTGGTCTCATATCTTGCTGTTTGAAACCAAGTTTAAGGGTTTCTATCCCATTAGTTTAATACTTGTCACTATTCTCATTGATTGGCCCAGTTTGCCGTGCTTTTGAGATGGCCACAAGTGATTTCAGACTTCAAAAACAGCAGAATCGGTGTTTTGCAGCAAAGTGCTTTTGCGTTTTGGACTCCAAAAGCAGAAAAATCTGCATTTTGGTATAAGCAAGTGAAGGCTGCTTTTGGCATAATATCTTTTGCCATGATTGATTAGGTAAATGTGATCATAGCATAAGCAATGCCAAACCGGGCCATAGTTTTTAGGACAAATATTAGAAAGTGATCCATGGAAAAGCCACGATGTGATATCTGCTACAAAAAAGTTAAGGTGGTTTCATCTCAAATGTGGCAGAAGGATATCCAAGAAGTATCATTCTCAATCACTGAATGCTTGCTACGCATTTTCTAGTATCCCCAAGAGATGTAACATCATAGAACAAAATTTTGATAAGGACAATGGTGAAAAAAATTGAGTAGACTGATTGTTGAAATCGTCTTTTGCAAGTTGTATTAACCACGAAGAAAAAGGCTACCAGGAGAAATGGTCACTATAGTGCAACACACTATCTGTTACGATTTGCAGTAACATACAACAGTTATCTACTACATACTGCAACTTTATAGAACTGATGCAATAAGTGTCAGACACAAAATTTGTGCACATGTTGTTAGCAAAAGGTCCAGTCATTTTACATGGTTACAGTTTTACACTTAATTGTTAGTGATTAAATTAAGTTGATAAGTGTGGTCAAGAGATTTAAAAATCTCATACTGACTATTGTATTCTATCACTTTTAAATTGGCAGGGAAATAAAATGGGGAGTTGACAAAGAGACAACACACCAACTACTTGAAAGACACACATGTTCCATGGAGAATACTATATTATCGACAAGACTTGCACAGTTACAAAAAACTGAACTTTAGGATTTTACGACGAATCTTCATAATGTGCACATATAGAGGTTTTGACAGTGGGTGAGAAGAACAAGACATGGAGGTGAATAGCAAAGAAGACGATGAACCCAATCATTCTGCTTATAATGGATAGACATCACACAACTCTCACAATGGAGGTAAAACAGTGATCAGTACTTCAACAAACACTACCTCTTTGCTTTCTATTTCGATTCTGCAGTCGCTAAGACCAGTCATTATCCTCTCTTCTTTCGTATACTTGTTCTGAAGACTGTGATATATAGGTCAATTTGAAGTCCATCTCTCCCTCCTTTTACAAATGTGTTGGTCAAATTTTGGCGATTCAACCATTTGTTGGGAGATGTGTAGTAGTAATACCTATAACCACATCCTTCACACTGGAACCGTCTAGCCCTCTTCCACCCCATCCCCCCCCCCCCCCACCCCTTCCTGGGCATTTAAAGATAATTTCACAAATCCATCCTAAACGTGTCCATAGCAGCCTCTAGCATGTCCCACATAACAAATTATAGACCTTTTTACACGTAGACCACGCGTCAGAGCATATCTGAAACGTGTCAGTCACCGAACAAATAACTATAATTGTTTGATGCTTTCTAACCCCCCAAACACAAGATAAAAAGAACCCACAAAAACTCAACATGCACATGCAACAGAGTGAGCGTAGACAGTTTATATTCAGACGGGAAAACTCAACATGCACAACCAAGGGAAATGCTACTTGTGACAAACACAATATGGAAATAATGGTGGCATTATGTTACACTCCTTCCGTCCATAATTATTGCTCACCTTTCCTTTTTGGATGTCCTGAGATAATTGCACCCTTTCCATTTTTGGGTTACTATTTATTGTCATTTCCCTGACTACCCTTTAAAATAACAAAAAAAGTCAACAAACAACCCAACCTCTCTTTTTCCCTCAGATTCAGCTGTCCTCTCTATCTCCTCCCTCTCAACCAACATGAACTGCCATGATTAACTGACCAATTTCCCAGCCCCTCTTATCTCCATGCAACACGGTCTCATTTCAATCGTAACCACCTTCATCTCCATTCGACCACCTCAGTCATGTCCTCTGAATAACAACCGTCGCCTCCCTTCGACTGCAGCCACCATTGTCTTCGCTTAACTACTAACCAGAAAACATATAAAATGCATCTATGGGTTATGGGAAAACTCCAACATGTTGACCAACTTTTCTAATAAGTGTTCAAAGCCAAGGTGAGAGTACTTTTGGGATAGAAGGGTATGCTCAATGATCTCTAAGTGACTACCCATCAGAAGTCAAATGCTTCCTTTTTTCCCAGTTGTACCCATAAAGCGCGTGACAGACATATCAAGAAAACTTATTTCTTTGCCACTTTTATGGAGAATACCATACTCTAAAGAGAAATTGTACTCCTCAACAAATATTGAAAACAGTCAATTAAAAAATTACTTACCTACAAGCGATAAGACAATCAGAACGCACGCTCCCAACTCAACTGCTCTACGGCTTCCCATTTTTGTAACAGCAATAGTATGCACATTTTCAGTTAGAGTTGTAGACCCTGTGCCTGTGCCCCACAGACCAGCCAAGATACTAGAAAGACCTTCAAGACCAATCCCTCGACTTACAACACCTGGAGTCGGTGGTCTAGATGCTACCAACAAAGATGATGCATGGTATGAACCAACCTAAGAAATTAAGAAACAAATAATCAGTATCAAATGTTATTTAGTTGGTCCAACCACAAATGTTACAACTTACAGCAGAACAGAATTAAAGGATATTTGTAATGGAAATTTTTTGTTGTTGTTGTTGTTGATAAGTAGGATATTCATAATGAGTTCCCCTAGCGAAGAGTTAAGAAACAATCAGTATCAAATGTTATTTAGTCCAACAACAAATGTCACAACTTACAGCATAACAGAATTAAAGGATATTCATAATGAAATTCCTCTAGCTTTCTTCAGGACTTCATTATGCTCATTGCTAAAGAGAACTGAAAACTCAGAAATCGCGCAATCTCGCAATCATGAATATTATATTGGATAGGTAAGCCCAGCACACTACTCTCAGAAAAACTGAAATGCAAGAGAACCACACATGTGGTATGGTCTTTGTTTCAGTAAACAAAAAGCAGTAGTAATAAAGTTTACATGCGTCCCAGATGCATTATCACATGTAAGAACTTTCTCATTACAAGTGAGATTTCTTAATACCCAGAGATGCGGGTACTATTTACCGGTTTAGTTTTGCACCCCAAAGATTTTTTGATCAGAAGATCCGCCCAAAAATAACCGATATTATCTCTACAGTTAATTTGTTAAGCAAACGGTCAATCTTGGGCACGCTCAACACTTATAGCACTTAACGACACTTTGAACACCTTTAGCATTGTGCATTTTCAGCATCAATAACTGGAAAAAAAATTCAACCGAATGGAAAGGCACTCATTCATCATTGTAAGAAACTAGGACACAGGACAAAGTAGCAGTCGTTTCAAACCATCTACCCCCACCACTCCCTGCACACCAAGGAGGGTGTGCATTTGTGCCTGCAGAATGTAACTGGGTTAGTGTGCCTATGAGACTCTAGAATTAGCTTGTCAAGCCACCCAGTTCTCAATCACCCTTTGATGTGCTGAGGGCCTTGTCATACCAGATTACAGCAAATATAGTCCGCTGGTTTGCTTCAATAGAACTTTTTGTATGGTCAGATCCAAATCATCTAAGGCACAAGTATGTACAGTATTACTTCATAAATAGTGGAGGCATGATTCTTCTAGAGATGTGAATGAAGACAAAAGAAAGCATACAATACCCCATAATGAAAGAGCATTGTACACCACAAGAGATCAGAGCGAACTCACCGAATCCACTGATGAGATTATCGACACCACACACATTACAAGAGCCATTTTCCAGTGGAATACAGGTGTACCCCATTGTAATGGATAAGGAAACCTAAACCATGGAGAAGCTTTTAATGCATGAGAAGTATCAACTCGACAGTGTTTCATCCTAGCGACATGCTTTCTGCAGTGCTCAGAAATGATATTTGAGGCGGGTACATTTGCATCACAACCTTTGTAGCTATAGGCTCCTGCTTCAGTAAGAAGAAAAGCAGCCGCCCATGTGATTGCCAGACCCAGGGGTACCTGACCAAAATGCAAACAAAAAATTTATGCTAACTCCACTAAATACGGTAATAGATCATAAGAAAGAAGATCTAGTACAAATATTAAGACTTACTGCATATATGAGAAAGATGCGATGACCAAAAACAGATATCTTGCGAAGATACTGCAGGAAAAAATTGCAAGGTATGCCTAAGTTTTGTGGCACAAAGAATGACAGATTTGGAACAAACATAAAAATCTCGAAGCAGCAATAGTAGGTAGGTTAATTGAAATCAAGAAAAACAAAACCCCTAGAGAGAAAGGAAGTAAAGACCTCCACCAAACTTACAAGAGAAAAAATAATAACCAGCAATATCTGCACTGTGCCAATCTCAAGACAAGTCCCCACTCGTGGAAAACCATAACTATAAAAAGAAAGTCCAACAGCAGCGATAGTTGGGGCCACAACCACGGGATTAATTAACCTGAAACGAAAAAGCAAACGAATTGACGATGAGTAATTTGGCATGTTGTACTGACCCCAGTGAATAATATGGTATAACTTCGTGGGGAATCTGAAGTACTTGGACGAGAAAAGAGGGAGGTGCCTTAGCAAAAAACAAATGCAGTTGTTATACACTCTGCACAAAACTAATATAACATCTTTAGAAACTAATTTCATCAATCAATCCTTTAACTTCGATCATCAGTAGTCAAGAAAGCAATTAAAATTGACATTGAAGATTCAAGGATAGGATTACTGCTAAAAAGGGTACAAGAAAATGAGGAGAATGAAAATAAGAGGAACGAGAAAAAGGTATACCAGTTGGACCACCAAGGAGAGCCAAATCTGTGACCTTTGTGGTTAGATAGACGAGCAGAGAGAAGAAGGTTGAAGACAGGAAACAAGCTTTGCTTCACATTTAAATCAGAACATATAACTGCATACCAGACTTCTCTATGCCCCCAGCCCCACTCCACCCCCCGCCCCCCGCCCTGTCCGGTTTACTTTAAATTGAACTTGTCACTGTTATTGCTGTAAACAGATTCACCATATCTAGGTTTCAATCTTTTACTCTTTAGGAGATTTTTCCCTGGTGATGAAAGATTTGAATCACACACTAAAGCCAACCACCACCACTACAGATGGGACCTCAGGCCTATGACTTTATGCTGCTTATCTTTTCAGTCTGCCTCAAACTAGGTAGGCCTCCATTAGCTAAATGGGCAGAAAGATAATGTCTACACCTGCTTTGGCTAAAAACTTTCATTCTATTCCTGTTAATTCTTGTGCGAAGTATCGTCTCCATTAGTGAAACTGTGATAGTTTAACTAGTACAATTTAGCCATGATATCAGATGGACAGGTAGGTGTTTCTATCTAACACTGGCTTCATAGAAAAGTTCAAGGGGCCACATATAAATCCTCACCAATAGGTCAGAAACATAATAAATAAACAGCCTGCTTCTCTATTGAGCAAAACAGTACAGCGAGTAAAAATCATAGAAATACAGATTTATAAACAACCAATGTAAAAGAACGTAAGCATTTTTCATGAATCAAAGGTGTGGCATTATGTTATAATAAGTTTATATGGACATATTTTGTTCTCAAGGACAAAGTACCTACAAACAATTGACTCCAATGTTTTCAAGCATTCAGCTACATAGCAATAAACAATAATGAAAACCTCGAGTTTTATACAGTCCAATGTCATCTTCCAGTACGGATGTGATTTTCAGTATTGACTCAGCCAAACAGACCAAATGCTTTTTTATCACAAATTCAAAGAAGCAAAATATTGTACACAAACAATCATGAAGATGAAGAATCCACACCTCAAGATTACTGTCATTAATCCACTATATCCCAGTATAGTCTGAAAAGCTGAAGCAATGATCATAGCCCCCTGTAGCTCCTTCATAATATGCTTAAAATTCTGCAGCGTTAAACAAATTCCAGGGATGCAGGAAAATCAGAAGAGAGACAATTAAATGCACCAAAAGCAAAGTTGAATGTCAATTTGTTTCACCAAAAAATTCCCTTAAGTGTAATTCTGAATGTACTACCTCTCAAAAACAGAAAAGAAACTATTTGTTCTGGAATCTAGTTCCTCACAGGGTAAAGCAGGCCTCAAGAACATTCCCGTCAATGTAAACTATTTCAAAACCAATGCTCCAAATGCAACCATTAATTCTGGAGGAAAGAAGACTCGAACGGAGATGGAAGCTAAGGTACTCATCAAAGGAAAATCTAATCTTCCACTTTGATTCTGTTCCCCAAAATAATCGTTCAGATCAACAACTTCCACCTACCTATTATAGACATTATCAGATAGTACTTGGTTTTCTCAATCCTATTCAATCCATTTCATCTCAAACCCCTACCTTAATCCCAGCCTACTGATGTTCTGCAATGGCCAAGGCACAATGCTGCACAATTGGTGGAATATTCCTTTTCTCGCAACGCATGCAGGACATCTTTAAAGTAATTTGTAAGAAGAAAATATTTAGTTAGACCATAAGCGGAATAACCATTTGGTTGCCAATTTAGAGAAACAGTCTTGCTGATTGGTTACACTTAATAGATACCACAGACGTCGTTCAGAAAGTGCCGAGTAACCCATGTTCGAGAAGGACGAACAATAAAAGAGTCTATATTAAGCAAATGAAATTTTTAAGCTTAGAAATTGTTGAGATAGAAAGAACAGATACGTAGTTGCCCTTGGCATTATTGAATTCAACAATAATTAACTCCAGAAAGGTGGTTTCTTTCTATAGAATTACATGGTTGTGTATTTATGCCTGTTGTTGCAAGATCCATTGCTTTTATTTAGTCTTTTAGAAGACGTTCACAGTTAGATGATTTCATCTTTACAACTTTCTTCTTTTTTTATAAGTAGAAGGGCATATAGAGCACCTACGAAGCTTGAAACCATGTAGACAAGGTCTCCCAAATGTACCCATTTGAAACTCTAGACAACTTCTCTGATATAGCCAAAGGCACCACAAATGTTTTAGAACCCCTTGCACCCCACCCCGGAAAACCCGACTATAAAGTAGAAAGCTTTGACCTCTCTAAAGGCATCTCTGTACTATCAAAAGGTTGCAGTTCCTCTCACTCTACAGTCCGCAACAGCCATCCATTTAGAGAGAGCATAGAAAAGAATAACAAAGGGCTTCAAGTTAAACTTCCACAAGTTCGTCAATGCAAAGCAATTACATATTGCTCACCCAGTGGAACACAAAATTTGGGACAGTGTCCTATAAACCATTTTCCCATTTCTTATGTAAGGATACTACATATTAGGTCTATGCTGAGCCTCACCAAATCCACAAATGCAAAGCAGAAGAATCAAAAAGGGGATCACTCTTTCGTGCTTTACGCAAATACACCTAACCTTAGTTGCAGGAAACTCCTCATATGGTGACGCTTCTTTCTTGGAAACTCGCTTTTGCGATCCCAAGTTAGGAGTTCCATGGGATCTCGTCCCAAGCTCATATGTGGGAACTCGATCCCGTCAGCTGGATAGAGATGCATGGAGAGAGTACCTAGAAATCAAGCCATTTTCTACTCAATTCCTTGTTTTTCTCTTCCTTTAAGTCCTTAAAGCCTTCTTGTTTGTTGTTGCCCTCCCTCCCTCTCTCAAACTATATTCAAGAAATGGTAATACTCTTTAACGAATTTATTTATTTAAGCTGCTCCCAACCTTAAATTCTTCCAGGTTCTTACGCTCCCCCGGCCCCGTTCCCGCCCCAGTCCCCGCCCCCGCTTTGTGCAACTAAGCACCTAACAGGCAATTGAACCGTACTTCATTTTCCTTAAGTGAAAACCACATTTTTTCCAATGCTAATCCTCCTTAAATTCTTCCCATGAAAATTAACACCCAACCGCACATCAACCTTCAAAGAAATATTATAAAACTGAAGTTAAGGATCTCACCGAGACATGCTTCAGTTGCTCAACCTCGGACATTGTCCATCCCCCCTATCAACAGCAAACTATAAAGGTGAAAACTGCATTACCTCCCAACTCTCAAACCATTTGCAGAATTAGCTATTCTCTTAATATTACTTCTATTTACGGCTATTTATTAAAAATCTTGTCACGAAGACTCAGTGAGTTTTTAACGTAAATCAACTCAATCGTGCAACCACTCATACAAGCTATGGCCGCTATGCTAATTCATTTCACCATTCAAGTATATCTTCGGCAATTTCCATGGGCCGTTGATTCTTGCAACCAAGAAGCACATTACTTCTTCCCTTTTCTTTTCTTTTCTTTTCTTTTTTCTTTTCCAGTGTGTGAGGGTGGGGGTGTGTGCATGTTCCAGCTTCATCACAGCACCTCTAACTCAATTAGAAGGCTTCCTCCTTGAATGATCACCAGCGTTGACTGCACGAGAGCAAAAAACCATAAACCATATGCTACCTCATTTTACCCTCCTCCCTGATAAAATCTAGCCCAGGAAGCACCAATAACTCACATGGGTTGAGCTATCGCGTCTGACACCCCGACGCCTCACCGACATTGCTTGACACGTGTTGGACACCTCTCAAAGGAGCCAATATTTTTTAATCATTGGACACCAAGTCGGACACATCTTAAAGAAGTGTCGATATGTATGAGGCCAAAACAGAATTTTCAAACTTATTTCAAGGTGTAATTATTTCGAAAATCCGGGGCTTTTTTTGAAATTTAATTTTAAGCCAAACCCTAAAATTATATTGATTAACCTTTCTCTTTTCCTATGTGGCTACTGCTGGGTGCTACTGAGTATGCCTAACCAACAGGGGTTGGAGGGGTCGAAGACGGAAAAGACGGAGGAATGAGCATCTCGCCGAATTCCAGCCAGAGGTACCCCTTCTTCTTTCTCTCTAATCTCTTTCCTTTTTTTCGTTCTTCATTATTACCAAGGCCTCTATCATGTATCAACCTTCAAGACGTGATGACGACTTTGTTTCTCAATCCTTTAGCAAGAAATTTAGCTGCTCCAATTCGATGATTATTTTGCTTGTTAGTTGATTTAAGAAAATGGATGCAAATTAAGTTAGTAGTGCACTAAGTGCAACTAGTACAGATGACTCGGTGAAACTGTTTCTGATTTTGCCTGTTTGCATCACTTTGTATGACTGACGTACTTTGGTTAGTAGTGCACTTAAGTGCAGGTAGTACTGATGACCCGGTGAAATTGTTTCTGGTTTTGCCTGTTTGCATCACTTTGTATGACTGACGTACTTTGTTCTGTACTGTGTGCTGTTCTATGTTGGACTTAGGTTTGGCTTTTATTTGAGTTACTTGTTTTGTGGTTATTAACTAGTGCTTACTATTTTAGACGTGGAATGTAATTGAAATTTATTAAAAATATACCCATATATATGGGGGCTGATCCACACCCAATGCTAGATTTTTTGCTATTATGTTAGCGCATCTCAGCCTCCACGTGGCAGAGGCAGAGATGCCAATTTTAAAAAAATTCGCATAGCCACTACACTTTGTAGCTGTTAGCATTTGTGCCCAAAATGCCCTTCTTATGGTTGTATGCAACTCTCTCTCTCTCTCTCTAACCCATTTTACTTCAGGGATAGATAGTTTTCTCCATCTATCCTCTTTCTCTCTCTCTTGTCTCTAGACGGTGACCGCGCCATCATCTCTGTATGTATATCTCTCGTCTCTCCCTAAATCTATGGAAGTAGCAGCGGTGTTGGTGGGTGGATGCAATTAGGGGTGGTGTTGATGAGTGGTTAAGGTCGAGCGTCCTATTGATGGGTGGGTATGGTGGTGTAGATGGGTGGGCAAATTGGGGTTTTTGGGTGGTACGGTGATGTTGGTGGATGGGTATGGTGTCAAGGATGGTGGTGCCTGTTGGTTGGTATGCGGCGGGGGGGGGTCGTTATCTGTGGGTATGGTGGTGGCAGTGGGATGGTGTCTGCCAGTGGCCAAAGCAGTTGCGGCAGTGTAGTTGGTGGTGTTTCGCGAAATCTAGCCATGATTCCGAACCAAAAAAGAGGAAAGATCCAAAAGGAAAACAAGGACAACATACTGATCAATGATTCTGGGTTGAAAACAAAGATAGAGAAGAAGAAGAAGAATGAACAAAGGGCCTTTGGGGAGCTTTAGGACATTTAGATAATAAAAAAAGAGAGAGATCTTGGCCATCCAAGTGGTGACGTGGACGACCGGTTCACAGCTGCATAAATAGTGAAAAATCCAGCACTGGGTAGGTGTATTCATATTCATTCATATATGTGTGTATATAATGAATATAGATTAAAAAAACTAGCAGTGTCATGCGGTGTCAAAGAGCTGGTCTTTGGAAATTGCAGTGTCCAGTGTCCCGGTCAGTGTCGGCTCGATGTCTGTGCTACGTAGGTTCCAGCTCGTCATGATTATCGTAACTGACTCGTCATGAATGCAATCATTGTTTACCATCAAGTTATCCTTCATCGATCTGAACATTCTCATCTTAGACACTGTTTATAATGATATAACTCGACCAATCATGAGCCACGAAAGCCTTCCTACAAATAGCATTACCCCTATTACAATTTTAAAGAGCAAATCAACCTTATATTGAACGTAGTAGAATGTTATATGAGTTATTTCTACAGATGATTATTCTTAATCATCATCCGACTCGTCCCACCAAGGCAAATCTTCTAAGAGTTCTTTTTCTCCTCATTCCAAAGCACAATACAAACAACTCATATTCATCTGTCGCTATCAAGTTGTATTCCTCTAAGTTTTTCCTTCTAGTAAACAAAAATTTGTATGATAGAACATGAGGAGCGCAAAAGAATTTATGGAGCATTAGTACTTTACATTAAATCCTATGATCCCATATCAGTCATTACACATGCTGTGGTCTTATCTATGTTAAGTGATATTAAAGTATGCAAACAAAATGTACTAAGGGAACTGTAAGATAGTAATTCTATGGTATTAAATCATGGGGCAAGAAACGTACATTTCCATTCAGTCCCAGAAACTCAGGAGAGTTGATTATTGCAAGCACGGGAGCAAGGAAAACAAACGACGGACCCTGTATAAGCGGTAACCTCGATCCCAACGACGTATGCAAAAGCGTCGTCATTCCTGACACAAAAAGCACAGTGGAGACCACCCTCGCCGTATCCTCCTACACCCACTAATTTCCATCAGATCAAATCACCCAAAACAGCACAAACACCAAAGATACAAACTTTACCACATTTGGTATAAGAAAAATGATTACAGGTGCTCACATATGTGCCACCCATTGCCGGAACAATCACGAGCGGTATAAGTATTAACGAACCCAGCATGGATAGATAATGTTGGAATCCATATAGACCGATTGGAACTGCACAAAAGCAAATTTAAAGAAATGAATTATGAAACCGAGAAAGTTTTTTAATTACTAATCTGAAATGAAGCTCACCGAGACCAGGTTTATCTCTAAGTTCATATTTCAGATGAGATTGACGAGACATAAATCCGTCGTCATCAACCGTCTGAGGCAACACATCCACCACGTCATCATTCCTCGCCTGCCTCCGGCTCGTCGGCGCTGCCGCCACTGCCGCAGGCACCACCGCGCCATTCCCGCGGGCGGGATCTGAGCTCTTCGGCGGCGCACCACCGTCAGAGTCCCTCCTCCTTTTCGCAGCCTGATCCTTCACGGCCTGTGATGGCGGCATTGTTGGGACCTTGTCCGCTGCATCCGGCTCGCCGTTAGCAGCCGGCTTGGCGCCGCCGGATTCGAGATCCAGGCGAGTGTCAGGCTCCTTGGGCCTGGGCTGGGGTGTGACTGGGCCGGAGTTGCTGGCATTGGTCTCGCCGGAGAATTTGGGCCGGAAGCCGGTACGCTTGGCCCATGAGGAGGGCGGCAATGCGGCGGATTCGGGCGCTGGTGGCCATGGGCCGGGTCGGGGCCGCTTCGGTGGTTCGGAGCTCGCCATTTCTGTCCTAGTCCTGCATCGCTTGCTAAAAAGGCGGCTGTATCCAAAACAGATCTGAGGGGTAAGCAGTTGGGGTTTATGAGAAGAGACAGAGATCTAGCTAGCGACTGAAAGGACTGCTCGAGAATGGAGATCTAAAACTGTGTGTGTGTGTGTGAGTGTGAGAGAGAGAGAGGGATTGAGGTGGTGGTGAAGTGTGTGTGGGTTTAGTGTGTGAGAGAGAAAGGGGTAGTAGGAGCTGTACTGCTGGGAAGTGAGAGTGAGTGAAGAAGAGAGAGTTTTTGTGTGTGTGTGTGTGTGTGTGTGTGGGTGGGTGTGTGTGTGTGAGAGAGAGAGAGAGAGAGAGAGAGAGAGGAACGGTGGCGTGGGGGGGGGGGGGGGGGGGGTAGCATAAAACGGGACAACTAAGAAACATACAGTATGTGATTAGTTAGGAAAACGGGGGTGAAACGAAACCGCGTTGTATTATTATTATGGTGTAAAATAATAAGGACGATGTCAATTATGTTTTAGTTTGGTACGCGGACAAAATCGAAGTTTTTGGGTCTTAACGGTTTTGTCCAGGTTATGCGCTCATTTTCTTGTTGAATGAATGAATCAATTTTGGAGCCAAAAATGCAACAGGGAACCAAAATAAATTTATCATTTTCATATAAAATTTCTTGTCAGGAACTTTGAATTTGGAACAGTTTTGCCTCCAAAACAAGTGAACATTTCTTAAGTCAAATTTATGGCCCAAAATTCAACTTTAGAGACTTATTAGGCTTCGTTTGACAAAAAAAAAAATTTGGTTTTCAGTTTTTAAAGAGCAGTTTTTTAAATAGCAACTTAATTTATTTTTTTTATAAAAACAAGTGGGTGTTTGATAACCCTTTTTTTTTTAGGTTTTTGTTTTTGTGTTTGGTAACCCTTTTTATTTTGACTTTTTTTTTGGTGGTTTGCGGTGGCGGTGGTGGGGCGTAGCGGTGGTCGACGGTGGTGGTGGTGGTGGCCGACGGCCGGAGGTGGCTGCCGGCAGTCACCGGCGGTGGTGGCCGGCGGCCGGAGGTGGCTGCCTGCCGTCTCCGGCGGTGGTCGCCGGCGGCCGGAGGTGGCTGCCGGCAGTCTCCGGCGGTGGTCGCCGGCGGCCGGAGGTGGCTGCCGGCAGTCTCCGGCGGTGGTCGCCGGCGGCCGGAGGTGGCTGCCGGCAGTCTCCGGCGGTGGTCGCCGGCGGCCGGAGGTGGCTGCCGACAGTCTCCGGCGGTGGCTGCCGGCGGCCGGAGGTGGCTGCCGGTGGTCGCCGGCGGCCGGAGGTGGTTGTCGGTAGTCTCCGGCGGTGGTCGCCGGCGGCCGGAGGTGACTGGCGGTGGTCGCCGGCGGCCGGAGGTGACTGCCGGCGGCCGACAGTCTCCGGCGGTGGTCGCCTGAGGTGGCTGCCGGCGGTGGGAGGGTGGTGGTGGTCGAAAAAAAAACCAAAAGTGAAGAAAAAAAAACCAGTTTTGGAGTTTTTTTTTTTACTCTGCAGTTTAAAAACTGGTTTTTTAAATTGAAAAAAAAATTGTTACCAAACGCTCCTTTTTTTTTCAGTTTTTAAAACTGAAAAAAAAAAGAGGAAAATAAGAGTGTCAAACGGGGCCTTAGGGTAGGTTTAACACTCTTTTTTTGTCTCTTTTTTTTCAGTTTTAAAAATTGAAAAAAAAAAGAGCGTTTGGTAACCATTTTTTTTTCAATTTAAAAAACCAGTTTTTAAACTGAAGAGTAAAAAAAAAAACTCCAAAAACTGGTTTTTTTTTTCACTTTTGGTTTTTTTTTTTAGACCACTACCACCACCCTCCCACCACCGGCAGCCACCTCAGGCGACCACCGCCGGAGACTGCCGGCAGCCACCACTGGCCGCCGAAGACTGCCGGCAACCACCTCCGGCCGCCGGCGACCACCGCTGGTGACTGCCGGCAGCCACCTTCGGCCGTCGGCCACCACCACCACCACCGTTAACCACCGCTACGCCCCACCACCACCACCACCGTCGACCACCGCTACGCCCCACCACCGCCACCGCAAACCACAAAAAAAAAATCAAAATAAAAAGGGTTACCAAACACCAAAAAAAAAACCTCAAAAAAAAAGGGGTTATCAAACACCCACTTGTTTTTATTAAAAAAAATTTTAAGCTGCTCTTTAAAAACTGAAAACCAAAAAAACAAATTTGTCAAACGAACCCTTAATACCAAAAAACTAGGTCATATCAGGTCCCTAATGTACAATCTCTCATCCGCAACCCTATTTTTGGGACTCTGAAGGTTTTTTTCCCTAGATTAGGCAAACATCTTTCTGTCAAATTCAGGCACAAAAGGCAACTCTGAGGACCTGGTGCCGTGAGATTAGGTTGTGCCAAGTCCCTAATAAAAGTCTCGTCTAATATCCATGTTTTGGGACTAGGACGGCTTTGCCTCCGGATCATGCGAACATTTTTCTGTCAAATTTCGGGCTAAAAGCATACCCCTGAAGCCATAACACTATTTTGTGTCATGTCCTTAATAAATTCTATGGTCGGAATTCTAGTTTTAGGCCTCGGACGGTTTTGCTCCTAAATTAGGCGAACATTTTCTCTGTCAAATTCCAGACCCAAAACGCAACTCTTGGGAATTGATACCACAAGATTAGATTGTGTCAGGTCCCTAATAAAATTACTCGTTTGGGACCCTAGTTTTGGAACTCAGACAGTTTTGTCACTAGATTAGGCAAAATTATTTCTGTCAAACTTTGGGCCTAAAACGCAACACTGGGGAATATATGCCATAAGATTAAGTTGCCTCGAGCCCCTAATAAGATCTCTGGTCCAGAATCCTCTTTTTGAGACTCGAACGATTATGCCCCATCATTATTTATTTGTCAAATTTTTCAGGCCCAAAATGCAATTTGGGGATCTGATGCCAAAAGATTTGGTTGTGCCATGTCCCTAGTAAAATCTCTCATCCAAAGCACTTGTTAAAGGACTCGAACAATTTTGCACCCAAATGAGACGAATGCTTTATTACCAAATTTGGGGCCCAAAATGAAACTCTCGGCACCTAATTCCATAACATTAAGTTGTCTCAAGTCCCTAATAAAATATCTCGTCTAAATCCCAAGTTTTAAGACTCGAATGGTTTTACCCCGCATGAGGCAAACATTTCTCTGTCAAAATTTGGGCATAGAATACAACCCTTAAGGTCCTCATGCCGTAATATTAGGTTGTGCAAAGTCCGTAATAAGAGCTCTCGTTTAGAAACCCTAGTTTAGGGACTCAGACGGTTCCGCCCCCAGATTAGGCGAAGAATTTTTAAGTCAAATCTCGAATACAAAATGCAATTCCGATGACCTGATACCGGAAGATCAGGTTATGCCAAGTCCCTAATAAAATTCTTGTCTGGAACCCTTACTCTGCGACTCAGAAGGTCTTACCCCAAAGATCTGGCGAACATTTTTTCTGTCAAATTTCAGGCCCCAAATATAACACTAGAGACCCAATGCCCTTAGATTAGGTTATGTCAGGTCCTAATAAAATCTCTCGTCTGAAACACTAGTTTGGGACTCAAATAATTTTGCATGCAGATCAGGTGAACATTTTTTAGCCCAAAACGCAACTTTGGGTAACTTATGCCATAAGATTAGGTGGTGTCAGGTCCCTAATGGAATCTCTCATCCAGAACCATAAGAGTAGGTTGTCCCATGTTGCTAGTTAGAAATCTAGTCCAAAACCCAAGTAATGGAACTCCAACGGTTTCGTCCCCAGATGAGGGGAACATTTTTCTCTCAAATTCAAGCCCACAAATACTAGTCTGGGGACCTAATCCCATAAGAGTAGGTTGTGCCAAGTCTTTCATAAAAATTCTCGTTTGAAACCCAAGGTTAGGGACTCGGACATTTTTACCCCAGATTAGATGAATATTTTATTTGTCAAACTTTAAGCTCAAAATGTAACTCTGGGACCCAATGCTATAAAATGGCCCCATTATGGGGACTCTTGCTTTTGGGACAAAGGAAGGCCACTCGAACTACAAGGCGGGAATCTATCCACTTGAATCATACAACCTACTTTGAGCTAAAGGATGTGCCAGGTCCAAAATAAATCTCTCGCCTAGAACCCTTATTTTATAACTTAGGATAGTCTTGGCCCCAGATCACACAAAACTTTTTCTATCTAATTTCGGGCCCAAAATGGAACTCTAGAGACCTGATGCCATAAGATTGAGTTGTTTCAGGTCCTTATTTGGAACCCTCACTTTAGGAGTTAGACGGTTTGTCCCCCAAATTAGACCAATATTTTTTTCGATTTAATTTGGGCCCAAAACACGACTCTGGGACATGTTGCCATAAGATAAGGTTGTTGTAGGTCCATACTAAAGAGTCCAGTCAGAAACATAAGTTTTGGGACTCAGATGGTTTTACCCTCAAATTAGACGAACATTTTCTGTCAAATTTAGGGCCCAAAATGCAACTTTGAGAAACTGATGCCATAAGAATAGGTTGTGCCAAGTCCCTGATAAATCTCTCATTCACAGCCCTGACTTTAGAACTCGAATGGTTTTTCCCCCTTATCAATCGACATTTTTTGTGTTAGATTTCAGACACAAAGCGCAACTCTTGGGACCTAATTCCATAAGATTAGCTTGTGCTAAATCCACAATAAAATCTCTCGTCCAGAACCCTAATTTTGGGAATCTCTTATCTTTCTGAGATATCAGCCCAAAAGACAACTTTGGGAACCATAAGATTATAATGTACCATGTCCCTCAAAAATCTTTTTTTTCAAAATCCTCATTTTGGGCTCAGACGGTTTCGCCTTCCGATCAAGTGAACATTTTCCTATCAAATTTTGAGTCCAAAGCTCGGCTCTAGGGACTTGATGCCATAAGATTAAGTTGTCCCAGTTTTTGTAGTAAAATGTTTTCTCCAAAGCCCAAGTTTTGGGACTCTGACGGTTTTGCCCCCAAATCAGGCAAACATTTTTCTGTCTAAAATTTCGGGCCAAAACACAAGTCTACGACCTGATGCCATAACACTAGGTTGTGCCATGTCCCTAATGAAATCTTTTAATTGTAGAACTTTGTTGTTTTTGCCCCCAGACTAGGGTAACATTTCTTTTGGTCAAGTTTTGGACTCAAAATGCAACTTTGGGGATATGATGCCATAAGAGTAGATCGTGCAATGTTCTTAGTAAATTTGTTGTTTGGAACCCTAGTTTTGAAAGTCAGACGGCTTTGTCCCCATATCATGCGGAAATTTTATTGTCAAAATTTCTGAATAGTAACTTAATATTGGGATCTAATGTCATAAGATTGGTTTGTGCTAGGTCTTTATTAAAATTTCTCACCCGGAACCCTAATTTTGGGACTCGGGCTATTATGTCCAAAATCGGGTGAACATTTCTAACAAAATTTGGGCCGCTCTTAGGACCTGATATCATTAGATTAAGTTGTGCGAACTAATAAAAAGTCTCATCAAAGATCAAAGTCTTGGGACTTGGATGATTTTGCCTCTGAAGAGGAGAACATTTTTTCTATCAAATTTATGGTCCAAATTGCAACTTTGAGGACTTGATACCATGAGACTATGTTGTCATACTTTCCTCATAAAATCTCTCGTCCATAATACTAATTTTTAGACTTGGACAGTTTGGCCCCAAGTCAAGTAAACATTTTTCCATTTGAATTTTTTGGCCCAAAATGCAACTCCTTGTTCGTGATGCCATAAGACCAGGTTACATCACGTGATGCTATAAGATTAGGTTCTGCTACGTCTGTGATAAAACTTCTCATCTAGAAAACCTCAATTTTGGTACTGGGTCAGATCAGGCAAAAATGTTTCTGTCAAATTTTGGGCCTAAAAACGATACTCTGGACCCGATGTCATAAGACAAGGTTATGCCAGGTCCCTAATAAGATCTCTTGTTTGGAATCCTAGTTTTAGGACTAGGACGGTTTTGCCCCCACATCAGGCGATCATTTTTTGTGTGTGTGTGTGGAATTTGAGGCCCAAAATGCAACTCTGGGACCTGATTCCATAAGACTAGGTTGTGTCAGGTCTCTAATAAAAATTTTTGCTCAAAACCCTTGTCTTGGGACTTAGACGTACTTGCCTCTAAATCGGATAAACATAATTCTGCCAAATTTTGTGCCCAAAACGCAACTTAGGTTGTGCCAGGTCCCTATCAAAGTCTCTTGTCCGGAACCCTAGTTTTAGGACTAAAACAATTTTGCCCCCACATTAGATGGACATTTTCTCTGCCAAATTTAAGTTTGAAAATGCAACTTTGGGGACTTGATGTTACAAGGTTAGGTTGTCCTAGGTCCCCAATAAAATCTTGCGTCCGTTATATCAGTTTACGGACTCAGACGGTTTTACTCTTAAATCAACTGAACATTTTTATGTCAAACCTTCGGACCTAAAATATAACTCCAGGAGCCTGATGCCATAAGTTTTATTATGCTTGGCCACTAATAATGAGTCTCGTCCAAAAATGTGAGGCCCAAAATGCAACTCTACGCACCTGATTCCATAAGATTATGATGTGTCAAGTCCCTAATAAAATCCCTTCTAGTGGAAAGTAAGAGCGAGTGAAGAAATCTTTGTGTGTGTGTGGGGGTGGGTGGGTGTGTGTAGGGGGTGTTTGTGGGGATAACAAAAAGGGGAACACCTAAGATGATAATAATAATAATAATAATAATAATAATAATAATAATAATAATAATGTTATTAGTTACTGTTCCCAACATATTCTGGTCTCACTCAAAGGCCCACTGGGGTTCCCATTTTGCACGACACGTCCGCACAAGCAACAGTCAGTATTCAACGCTTCCAACCGGTCAAAACGTACACGCTCAAGTCACGTGCACTTCTCACTTTTTCTACGTGACTTCGTCACCAAGAAACTCATCATTGCACGACTGCTCATCATGCATCGACTGTCGCACATCGCTCATCGCCCGTCGGCACACCTTGATGCTTGCCCAAGAAAGTGGGCCTTGACCTTCCCCTTGGGGTTGGCCTCGGCCTTGGCCTCCCCTTGGCGGTTGGCCTGGGCCTCCCCTTGGGGTCAGCCTCAGCCTCGGCCTCCCCTCAAGGTCGGCCTTGGCCTTTCCTCAAGGGTTAGCCTTTGGCCTATCTCTTTAGTATCTCCACTACTCTTCAAGGGACCGAACATCACTCCGCGACCCCCGTCGGTCGGATGTCACTCCGCGACCTCCGTCATGCAAACGTCACTCCGCTACCCCTGTAACGTTGGACATCACTCCGTGACCCCCGTCGCCCGGACGTCACTCCGTGACCCCCGTCGCGTAGACGTCACTCTGATACCCCCCGTCCCCCGGACGTCACTCTGCGACCCCCCGTCGCCCGGACGTCACTTCGAGACCCAGATGTCACTCTGCGACCCCCGCTGCGCCATACATCACTTTGCGACCCCCATCGCATGGACATCACTCTGCGACCTCGTCGCCCGAATGTCAATCCGCGACCCCCGTCGTGCCGGATGTCACTTCGTGACCCCCCGTCGGCCAGACGTCACTCTGCGACCCTTGTCGGAAGTCCCTCTGTGACCCCCGTCGCCCGAACATCACTTCGCGACCCTGTCGCCCGAATGTCCCTCTACGACCCCTGTCGCCCAAACGTCACTTCGCGACCCCTGTCACCTTGACATCACTCTGCGACCCCCGTCGCCCGGACGTCACTCCGCAACCCCCATCATAGGCCTCCGGGCGCCGTACTCCAACACTCCGACGTGCCCATGCGCCTCGCCGCTGATACAGTCGTGCCTTCAGGCTCTCTGTCAGAATGTCGTGCCCCAGGCAAGATACGTACTTCATCGCGCCCATGCGCCACAATCATGTGACATGCCCCCTGGACACCACACTCATTCACCGCACCATGCACCCCCGCCATGGACGTGGAACATGCTTCGACCCACTCTCCGGAGTGTGCAGCATCCTGCGGGGATAGGCGACTCCTCCGGGACACTATCTCAGCCAAGGAGCTCTTCAACTCCCCTTCCGCCAGGTAGACGATTCCTCCGGGATGCTACCTCGGCCAGTCAAGTAGATGACTCCTCCGGGATGCTACCTTGACGAGTTCCGAGTGCTCTGGCACAAAGACTCACATGCGGGGATAGACGACTCCTCCGGGAAACTATCTCCACCAGGGAGCTTTTCAACTCCCCTTCTGCCAAGTAGACGGCTCCTCCGGGATGCTAACTTGATGCGCTCCGAGTGCTCCGGCACAAGGACTCACCCGTAAATAGGCAACTCCTCTGGGACACTATCTCCGCCAAGGTGTCTTCGTGACTGGCCTACGTGCTCCAGCATTGGGGGCTTGTGTCAGCACCCCTATGGACTATAACCCCCCGGGTCACTTCGAGTCGGGAGTAGGTCTTCGGAGGGCATTGTGCCTAGTCTGCCTGGCAGTTGGGCGTCGGGTCTTCCCCCACCACTGCCAAGCCTGTGGGACTCTACAAGGGCTTGGATTTGTGGTTAGATCAAGGGGATTCTCTGGCCACACTAAGGTTGTGGGAGCCAGTCTTTCTGGACAGACAGAACGACACTGTGAGGAGCGAGCCTGGTGAATATGCGATCTGACAGTCCGTGGAGCACCGACCCCATGGACCCCCTAGTGACGTGTCATTCCTGGGGAGCACCATGTGTCTGTTGTGACATCATCATCTTAACTTCTATAAATAGAGATCTTGAGAATTCATTTGGAGCTCTTGGACATTTTCTGACTGTTGGACATTCTCAAACTTCTCACTTTTTCACTCTAGAATCCTAGAGAGAGAAACATACCGGACCTTGACTCTGGACCTAAGTATCGGACTGTGACTGTCGTCGTGTATTCACCCTGCGCCATCGCCCTCGCAGTACTGCCACCCTCAGGCTCTGTTTGGGAAGCCCTTGGTCGCTGCCCTTGCTCCGCCCTGACTGTGTCTCACATCAACATACTTGGCATCTGACTCGGACTACATTCCTTGTGGCACCTCCACTTCGACAGCGAACCCACTTTCCTTTGTATCATTTTGGCGACTCCGTTGGGGAGGTGAGCATCGCAGTGCGGTTCATCCCTTGCCTAACACACCTAAGCAACCATGCCTCTGCAACGCAGGACTACCAGGGCTACCAGCCAAAGCCTCAAGGCCACCATCCAAGAGGAGCATCAGCTTGAGGACCAAGAGGAGACCAGCCACAACCAACTCCGGCCTCTACTCGGGATGGATGCACCCAACGTCGCCGCAATCGTCAATGCTATAATTCAACACCTTACTCCTACCATCATTGAACTTTAAGACTCTCAATCTTCTCTCATGGCTGTCATCTTAGAAATGCAAAAATCAATCCAAGTCTTGACTTCACAATCGCCGCATCTCAAGGCCTCAGAGCTCCATGCCATGTGCTCGTTGCTCACCCCGTGTTATCCCAATCTCTAGTGTTGGCCCTTCCTGCTCAGATTCAACCTTGAAGGCCTGGGTTAGTTTTGGACACTGCTCAGGTCCCAGTGTCGAGACCACCGCTGCCTTGGTCCTCCGGGCCCTCGACAGTATGACTCGCGGCACCTCAGCTAGCGGCGTCGCGCCCCTTACCCCTGCTCGAAGTGCTTCGGAGACTCACTACTCAATTGAGATGGAGCCCAACCCGAACATAACCAATCGACACCCAAACATAACTCATGCTCTCGACTTCCTTCAGTTGACTCTTCCTGACGATCGGCCTTCAGCAGCTGACACTACCCATATACAGACCATACCCCAACAAGTTGTTCCCCACCATCAACCCCTCTCTACCATCGTTATCCCCTTGATGCCTCAGGTTGCACCGTGTGGGGGGCTCTAGTGCCAGGATCATCGCGACAGAGCACAAACCCTCGCATGCTTCTTATGTCACCAAGCATGACCTCGATGCCATCCTCTGCCGTCTCAAGCAGTCATCCTTACCACACTCTCCTTCTAAGCTGTCAGGCCATGCTCCCTACTCTGGCAGCCTCGCTACCAAGCCCTACCCTATCAAGTACAAGTAACCATCCTTCACCTTGTGTAACGGCAAAGAAGGCAATGCCTACGAGCACATCACCCTTTTTGCTGGCTCACTGGAGCACTACAAAGGAGGACGACACTTGGAAGCTTCAGAAATTTCACAAGTCCTTGACTGGTCTCACCTACTCTTGGTATCATCAGATTCCTGACTCCACTCCTGGTTTGACATGATCCAGCTCTTCCTTGACAAGTTTCACTAGGAGATGGAGCGTGTGACCATCGTTGACATTGTAGCGACTCAGTACGTGGTGCGCAGGGTGGCTCGAGCCACTCTACTGTGGTCACATCATCACCCCTCGTCAATTTTTTTTGACACTTAGAAAATTTTCAAAATTTTCTCACCCATTTCGCCCTCCTCCGTATCACTCTGCTTGCTCGCAGTCGGGTCATTACCCTCTCACCCTCATTCTATACTTAGAAATTTTTTTAAAATTTTCATCTCCCCCACATACTCCCAACATTCATGCTCTCATCATTCTCCTTCTAACATTCTCCTCCCTCACCACCCAACACCCCATCACCCATTCCCCACTTCATAAACAATTTTTCTCTCTTTCTTATGGAAAAAGTTTTCATTCCCACCATCCCATTTCTCTCATTCTCTTCTTGTACATTACGAAAAATGTCATTAGGGGTTCCCTCCTCAGGGATGCTAAAAAAAACAATTTGAACTTGAATTTCAAAATTCAAAAGAATCTGGGCAAAAACCTACCCGCTCCAACCCGTGACCCGCGCGCCCTTTCTCTCAGTCTCACTCACCTGTACCTGACCCACTCGAACTAAACCCTAATTTTCTTCCTCCATCTCTTTCTTTTCTCCATGCGCTGCCGCACCCTTCCTTGGCACCGCCACCCTTCGGCCCCGGCCTTTCGCCGCGTATCTCCCAGGTCAACGTCGCCCCCTCGTCGGCGACCTTCTCTTCTCTTCTCCATCCTCTCCCCCGCCCCTACCTACCTTCACCCTCCCCCCGTGGCACTCCGCCGTTGCCGCCACTTCCCCATTCCTCTCTCCTCTCCTCTCTCCCGCCCTACCTACCTTTACCCTCCCCCTTTGGCACTCCTCCGCCTCCGCTGCCACTTCCCCCTTCCTCTCTCCTCTCCTCCCCCACCCCCTCCCTCGACCTCGGCCTCACCCCCCTCGGCCTCGGCCCGCAGCCCCCTCATCTACCTTCTATTCCCTTCTCTCTCCCCTTCCCCCACCCTCTCTTCCCTTCCCCCTCCCTCTTTTCCCTTCCCCCGCACAGCTCGCCTACCCACGGCCTCACGTCGCCACCACCCTGCCCCCTCCCCCACCCTCGGACTCAGCCCACCTCCCCCCTCCCCTGCCCTTTCTTCCCTTCCCCATCCCTCTTTTCCCTTCCCCCCACCGCTCGCCTACCCGTGGCCTCGCACTGCAACCACCCCGCCCCGCCCCAGTCCTCTACCCCGTGGCCTCAGCCCCCTTCCCCCGCAACCCCTCGGCGACCCCCGCCTCAGGCTGCCGCCGAGCCTCTCCCCCTTATTTTCTTTTCTTTTCTTTTTCTTTCCTTTTTCCTTTCTTTCTTTTTCTTTTTTTCTCTGTCTTTTTTTTTCTTCTTCCTTTTCATTTTTTCTTCTTTCCTTTTTTCTTTCTTCTTCATCTTCTCCCCCTTCCACTCACATCTTGCCCACCCCACACTAAACCCAAGGCAACATCAACACCGTCGGCCACAACCTCCATGACCCTATCGCCGTCACCCGAGAGCCATCTCCGCGATTCTTGTTGCCCATCTCCCGGGTGACGTCTCCGCGACGCTCGTCTCCTGTCGCCGGAGCACCACCTCCGCGACCCCATCGCCAGCGTCCGTGCGACATCTCTACGATTTTTGTCACCTATCGCCCGGGTGACGTCTCCGCGATGCTCGTCACCTGTCGCTCGGGCACCGGCCTCTGCGACCCCAGTCGCCAGTGCCCATGTACCGTCTCTGCGACGTTTGTTGCCCATCGTCCGGGTGAAGTCTCTGCGACGCTCATCGTCCGTCGCCCCAGCGCTATCTCCGCGCCCCCCGTCACCAGCGCCTGGGTGCCGTCTCTGCGACCGGGCCCCTATGCCCTATCATCGTGCCCTTGTGTCAACTCCTAACCATATTCTAGCTTTAGTAAGTGGTGCGCGAGGTGGCTCGAGCCACCTAATCTTCACCCTCATCATGCAGTGATGACGTCAACAACTTTCGAACCAACAAACATAAAAAATTCTTTTTAAGTGTGAACTTGTGAATATGCGTGCGGTGCCCGCTCGGGTCGCCCCTCCGCGCACACCCCACGTAGGAGGCTTATGTTCTCACCTATTTTGGTCACACCCAAAGGCCCACTGGGGGTCCCATTTTGCACAACAAGTCCACACAACCAATAGTCAGTATTTAACACTTCTAACCGGTCAAAACGTGCACTCTCAAGTCACGTGCACTTCTCAATTTTTCTACGTGACTTCGTCACCAATGCTCATCACGCACTGACCATCGCACATCTCCTATTGCCCATCGGCGTACCTTGACGGTTGCCCAAGGAAGTGGGCCTTGGCCTTCCCCTTGAGGTCGGCCTCGGCCTCCCCTTGGGGGTTGGCGTCGGCCTCCCCTCAAGGTTGGCCTTGGCCTTTCCCCAAAGGTTGGCCTTTGGCCTATCTCCTTAGCATCTGCACAACTCTTCAAGGGACCAGATATCACTCCGCTACCCCGTCGCACCATACGTCACTCTGCAACCCCCGTAGCCCAGTCGTCACTCAGCGACCACCATCACCCGGACTTCACTCCCTGACCCCCGTTGTGAACGTCCCTCCGCCTCCCTGTCGCGCCGAACGTCACTCTGTGACCCCCGTTACCCGGACGTCACTCAACGACCCCCGTCATGCCAGATGTCATTCCGCGACCCCCATTGCTCTGGACGTCACTCTGTGACCCCCATCGCTCGGACGTCACTTCGCGACCCCCGTCGTCGGCATCCAGGCACAGCACTTTAACACTTTACCGAGCCCATGCGCCGCACTGTTGATACAGCCTTGCCTCCATGCTCTCTGTCACAATGTCGTGCCCCAGGCACCATACGCACTTCATCGTGCCCATGCCCCACAATCATGTTGCATGCCCCCCCCAGGCACCACACTCATTCACCACACCATGCGCCCACGCCATGGATGTGGAACATGCTTTGACGCACTCTCCGGAGTATGCAGCATCCTGCGGGAATAAGCGACTTCTCCGGGACACTATCTCCGCCAGGGAGCTATTCAACTCTCATTCTGCCAGGTAGATGGCTCCCCGAGATGCTACCTCAGTCAGTCGGGTAGACGGCTCCTCCGGGATGCTACCTTAACGCGCACCGAGTGCTCCAGCATAAGGACTCGTCGCGAAGATAGGCGCCTCCTCTGGGACACTATCTCAGCCAAGGAGCTATTCAACTCCCCTTCCGCCAGGTAAACGGTTCCTCCGGGATGCTACCTCAGCCAGTAGGGTAAACGGCTCTTCCGGGATGCTACCTTGACGCGCTTCGAGTGATCTGGCACAAGGACTCACCCACGGGGATAGGCGATTCCTCCGGGACACTAACTCCTTCAGGGAGCTTTTCAACTCCCTTTTCACCAAGTAGACGGCTCCTCCGGGATGTTACCTTGACGTGCTCCGAGTGCTCAGGCAGAAGGACTCACCCGCGGGATAAGCGACTCCTCCGGGACACTATCTCCGCCAAGGTGTCTTCGTGACTGGCCTACGTGCTCTGGCACTGGGGGCTTGTGTTAGCACCCCTATGGACTATGACCCTCGGTCACTCCGAGACGGGAGTAGGTCTTTGGAAGGCATCACGCCAAGTCCGTCTGGCAGTTGGGCTTTGATTAGTGGCCTGTGGGACTCTGCAAGGGCTTGGATTGGTGGTTAGATCAAGGGGATTCTCAAGCCACACCGATGCTGTGAGAACCAGTCTTTCCGGACAGACAAAGCAACGCTGTGAGGAGCGGGCCAGGTGAATATACGATCCGACAGTCTGTGGAGCACCGACCCCTATGCACCCCGCTGTGACGTGTCACTCCCGGGGAGTGCCATGTGTCGACTGTGACATCATCATTTAAACCTCTATAAATAGAGGTCTTGAGAATTCATTTGGAACTCTTGGACATTTTCTGACAGTTGGACATTCTCAAACTTCTCACTTTCTCACTCTAGAATCCTAGAGAGAGAAACACACCTGATATTGACTCTGGACCTAAACATCGGACTGTGATTGTCGTCGTGTATTCACCTGCATCATTGCCCTCGTAGCACTGCCACCCTCAGGCTCTGTTTAGGAAGCCCTCGGTCTCTGCCCTTGCTGTGTCTCACATCAATATACTTGGCATCTGACTCGTCTGCATTCCTTGTAGCACCTCCACGTCGACTGCAAACCCACTTTCCTTGACATCAGTTACAAAAGCAGGGTTCATTAAAAATCTGATTTGTTTTGGTAATAAAAATGATGTTATCATGTTCTTAGTTTGGATGTATCTCTTATCTTTGTTCCTGTTTTGGCTCTTCTTTCTTACTTTATTTTTTTGAATGACTTTTCATGCACCTAAAATCTATTCTTATTCATGCAAACACTTTTTGTGAAATGTTTTTGGGCAACTCTATTGGATGTTCATCTAGTTTGGATCTTCAAATTCAATGACAATGGTTTGGCATTGACAATTTTTGTATATAATTTGCTTTCTCTTTTTTAGTATCTCGGTATGACCTTTTCTATTGTTCTCCATTTTACATTCATATTTTATTCTTATACTCCCTCCATGCCATTAGATTTCTCCTACTTTTATGAAATACATTTAATTTACAAAAACAACCTTCTTCATGTGGTTAAAAAAAAAACCTTCATGCCACCATAATTGGAAAAACAAAATAAAAAGGGCAGGGGTCGTATTGAAAGTCTAATTCAACGGACGGAGAAAGAGATATGTAGGATATAATGCTTGTAAAGCTTGAAATTTGTACCATTTATTACCAAATGCACGAGCTTTGGCATATATTATGCCCGGGCACAAATGGCTAGCTTTTTTTTGAGAGAAGGAAGACATATATACCATCTGTAAGAGTTCGTACAGCCAAAAGAAGGCAATACTACAAGAATAAACAACCAAGAGAGAATATACAACAGAACGTAACAAAGAACAGCCAGGTGACAAAACGCCGCAGGAAACATAGCAATAGCTGTCTTCAGGGGTGCGAGAAGGACTGTGTGCGTGCAATCCATTCCTACCAAGCACTACAACCTGAATGCAAAATAAAGGAGGCTATTGCAGCAGGAAGATCCAAAACAGTAGCTGTCCCCTGGGCAAGATGAAAGGAATATGTACAGCCTGGCTGCATCTGTTCATGTTACACAAAACATGTGCAAGCTCATTCCTGCCATCAATGGTTTGTATCTGCACAAGCAAATCGGAATGAGGAACAAGAATGCTGAGGTGCGAATAAAGATGTTGCGATAACCAAGTAGTAGCTAATAATAAAGCAGTTGTTGTAGCACTAGATTCATCAACCGAGGAGATGTGGTCTGCATAGGCCGCCGTTAAAACCCAGCTAGAGGAAAGAACAACCATACCAAAACCAAATCGGAAGCAACCAGTGGACACGCAGTGGGTACTCTTGGCAAGAGAAATAGCACAGAAGACAACAGATGGCGGAAAGCAACAAGCACACGCAGGTGTATACATGACCGGAATCAAGGGGTAAAAGAAATGCTCGAATTGCACTGGACTGTGCTGTTAGATGGAGCACGGTTGACCCCAATTTTCTGAACATAGAATTGATACCGAGGAGTGCAGCGAATCTGGTAAACCTGGAGCCTGATTTGCTTGAGAATAATGGGCACAACGAACCTCTGCTGATCGAAAACAAGTGTGTTTTGACCGTGCGAAATATTCCAAAGTAAAACGATAACTCGTATAAGGAAGAGCAAGTCCGCCATTTTCCGGAAGACCGGCTTACTAAGCGGTCTACCAGCCAAAGGTGGACGGAACTCGTTGGAGGGATCTGACCAAAGTAGTTCTGCCAGAGGCTTACACGCGGTCACACTCAAGAAACAGATGTTGTTGCGTCTCCTGGGACTGCATGCACAAAGGGCAAGTGGCAGAAACCAAGATCTGGCGCTGTGCTAAGGCCAAGGAGACTGGTAGCCTTTGATGCAAAAATTGCCACATAAAAACTTTAAGTTTTTCTGGTAGCGGGAGCTTCCAAAGGTGAGTCCATACGCGGGAAGGTATTAATGAACCCGGGTATGAACCGGAAGAGCTAAGCCTCCTCAAGTAGTGATACGTGGATGAAGTGGAAAATTCCCCGTGTGTGGCATAAGGTCAGAAACAGGCATCCTCAGAATGTGTTGGCAAGAGAACGAGGTGCAAAATATGGCTAACAATCGACGGTGGAAATATGTCCAGTAGAAGTGTAATGTTCCAAAGGCGAGTGTTGGGGAGGAACGGGTCGGAGATGTACCAGGCAGTATTGTGAGCTGTACGATAACGTTATAGCTGAGGAGGGTTAATTTGTAGCAACCACCACCATCCAGACCGAAATTGACTGACTTGTTCCCACTCGCCACGTATACCATGCTTAAGTGCTCAAAGACCTACCAAGAGACTATGCCAGATCCATGAGCTCTGTCCAGGGGAAGTAGCTTGTAAGAAGGAGTATCTAGAGAAGTATTTCCCTTTTAGAGCTTGAGCTATGAGGCTATCTGGATTCTGCCAGATTTTCTAGGCTTGCTTTGCTAGTAGTGCCTGATTGTAGAGCCGAAAATTCCGAAAGCTCAGGCCGCCCAGGTGTTTTGGCAAACAGACTATCTGCCAGGAGACAGTGAATAGATTTGCGTGCAGCCTCGCCTGACCACCAAAACCGAGCCAAGATTTGATCAAGTTGATGACAAATTGCGGAGGGAAACTTGTACACTGACATATAGTGCACTAGAAGTGAAGAGAGGACCGAATGAATAAAAGTTGCACGCCCTGCTTTATTAAGAAGTAGGCCAAGCCAGTGAGCACACCGATCCTGGACACGCTGAACAACGCCTCGGAAGATGTCCCGCTTGTTGGGGGCTATATCCAGATTAACACCCAAAATATACCTCCCAAAATGGGGCTTGGAGGCAAATGGAAGTTCACAAGAGATTAAATTCCTTTGCTCCCCGGAAGCATTGGGGCTAACTACAAGGCTTGACTTTTCCCAATTGATGCATTGGCCGGACATAGTACAGTAATTGCTGAGCAACTGACGGATGTGCGAAAGGCAGGAGACCAATTGCCAATCTAATCGAAGGAAATATACACGTCGTCAGGGTACATTAGATGGGTAATTGATGGCGAGGCCCTGGCAATCTTAATACCTTGTATGTTACCCTGTTCCTCCGCCGAGGTGAGTAGCAATGAGAGAATTTCAGAACAAAGAATGAAAAGGAAAGGGGATAGAGGGTCGCCTTGTCGGATTCCGCGCTAGGCCGAAAAGTGGGGGTGGGTGCACCATTAAAAAGGATGGAGTAAGAAACTGAGGTCACACATTGATAGACTAGGTTAACCCAGGAAGGTGGAAAACCAAAATGAGAGAGAACCTCTTTCAAAAACTCCCAATTCACTTGGTCGAAAGCCTTACTCATGTCTAGCTTGAGGGCCAATAAAACAATGCGTCCTCGCCTTTTTCGTCTCATGCAGTCAGTTATTTCTTGGGCTAGAAAAACATTATAGGTGAGGGATCTCCCCGCGATAAAAGCATTTTGAAAATGCGAGACAATGTCGCTCATGACAGGAGTCATTCTGTTGACCAAAACCTTAGAGATGATTTTGTAGATAACGTTACAGAGACTAATGGGGTGGAAATCGGAGGTAAGCTCTGGAGGATGCCTTTTAGGGATCAAAGAGATAAAAGTCTGATTAGTTTCGAGGAGCATGTGCCCAGAGTGAAGGAAAGATAGCACGGCCCGAGTAACGAGGGGGGCCATAAGAGATCCAAGACCGCTGATAAACCACAACCGGGAGGCCATCAGGTCCTGGGGCTTTTGTACCCCCAAGCTGAAAGACAGCTTTCTTGATTTCCTCGGGGGTGAAGGGCTGACTAAGAAAAGAGGCCTGATCCGGGGAGAGGGCGTGAAATGAGAGGTTGCTCAGAAGTGAACGAAGCCGACTGCCGTATTCCTGGGCCAAAGCAGGAGAGGAGAATAAACTGGTGAAAAAAGTCATAGTTAGAGAACAGATGGAGTCCTCATCGGAGAAAACCCGACCTCCTGCATCTTTGAGTGAAGTGATTGGGTTGGAGCGATGGCGGACAATAATAGAGGCATAAAACAGGTTTGTATTGCAATCTCCTTGATCCAGCCAAGTAATTTTTGCACGCTGTGCCCAAAACAGTTCCTCGCATGTAAGCAGAAAATCTAATGTGGAACGCAAGCATAGTTCTGCATGACTATGGAGTTGCGAAATGTGGGGACCCTTTTGAAAATGGACCAAGCGCTGCTGAATAGTTGAAATTTGGTTGTCCAGACCCTCGAAACGGACTTTACTCCACTGACACAAGTCATGAAGCAGCATCTGGAATTTAGTCATCAGCCGAAAGAGGGCGGAGTCTGTACCCGGCCTGAGCCAAACCTTTTTGATCAAGGAGAAAATCTGGGGACGGGAAAACCACATGACTTCAAATCGGCGGGGTAAGCAATGATGGAGGCGAAGGGGGCTAGTATCACAGAACATGGGTGAATGATCGTAACGCTGAATACCAAGGCTGTGTACAATCGCTTGTGAGAAATGGATTATCCAGGGAATTGTGGCCATGACTCGGTCAAGTTTTTCATACAAAACACCACGATCTAAGGAGCCTCTAGCCCAGGTAAACAGGGGGCCATCCCAGTGCACATCAGACATGCCGAACACCTCCAAAAAATCCCTGAAAGATTGAGCGCCGGGGATTATAGCAGATCGAGGACCTGATTTTTCGTCAGGTGATAAGACTTAATTGAAATCGCAGCCAAGGCAGAACGGGCCCAGTGGAGCGAGAGTAGAGGCTATGAGATCCCAGATGCTCGAGCGACTTTGGACACGCGGATGGCCATATACTAGCTCGTAGTAAGCAAGATACCCATCCAACTCCTTATAAGAGACTAAGATGAAGTTGGTATGAACGAAGCAGATTGTCAAAGGGTGAGAGGAAGCCCAACCTAACAACAGTCCCCCACTTAAACCAACAGGGTCGACCCCAACAAAATTGGTAAATCCGAATTTGCGAAAAAGACTGCCAACTTCCGAAAAGGCATTTTTGTTTCCATAAAAAAGACTATATCGGGATTATGCGAGCGGATCAAACGATAAGCAATGCGAACTGTGGCCGCTTGACCCATGCCGCCACAGTTCCAGAGAAGGAGTTTCATGGGGAAACTCGGGATTGATAAGGCCCAATCACCAAGGCCGCAGTGACATGTTGCAAGAATTGAGCAGAGGAAGGCATAAAATGGCTAATCGGCACACAGTTATCGGGCAAGAAACTCAAAGCGTAATTAGCACAAACAGGATTACCGACACAGGAGCCCGAAACAGCACAGTTCAAATAAGGCACAGCTAGCATGGGAGCATGAAAGGCGTGGAGATTTAGGTGGCCAGACAAACCTGGAATTGCTTCAGGGGAGCAACTACGCTCGGGCCATGAGCGTTTCTCGGCATGGCGGATCTCCAGACGAACTAGGGCTTCATGAGCATGCCGTTTTCGTGAGCTGGTTGGAGGTGGGAGGGGCTCAGGCTCACCAAGCGAAGCCGGTTGCAGTGGCAAGGATGAAACCACGACAGAAGATGATGGCAATGGCACGAGGTCAGACGTGATGACCGTCGGAGTGCACCGCCGCTTCCAAGGCAAGTCAAATGCAGCCGCCAGATGAGAGCAATCACGCTTTTTGCAGGCTGAGGTACGAGGGCAGGATGCATCAAATTGCAATTTATAGATACGTGATTTTTTGAAGGACGACTGGAAATTACTCGGAAGACTTTCTCAAACCCCGCCTGAATCCAATGGGATCGGCCCTCTTCTGCTCGCACGTAAAGGCCTGGAATAAGAGGGTCGTCGACTTGAACGCGCACCAAAACCCGAAAATAGTCACGGCGAGATTGCCGGATAGAAGACCAGTCGACTTGCAGGAGGCATCCAATAGCTTGACCCATAAGAACTGCCATATCAAATGAGAAAAACTCCATCGGAATAAAATATAATTGAACCCATAAGTCCACAACGGAAAGATCAGTTGTTTGATGGCCGTTAATGGCTGCCAGCGCTGTAAAAGGAGCAGAGCTCCACGAACATTCCAAGGGCTGTCTTGGAAGACCGCTTCCATGTCGGAGGCCAGAGAAAAATGAAACGCAAAAAAGTCCCCAATAGCCTCCACCACCACATGGCCATGAAGGTTCCAGAAGTGGTCCACAACCCGCTGCAATAGCTGAGCAGAGAATTTACGAAAGTCGAGAATTTTACCGAGGAGAGTATTTGTCCAAACCTGCTGCCGGAGAGATACCACTTCGGGGCTAGAGAGAGGAGCCGCCCATAGCGAGCAAGGGTGTGAGGCGACTCGAGGAACCCTGAATCAATACTAGCAGAGGCCATGAAGAGCGCACAACTAAGAAACACAGGAAAACTAAAAGAGATACCACCAAGCAAACAAACTAAACAAACCCAGAAGCAGGCACACCACCAACAGAGCTCGCGCTAACAGGAGAAGAAACTAACGCCAATAGAAGAGAGAACACAAACAAACGGAAGACCCAAAACATCATCGCAAAGTATGTCGGCGAGGAAGCACGGTCTTCGTCGATCAATCGCCAGTTCGC
Source organism: Escallonia herrerae (assembly GCA_033070095.1). Lineage (NCBI taxonomy): Eukaryota > Viridiplantae > Streptophyta > Magnoliopsida > Escalloniales > Escalloniaceae > Escallonia > Escallonia herrerae. Next base: position 428,175 of record JAVXUP010000261.1, on the reverse strand, counting down.
CTAGGGCTCTCAGAGCGAAAAGCCATGTGGCATTAGATCAATGGCTAGCTTTAGATAGATGTTATTGCAGTACTCAGATTGTGATTTCACCTGATACATGTTTTACATAAAATCACAAATCAAAGTTTAGGTAGCTTCTCCATGCATGAATGAATTAGAACTACGAGGTTTTGATCCCGATTAGTTAGAACGGGTACTTAGGCCACTCAGCCCCATGTGATGAGTTCTAAGGAAATCTTTTTAAAAGTAAAAAAATCATCAAATCATGTTTAAAATAAATAAAGACCTATTTAGAGTATCATTGGGTGCCTAATGCCCTTTCGTTATTTAAATTAGTCTTCAAATTCAAAAATAAGGTTACACAGATTACGTCAGCCAAATTGGGGATTTATAGTTTATTTTATTCTTTTCTCATTTTTTGGGTTAATTATTACAAGTAAATTCGAAAGATTAAATTTTTTACGTCGTCACACCTTCTACTCTATCATATTGCAAATATTCGAACAACCGATAGTTTTGGGGACCTAGCCCCTATCTTTTTGATGATTTATTACGACCAAAAATTGCTTATAGGATATTGTTCGTGCATATCTCTACACATTACCTTAGAGCCAAACTGGTTTTGGGGGTGCAACGAAAAACGAGCTTCTCAATAGCATCTGCATATCATCCGTTGTACAAAGATAAAAATAAAAAGCTGCCCATGTCAATTGTGACTAGTTTGGCTTTAAAACTTCAAAACTTTGTGGTACATTTGAATACTCCAGAACAATCTCGTTTCAACAAAACCCCTTCAATCCCTGGATCATCTTAGAAAATGACTGGAACCTTACACATAATCTAACTTCTTACAGTTGTTTCTAACAAAATCCCAAAGATCCCTACAGCAGCCTATTACCCTTGTACTTGAGCCCTCTTCAACTTCCCAGTGTACTCTGTTTAAACACCCAACCTTGTTCTTGCTTAAACCTAATGATCATCACAGTCCTTTTAGCTAGTTTCTTTACAAGCAAAAACTAAGAGCTGATGAGAATTTAACTTGTGTAGAAGGGGGTTTTCTTTATTACGGGTTAGCTGCCTCTTCGATAGTCGCTTCAGACTCACTGACTGCACATACTCGTAGCTTCTTACTCACTACAATGTGGGCTTTACAAATAAACTATCTCATGTTGTGTTGTTAGCTAATTTTTCATTCTTTCTCTCCCAGATGCAGGATCTAAGGATGTCTACGCTACGATGGAGCTTGTTATCAATGACTTCTGTTCGATGATATCTGACTTAAATAGCAATATGAAGGAAGCTATATTTAGGTGCTTTTGCATGTACATCTACCAAGACAGGGTTCACGAACACATTGCTGCCATTAAACCTCATGTAGCTCGTCCTCAACCAGTTTTGTTCAGGGAAGATGGGTTTAAATGTAATTACATATTTTCGAGTGACGGTAGCATCAAAACCTTATATGATGTTCGGTTGTAAAGCCGATAAACCGTGAAACTTTGTATCCTTATCTTTTCTCTGCATTTGTTAAATCACAAAAGAAACAAAAAACAAAAAGGAGTTCTTCTATGAAAATATAGAGAGGGGTTGAATGTTTATGGTTGAAGGAGAGGGGTGGCCGGTTACGGGAAGAGAGAGACGACAAAAGAGGTAAGTGTCAAATGATGAGTTGGCCATGAGCTATTTTACTTAATAGATAGATAGATAGATCAGCAGAAGGTACAGGTCTTGAGCTTTGGAGCCAAAGACTAAAAAGTACATCCAAAAATGCACTTCTCGATGATACGTGTTTTCAATGTACTGCATGAACCAAAAACCGCTTCTCATGTGGACTCAGTAGGAAACAAACTTAAAAGCGTGTTTTTACACAAATGTTTGATGCTGAGTGAAAAAAATTTCTATTACATTGTACGTACATTTTATGTGCGTCTAGTACATGAATTTATAATTTATATGTGACGAACTGTCTCTGAAACAGACTAAAGTTTTAACTCAAGTCAACATCTTATCTATACGGGTTACTTTAGTAACTAATAAGGAAAAATAAGCAAAACCTGAAGTCTACCCTAGAGTGTCTAATGAAAGCTTCTAACTTCCAAAATCGAAGATTTGGACTTGGGGATTAATTATATGACTGGAAGGTGTTCACACCCTGCATACCCTAAATAGTCTCTAACATTGTTTCAAGAGATTCTTATCCCAAAACTGAAATTAAACAAAGCAAAACCTAAGCTAAACTTGTGGTTTGAATTCAACCAAAGGGATTGAATGGCCTACGTACCTGATCGGACAATTAGGGATCAAAATCTCGTAGTTTAACCTACCCTAGGAGAGGCGATCTAAATCTCGGTATGTATTTTTAGAGACCTAATTCAATGCAACTTATTCTAGTTAATTGCTTTTGGAACTCTTTTTGGCCAAGTCTTCTTGTTGCTTTAGAACTCTAGCATAAATCTAGTCCTAATAAAATTATATGCTTATTAGACTTCTAGTCCTAACCAATTTCTTGTAGCGACATAACTATTTATTAATTTTTATGTTATCTATAATGCATCTAGAAACTTGGTCAGAGGAAGAGACGTCTAATTTGTCACGACCCAAACCCACGGTTTGGCCCATGAATTAGGTCTGTGATCGGCTGCAGGCCCAATGGACGCTCACCAACAGCTGTGCCAGGCCTTATTCGCAAAACTGCAACGGAAACTAAAACTTTTACAACCCCGTATAAAATTTATTTTTGGAATATCATTACAATCTTTCTTACAAAAAAAACTTATACCGAAACTCAATCTCGTCTATTGTAGTCTCTAGAACTCCACTCTAAATTCCAGTTCCACGCTTGTCACCATCACCTTACTTTTAAATCTAAAATGATAAGTCCTTGGGGTGAGCTTCCACGTGCTCAATAAGCAACCATTGACCTAACTAGCTAGACTGTAGCATGTCAGAAAGCAGCTTGGTCACCCAAAATAGCAACTTACTGAGAGATAATACTTCACAACAATAAATAAAATTTATTCCATAAAGACATAAAAGCATAAAGCGTGATAAGGCATATAAGCAAAACAATTATGAGATGTAAACGTCACTTAGCATGAAAACACCACCATAAGAAGATTCTAGCCTAACACTAGCTCCAACGGTATACTACAGTTAGCGTACATAGTCCCACTGACTTGGGCCCGAAATCCCACCTCGGGATAATCATCATAGTTGTAGACACTCCATTTCTGTAGTTATTATAAATTAAATAAATAATGAGCTTTATTATTAATTAGAGTTTATTATTAAGTCTAGGCCTAGTAATATACTTTAATTCATTAATTCAGTTCAATCCAATTGCTGAGTGTGTAAGTCTAGTTGCTACGTCAAATGGTCTTGTCCAGACCAACAATTCAGTCCAATCAAGTGGTCCAGTTAGTAAATTGGTCTAATCCAGTCAAATGTCTAGATTTTATTATTTTAGTTAATTTGTCTAGATAATTTAGGAAAAATAATATGTGAGTTACCCTAATGCAAAGATTAAGTTTATGATATTTATGGTTGGAGATGATCAATCATGAATCTGGTACATCCTATCTCTAAAATCAGAGATAATTACCGAAATTAGAGTTAGATGATGCCTTGAATTTAGAAAAAAAAATCATTTCTAAATTATGGGACCGGTCGGGCATTGACTAACCGGCCGGTTTAGACTTTTGTTAATCTGTAATTTTATCCAATATTCGGACTTATCTTCAGCCCTATAGTTGGCAATCTTTTTAGATTCTGCATCCTAGAGCTCTATAAATAGCGCCTTTAGCTTTCATTTTCAAGGGTCTCCAGTCTCAATCAAACTTATTCTCTTTAGAGCTTATGTACTATTTCTGCTTGAAGTTATACACTATCTTTCTTGAAAATTTTAGCTGTTCTTACTCACTTTATAAAGTCTTATTAGTCTTTTACATCGTGGATCGTTTAGATAGCGTCCTTGAGTCTTCCAGACAAGCTACGTCCAGAAGTAATTTTAATAGTTTTTTAGTTTGGAAAATCACATAGAATTGCCTCCCATTCCCATAATCACATTTTCATTAAAAACAAAAAGAGTCTTTTATATTTATGAGTTTATGTTTAGGACCAAAATGTAGATTACTTATCGTAGAACTAGAATCGACTACAACAGTTCTGATTCTATTTAGTCTGACCGGATATGTAGGTAATTCGACCCCTGATATCGAGTTTAAGTCAAAATATAAAAATAAATTTAGGGTTGATTTTATTACATTTTGTATTCTACATGCTTTAAAGGCAAGAAAATAAATAGAAAGAAAGTAGAGATCGAAAGGGTGTAACGAGTGCCTGATACCTTCCCGCCGTAAACTTAGTCTTCGAGCCCGTTTCCCTATTTTCAATACATTACTCGTTCTTTTAAACAATTTAGAGTCATTTATGTGTTTTTCTTATTTTTTTCATTTTTCTAAAGTTAAATAGGGTGGCGACTTCTAAAATTCTTTCTAGCGAGGAATTTTTTTTTTGATGATGTTCGCTACCATAGTAGAGAAGTAAGGGCGACCACGTAAAATAATACTGTGTATTACTTCAATGTACATAGCCTCATTGACAAGGGTCCGAAATCTAACATTCTCCCATCAGTAGTCGATTAAGCAAAATCGTCTATTTCATTCATCGTAAACAAAATATTGGAAACACTAGTGGTCAAATCATCCCACTTCAATACTGTTTCGAAAGAATTCAATTATAAAACACATAAAATCTGAAAACCATCCTACTTCGCACTAAACATTTTAATGAAAATTTCATAAAAATCATTTACATGTCAGTCCGGATTTTAACGAGAAATAATTTTCACTAAAAGAAGTTCATAATTTTGTAAACAGTTCTTTCACTAAAGAAAAAGATAAATGTCACTAAAAGCAGTTCATTTCTTGTAAGCATGTAGTGCTTTCTCACTAGAGGTGTCAAAAGGGCCGGGTGGCTCGCGGGCTGGCCAGGCCCTTTAGGTGAACAGTGAAGGCCCTAAAAAAAGGGGCTTTGGGCCTGGGCTTGGACCAGGCCTGGAAATTCCAGGGAAAAGCTCGGGCCAGGCCAGGCCCGAAAAAGCCTGATTTTGGCCCGGTTCTGGCAAGCCCCACGGTTTTCAAATTTAATTCCCCATTTCCCCCCAACGGTTATATTCCCCATTATTTTCCTAAATTTCACTTTTACCCCCCCAACAGTAATATAACGGCTAGTTTGGGGGATATTTTGATCTAACTTAGTTTTTTCAACTCTTTTACGGGTTTTTACACTCTTACCCTCCCCAACAACTATAAACGGATAGTTTTAAGGGGCATTTTGGTCTTTTGTGAAGTTTTAAAAATCTATAAATTCACACCATTTCTTTCTAATTTTTCACACCAATCTTCTTACTCTCTCTTATCTAAACATTCTACATTTCTACAAGCTTTGCTACTATTTTCCCCTCCAATTACTACTCTTATTTAATAATTAGTACTCTTGCTAATTATTACTCTTGTTTACTAATTACTACTCTTGCTAAATTCTAATTACTAACTACTTCACTTATTAATTTGTTACTCTCTAATTCTTTTGTCTAGTAATTAGTAATTAGTGAATTTTTATTTATTAATTACTATTACTAAATTCTTTTTAATTACTAACTCTCTCCAATTTCAAATTTTGAATTACTCGTATTCATTTGTTACTCTTTAATTCTTTTAATTGTTATTTCTAATTACTGCTCTTATACTTGTGTATTTAGTTACTCTTATTATTTTTATTTTCCAATCTAGTAAAAAAGTTTAGCATCAAATATGGCTGGATTACTGAAGAAACTGAAGCGTGGATCATCATCACGAAAAACATCATCATCATCACAAGCACCACCACCAGCACAAGCCCAGCACCACGGCCATCACAAACACCAATCCAAGCACCACCACAACCATTCGTTCCTGGACGAATGAGTACAGGCTGTATGATAGATACCCAAGCCAATTGGGAGTTCAATCAAAACATTCCAGATCTTGAATACACGCCTTCACAAGACCCCCCGCATTATAGTCAAGGACGCAGCTCGGTTGGCGAAGCTACTACTCCGTGGCATAATCTTAACCCTATGCCTGGTCATGATGAAGAAGGGCCGAGCAATGCCTCCGGTAATGAGCCAGAAGTCCAAAAGGAAAAAAAAAGAAAGCCGAGTGTTGGAATCATTTTGATGAAGTTATGGTGGACGGCATCCGAAAAGCTCGATGTAAGTACTGTGCTAAATTATTTTCGTCTGGTAGTGGTAATGGACATCTTAACAGGCATTACCCTCAGTGTGCACCTCGACAAGGCCACGTCGAACCTACCCAAACGCAGTTATCTTTTGACGGTAAGTTATTTGTTTATAATCAGCGAGAGCAAAGAGACGGTCTCGCTGAATTTGTTATTCACGATGAACAAGCCTTTTCTTTTGCCGATAATGCTAAGCACTCTAGATATATGAACACATACGTTCAACCTTTGTACAAAAAGGTTCATAGAAACACAACTAGATCCGATGCACTCCGACAGTATAATGCTGCTAAAGCACGCCTGATCGATTATTTCGATAAATTTGACGGTAAAGTTAGTCTTACTTCTGATATTTGGCAATCTCTGTTTACTTTTGTTAGTTATACTTGTGTGACCGCCCATTGGATTGATGCAGATTGGATTATGCACAAGAGAATCATCGCTTTCGAGCTCTTTCCTTTTCCGCATGATGGAATGAACATTGCTACTATTATATTAAAAGCATGTACCACATTTAAATTAAAGGATAAGATTATGAGTATTAGTTTTGATAATGCTTCTAACAATACAGCTGCTGTTGATGCTTTAGAGGAGAGCCTCAAACCTGTACTTTCTGGTAAATTATTTCATGTTCGTTGTGTTTGTCATATAATTAATTTAATTGTTCAAGATGGTTTAGCTGCTGCAGGAGATATTCTTGTCAAAATGAGGGGTATGACAGCGTATGTTAATAGTTCGAGTCCGAGAACACAACAATTTAAAACGTTGTGTGTTGAATATAATATGCCTCGCAGGAGAGCAGTTACAGATGTGGTCCACAGGTGGAACTCTACATACCATATGCTTTTACACATTCTGGCATACAGAGAAGTCTATACGCATTTTCTACTAACCTGTTCCCAGCCGGCTTGCCAACTCAAGAGGAATGGCAGATGGCCACATACCTAGCTGAATTTTTGGAGGTATTTTACACGTCTACCAATTTATTGTCTGGTACGTACTATCCCACCTCTCCTCTCGCTGTAATAGAAATTCTCAAGATGGCTACAATGTTAACAAAATGGAGATATATAGGACCCTTTTAGGAAATAGTAAAAGTGATGGATAAAAAGTTTAATAAATATTGGAGTGAACTGCCTGTTATTTTTGCTGTGGCTACTTGTTTAGATCCTAGGTTAAAGTTGCATGGCGTGAACGTCTCGATACAAGAGATATCGAAATTAATGTGCTACCCAGTAGAGGACACAACCGCACTCACAGCGAAAGTGAGCAAGACATTTGAGGAACTGTTCAACCTCTATCGTAATTCTGCTGACGTGCGCGGGCGAGCTTCATCATCAACTGTTGAGAGGTATTATGCGCCATACCTTAAGGGCTTTGAACATCTAGTAGCAAGACAACTACCAGGTGAAGGTACTTCTAATTCGGCAGGTTCGTCTACTTTTTCCTCTTTTAATGAGATTGGTGTATATTCAAATACTGATCATTATTCTGATTTATCAATGCAAGAACAGGTTAATTTTAATTTGTTAAATTTTTTGAAACAAAATCAAAACATGTATAAAACTTTATCCCAAATTGCACGGGATGTACTGCCAGTGCAAGCCTCCACGGTTGCTTCAGAGTCGGCATTTTCAGCGAGCGGGAGGGTTTTGGATGACAGGAGGAGTCGTCTTAACCCCGAGTCGCTCGAGCTATGTGTATGTTGGAAGGATTATCTTGATGCGAAATACCGCGAGCAAGATAAACCGATTGATGATAGGAAGAGCAGTGACTCGGATATTGAAGTACTTCCGGATGATTAGGTAATTTCTTTTTATTTTCCTCTCTTAAGTTTTAAGAATAAAATTTTTCACAAAATATAGTTTTTTTTTCATATATATATATATAATAAGTTTTTACAAGCAAGATAGATATTTTTTCGTATATATAAAAAAATAGGTAACTTCGCCTGTTTGTTTACAAGCAGCCGGTCCCAAGCCCGGATAAAAGGAGGAGGGCCTATGAACACATTTATCTTCAATTTAACTCTATATGGACGTTAATAATTTACGTACATTCATAAATTCTAGCCTCACTTACTTCTTATTTTCTGACAAACACAATATATTAATATCATAAGTCCTTTTACACTTACTCATAACCATCCTATATACATATGAGAGTCATATATTTAGAATAAAATTTTGTATATGAGACCAAGTAGAGAGAAAAACTGTTAGTCAAAATCTATACTTATTACTTAAGATTGTCTGGGGAATTAATAACTATATTCCAAATTTAAATTCTTGTAAATTCCAACTAGTTTTTAGTGGTACATTATGATAACAAAAATTCAATTTAGTGAAAAAAGTAAAGCTTAGTAGAATAAATTTGAAATAAAATGATTAGGATTTCAAAATATATGCTAAAACTTTATACAAAATTAAACTAATAGTATAAATTTGAAATAAACTGATTAGAATTGAAACTTTCGAAAAATACTACTTATAAATTATAATGTTAGTAGACAAAAAAAGGCTTGTCAATATTACACCAAATTAACATGTATCAATCTCAACCAATTAATTTGATATATTCTTGTTGGCCATCGACACAAATAAATAACAAGGAGTTGGGAACAAAAAAAAAATTTGGGCCAGGGCCCGGCCCAAGCCCGACCCTAAATATTGGGCCTAGGGCTAGGGCTTGGACTGGGCCTATATATCCAGATTTCAGGCTCGACCCCGCCCATTTTTCAGTCACCAGCACGACCCGGCCCGTTGGCTTGGGTGGGGCTGGCCCAAGCCTGGCCCATTGACACCTCTATTTCTCACAGATTGATAATCATATATGTTATATATAAAAACACTAGATGGATCGAAAGGTCATTACTTGACGCTATGCATGATGATCATGCTTCTACATCAGGCTAACAGAACCGTCAAAGCCATTCTGAACTCCTCTCAAACGAGCTAATTCTCTACACACTAATCTCCGCTCCTTCCAAAACGATTTAACTCGATGTCCATCTTTTTCCCTCAAGCTTTTTATTCTCTGTTACGGATTTTTCAGTTCTTAGAGTGCACTAACTATCTATCAAGTTCATCATTCTCGACACTCAATTATGTATGTCCACTAAATTCACCCCTAAGTATGCAATATTACCAAAACACTCCCCTTACGTATGTAAAATTACCAAAATAGCATATGAAGCCCATCGTACCAACAAAATTCCTAAACAGTTTAGAACATATTTTTAAGCAAACTAAACTAGTTTTTGGGCTAAAAAATCCCTCGAGAAATTTTATGTCCAAAGACCTTATCCGATACTTATAGAGTGTTAAATGGCCAACATGTTAAATGGCCAACATCGCCAAAAGTAGTAATCAATATTGATATGTCAAGAAACTTTAAACACTGAAATATTTCAACAACTTAAGGTCGTTATAAAACTTCTAGAGAAAAATAGTATGTTTTGCTATCTTAAATAAATCGAGAACCTCTTTAAGAGTTAAAATCATTTGACGTCCTTTGCGGACACGGAAAAAAATACCAGAAAATTCCACATAGTAGGTCATGCAAAAATAATTGGAGTTACTCTTTTGCACTTTGCCAAAAGTAGGTTGGGAGTGGCTTTTAAAAATCCAACTGGACTGATGGAAAAACCAAGCCTTTAGCAGCACTTTTCCACTCCTTCATTTTACTGCACAATTTGCTTGCTTTCAACTGAAGACACTCACCTGCGATGGAGCACACCTTCTCTCCTCCTTCCCTTTGCACCAAATCTCCCACACAACAACTGCATATACCAGTGCACACAAACACGTGCGCGTGTGCGCACATACACTGAAGATACACCCACTCTCACTGATTACACACAACTGCATTACGTTTGACACACACACACACACACACACACACACACACAGAGCTGTGCACGCACCCCCCTAAATGCATACACACCTACACCAGCACCTTACACAACACTCTGAACTGCACTACTTTTACACACACAACATGACACATACAGTCCTCACAACCCTTGGACGTGCGCGCGCATACACACACTTGGCACTTCACAGCACTCAGGCATGCACTCCACACACACATCAAGTCACATATAGACACCGCGTGCGCGCGCGCGCGCACACACACACACACACAGAGTAAACACACACATCAGTACACGCACCACAAGACACATAATTCACATACACACACCTGCACATACTCACCTACACATCAAATATACACAACTGCACTCCTCACCCAATAGACACCCACACCATAGTGGCCCGCATACACACCATGTTACACACAATCATCCAACAAACACATCAACACACCTGCCAAACACATACACACACATCGTACACCCACAATTGTATAGACAAATCACCCACTTCATTCCATATTAGTCACTGCCTACACTGTTGCTAAATGACCACTGTACATTGTAAACCCTTACTTCATATTTCAATACAACCAAAGCTCATTCTGCGCATACACTCGTCGAATTGGAGAAACTGAGCAGAGTTTTTCTGCCGGTGATGGTTAGGCTGAGGATTTATGGTAGCCCTTTGGCAACAATTTTCAGATTGTCGATCCACAATAGAGCCTTAGTAGCAGCATGGTTTGAAGGGGGAGCCAGGGCAGCAATTCATCAGATCTGCATGGTTAACGACGGCTAAAACTTTGCCACGATAGTGGTTGGGTTAAAGACCTACGATGAAGGTCACCTTTTTGGTCTCCGACGCCACCCTCACTAGCCGATTGGTCTCGCTAGTGTCCCGTCGTCGGGAGCACTAGTGGTGGTAATTGAATGAGATAGTCGTGTTTGACAGTTATGGTCAATCAACGCCCATCGACGGTGGAGGACACTGATACTGCCTTCTTTGCCAATCTTCTCTCTATCTCTATGTGTGTGTGCGTGTGCGTGTGTTTCTCTATCCTTCTCTGTTTCTATCTCTGCCATTTTTTTCCATTTTTTGAATCTTTAATTTATATATATATATATATATATATATATATATACATATCTTTCAATTGCCTCCAAACTCTCCTCATTTTCCTCCCCAAATCTCTCTCTTTCATTTCAAAATTCCACATTTTTCTCTACATATCTCTTTCTGCCATTTTAAAATAACCAAAATGAGAGATCATATATTTATATAATAAATTCTTATTTAATTATAACTTCCCCCAAGTTACCCGCTAACTTTCATTAGTTTTCTATTTCACCCAGTTTCATTATTTACAGTTTGTGGTTATTATAAATTGTCGCTCAAGGTCCCAAATAATATCGCTAATAACAATGGTTGCTAAGGACCCTAAATAATATCGCTAGTAAAAACTATTGCTAAGGCAATAAATAATCGACTAGAAATTACCATAAAACTAACTTTAGGTTCGGGATATTACAAAATCTCCGAGACTCTTCTGAACTAATGTATGAAAAGAATAAAAAGATAAAAGGAAAGAATAAAACAGTTCTCGATTATTTGGATTATTGTCGATAACTCGAGATTTTCCACGATGTGATGAGATGGCTATACTTATGGACTCGAAACTTGGTTTCGTAGTCCACTTCTCTGTTTCTTTTTGCTAGTCACCACAAAATTCTTTCAGCTTTTCGGAGGAACTTTTCTCTCTAACTGACTATCCTACTAAGGAGAGCCAGAGGGCCTTTTTTATATAGGTCTACGGGGGGAGTAAAGATAAGAGAGGAGACCGTTAGGTTGTGCCTATCACTTCTAAAGATAAAGACTGAAACAGGCTAAAAAGTCTAATTACCCCTACCGGTCGGTCCATTTATGGCCACAGACAAACCATCCGGTTCCTTAAAAAATCGGTCGGTTCTCTTTCCTCAATTGATGCGATTCTAGACTAACTGGGGGGGGGGGATACTATTTTGATTAACCACATGTGATACATAGTAGTTCAGGATAGACTAACACATCTTAATTAAATCAAATGCTAGACCTCTTATCTTATCTAGACCTTGGCCTGAGCTAAGTAGACCAATGGATTGGACCACTTAAACTTGGCTAACGGGGCAACTAACTACTAGACCACCTAAACTAGACAACTGAATTGGCTTTAGGTAATCATATTAAACCCACTATTATTGTCAAGCAAAGATCGAGAATAATAATAAAAATCCTAATAAACATAAAATCTAAATAACTTACTAAAGATATAAAAGAGATCTACTAAATATATAAAATAAAGCCTACAAAATGGGGTGTCTATAGATCCCCTGAGTGAGGGAGCTCGCCCTTGAGCGAACCCCAATGGGAACAACACATTTTTGTAGTAAAATATAAAAACGACCACGAGATCGATGATTGATGCAAGGGCTCACACAAAAGAGGTCAAACCTTTTTAAGGCTTCCTACATGTTGTACGTCCCTAAACTCACCTAAAAAGGAGGGGGTGAATAGGTGTTTACAACTTTGAGCAGAAATTAAAAACTGAATTTACGAAGTAGTAACAGAAATAACAATTATAAATCAACACAGAGATTTATACTGGTTCGGCCCTACCAGCCTACGTCCAGTCTCCGAGCACTCCACACAAAGGAGACCTACTCGAGCCTTTCACTAACCAGCTAGCTTTGGGTGCTAGCGCAAACCGCAGTACAGATTTCGAAACCCTTCCAAGGTTTCCAATAATTTACAAATGAAAAGTTATTTACAATTGAGATATAACAACAAACTCCTTCTTGAGTAGATATTACAATGAATACAATAAGACTAAGCTTTCTTAGGTGGGAAGATCTATATTCTTTTAAGAACCAAACTAAGAAGCTTACTACAAACTTTCTCAAACAATGAACTCACTCAATAGAGAATGGATGGAAGTGTGAAATAAGATGAGAGAGTATTTCGAGAAGAGTTAGAGAGAGATTTCACAAATATTGGCAAAGGTAAGCAATAAATGCTCTCAAGGCCCCTTTTCATACTAGAGGAGAAAAGAACAGTTAAAAAGGGAAAACTCAAAGTTTCATTTGAATGAAAAGTAAGTTTATTCGAATGAAAGTACATCTCTGAAGAATTTGGTCGAATGAATCTTATATTCATTCGAATGAAAATATAGAGTTGAGAGATGTTGAAGCCACTGAAAGATTGAGTCGAATGAAAACTGTTTTTTATTCAATTAAAAACTTTGCTTCGATCAAAAACTGTGGCTTCGACCTAAAAGTTTTGACTTCGACTTAAAACTTTGGCTTTGACAAAAAACTCTTGGCTTCGACCGAAAATTCTTGGCTTCGATCGAAAGTTCTTGGTTTCGACCGAGAACTTTTGGATTCAACTAATAGTTTTGGCTTAGACCGAAAGTTCTAGCTTAGACCGAAAAGTTTAGCTTCGACTAAAAAACATTTTGAAGACAAGATGAAAGACACTGATTAATTGAGTCCAATGAAACCAGTTTGCCTTCAAATGAAAGTTTCAGATTTGGTTCTTTACTCGAATTTCTGGGAGGCCTTTTAAGAAAGACTTAGTAACAAATTTCAGTAAGGATAAAAAGTACTTCCAACTCTTGAATCTTCGATGTAATCCAAGTCTTTGTTCAATCCCAATTCCAAGTCCAAGTTCAAGCTTTATCCAAGGCATGGTCTTTGTCTTTGTTTGATTAGGATAAACCCTGAAATATTTATCTTAATAATTGTGTTAGATAAATGTTAGAAATAGTAATTCTGGAATCATCAAAATCAATAAGTCAACACATGTCTATTAGGAAATTAAACAAACCAATGTAGTTCAGACAACTCGATAATAGGTACTCAACAGCCGCCAAGTATCTAAAGAGATCACTCGAAGCCGAAGGGCAACAAGCGTGGAAGCGATTCGTCGTCAAGTACATCAAAAGGGGAACTGAGAATGAATATTATCTGGAGCTGGAGGCAAGAGTAAGAATGATTGGTCGCCAGATAAAGAGCGTAATCTTAGACGCCTGAGCCAACAGTGACAACGATTAGTGGGTTAGGAACTAGGCCTATCCCTAGAAGTCGAAGTCAATGATAACAACGATCGGTCATCTAGGGATATTAAAAAAGGAATAAATTTTATCTAGAGACAGACCAATAGTAATTACCATCGATCGCTAGAGAGATCACATTTGTAGAAGTTATAGCCAACAATAATAATGATCGGTCATCTAGGAATACTAATAGGGAACTCATACCTTAAAGCCATAGCCAACAGTAACAACAATAATTTTTTTGGTCTCCTAGGCACAAGGCGCACCTCAAGAAGCTGGGGCCAACAATAAATTCTAAAATTTGGTGCCTCCCATCTTTCTTTTCAGAGATTTTTACCTATTTAGGGCAATTAATTTCTCAGAAATTCGAGAAAAAATCTTATTAGTTAAGGGTTGAACCGACCAGCTTTTGACAAATCGACTGGTAAGTTGACTTTTTCTGAGATTTGACTTAAAATAATATATTCTTCTTTATCAGAGTTTTTTAGATTCGAAAAAGTCTTATTTACCATTTTTTCGGTCCTAAACCACTATAAATTGATCATTGAGCTTCAAGATAAGGGTTTGTTTTTCTCTAGAAATTTTGGACATTTCTTCCCTCGAAGTGGTGCACTAGTTCTAGTGAGAACTCTATGAGGATTCTGTAAGATAATTCATATTTTCTTAGTCTGCTCCCGTCATGAATCCATCCTGATGTCATCCCAAGTCATTTAAGCAAACTCCATCTTGAGGTTACTTTTATATTGCTTTTCTAGATTAGATTAGGAAAGTCTAGATCATTTCGTTTCCTTGTGACCATATCTCGGTCAAAAAACGACAAAACTTGTTTCAAAGTTGCTTTTTATGCAATTAGGAGGAGTCGAGTCAAAAACTGAGATTTAGGTCGCTTCTCGCAAGGTCTTGTTGAACTACCATATTTTTTATTCCGATTTGTCCGATCAGATAGACCATTTGACTTCCAGTCGAATTCAAACCAATTTAGGTTTAATTAGTCTTTATCTTTTTATTAATTGTTTTATAGGCCATAAGCTTAAATTGGACAATTTTGAGATAAATTAGGATTTTCTTGTTTACCCTTATTAGTTATTAAATCAACCCTAAACATTTGATGGCGACTCGAGTTAGATCTTTCCGGGTCTAAATTTTGGGAGCAGTTTGCTACGATGAGTAATCACTTTTTTTTAACCAAGGTTGACGAAGTTAAGACCAAAGACTTTTAGCACATTCTAAAGTTCTTGGTCTTTCTTACACATACACTATTTTTAGTACATTTTTTTTTGCAAAAATCGTCAATAGTTTAAAGGTGATTTCTTATTTATTCTAAAACTTACTTTTGAATATAAATTTCAAACAGCCATTAGCCTCTAAGTATAAAAACTAAAACATGTTGTCATTCAATCATTTCAGAGTCAAATTAGAAGATGATTTCAAGACATGTCATTCTTATTAGTTACTGAAATAGGATTAAAAGGCAAATTTTATACACTTTAAAACCATATTAATTGAAAAGTTGTTTGTTAACATACCAATAAAATTCCTGATGCTTAGAAACTCAATTCACAACCTTCCACCTCCACGTGCATGTACATTCGTCCACATGGTGACTTGAAGAGAAGAATGATAAAAAATATTAATATTTAAATAAAAAACTCTCACAAGAGTTCAACAAGATGTTACAATCTTCACTATATCGACTAACAAGATGTTACAATCCTCACTATAACGACTAACGGTCATTAAATATAAGTATGCAAGTCATGCAAAAGAATTCTAACTGCAAAAAATTGTAAAAATTTCACTAATCATACCTACGTTTGGAACCAATTCTTTTGGATTTGGATTTTCAGATTTTGAATTGGATTTAGAATTCAATTCACTTTTTTTTCGTTTGGAACGAAAGAGGATTCAAATTACGGAATTTCAATTTTGTGTTTGGAGAACAGAGGAAACAGAAAAGGTAACAAAATTTTAGACAATTATATTCTTGACTTACGATAAAAAATAAATTACAGTAGGTGGTTTTAAGTGTGCTAGTGCCACCACATGGTGGTAGTGGTGGAGGCAGCAACACTATACGGGGTAGCAACATCGATATTGAAAGTGGTGGGGTGGTCAAGTGATAGTAATGATGGTAGTGGTTGTATTGAGGTGTAATAGAGTGTAACTGGTGGTCATCAACTGACGCCAATAGTGATGTCGGTGACAGGAGTGATGGCGGTGGTGGCAATAGTGGCGGCGGCGGTAGTAGTGACGGTGGCGGCGTTGGTAATGATTGCAGTAGTGGTAGTAGTAGCAGTGGTGGCAGTGATGGTTGCGACGGTGGTGGTGGCAGTAGTGATTGCGACAGTGGTGGTGGTGGCAGTTGTGGTGGTGACAGTGGTAGTTGTGGTAGTACTGACACTGGTGGCAATGACATTGGAGGTAGTGGTGGGGGATGCAATGGCGGTGGTGGTGCAGTACTGGATGTTGTAACATTACTGGCGGTGTTAGCGGTGACGGTAGTGGTGGCGGTTGTTGTAGTAGTGACTGAGGTGGTGGCGTTGCGATGGCGGTAGTGTTAGCGTTGGTTGTGGCGACAACGATAGTAGTAATGGCGGCGGCATGATGGTGACAGTGGTGGTGGCAACAGTAGTGGTGGTGGTGGTGGCGGTAGCGATAGCAATGATTTTGGCGATATCAACAGTGGTAATGGTCGCGGCATGGTGATGGTAGTGGTAGTGACAACAACGATGGTAGTGGCGACAATGGTGGTGGGGCAGTAGTGGTGCAGGTAGTGGTGGTGGCGACAGTAGTGGTGGTAGTAGTGGTGTCGGTGGTGGTGGCAGTAATGGTGCCGGTGGTGGTAGTAAAAGTGATGTGACGGTAGTGACAATGAAGATAGTGGTGATTAGTTCATTGTTAGAGAGATTCAGAAAAAGTAAGATAGAAAATAATTATTTTTTATTCAAATAAATCGAAATTCCATGAAATCCAACTATTTTCATCAGATTTCATACTATAAAAACAAATTCAGTTAAAACCGATGAATTCAAATTCTTTTTTTAATGTTCCAAATAATTAAATTTGAGAACCGCTTTGGGCTCCCTTTAATTCATGATACGATGATAAAGTGTACATGACATGAGATTCAACGGTAACATTGAAACCATTTGCACTGCATTCCGCGCGCGAAAACAACAAAAATAGGTGGAAGAAGACAACGGAAAGCACTTCCAGAAACATGTTTTCCGTCGCATCTCCTCTCTTCCTCCTCCACACAAGCGTCGCTACTAGTCGACCATCCCCAATCGGTACCGTGTTAACCGCCGTCCGATCATCTTCAATCTCGCAACAAGGCGGCGATGCTGCACCATTTCCGCCGATTAGGGTTGCCAAGAGGGTGGTGCTGGTGCGGCAGGGGCAGAGCACGTGGAACGAGGAAGGCAGGATCCAAGGCAGCTCCAATTTCGCGGTGCTTACTCAAAAAGGCGAGGCGCAGGCCGAAACTAACCGTCTGATGCTGCTCCATGACACTTTCGATGCCTGCTTCGCAAGGTTCAATATTGTCATCCTGCGCTTAATTTTTCCTGCTTTTCATCTTCTTTTTGCTGCATATTAGAAAAAAATGACGAATGCTATTCTAGCAACAAAAAGTTGTGGCTAGAAGTTTTGCAACGACGACAAAACACTTTAATGGCAGGGAAGCGTCTAGCGACTATTACAGCAGGTACAAAATCTTATACTCCATGAGTATCGTAGAAGATTGTGAATTATCATCAACTGTGGACGCGAGTATAGTTTGACTCAAATTAAGTAGGAGGGGAATTTGTTAGTTGATGAGATATGTCACGCCTTGGGGCCAAAATTTGACAGAAGAAATGTTCTCATACGGACAAAGGGACCCCGCTTACCCGGACTTGCCCTTCTCAGGCGGCCGTCAGCCACCTCCGGCCCATCTTTTCCGGCGAACCCTAGCCGCCTTGCAAACCTTCCACTCACCCATGACCTACCGTCACTAGACTGTCCAGCACGACCCAAATTCTGTCACCACAGCTGATACATCAAAATCATAGCTTTTTGCCGCAATCCCCGCTTCATCTCTGAATCTTAAACCTTTTTTAACCCTAATTATGCAGCTTTAATCTGATTACTATGGCCGAGATAAAATCTACAGCTCCTTCTTTTGTCAATGTTCCTTTTGGGAATGATAAGGCTACCGCTCAAACAAAGAATTCCCAGCAGCTCCCGTGCATTCCGCTGTCGCCCCGAAGCAACCTTTACCATGGTCGGCAAGCTGGCAATCTCTTTTTCTGCTCTGAAAGTAGCTTCTCCGGAGGCTCTTTTCAAGCATCCTTTGATTGCGAAGTTTTCTTCCGGCAGACATCCCATTCAAGCAATTCCTGATCATATCAATAGCTCTTGGGATCTTAAAGCTCCGGCAGCTGTTGGTCTTTCTGGTCCTCATCATGTTTCGATTATGTTGTAACCACAAGAGGATCTTGTTACGGCTTGGGCTCGTGAGTCACGTCTCATTGACAACTGTCTCTTTCGACTATTCAAGTGGGAGCCTAGTTTTGATCCAAGGTTAGAGTCTCATTTTGCTGCTATATGGATGCGTTTACCTTATTTGCCAATTACATTTTGTCCTTCTTCTTTCCTTAAGGATATTGCGGGCACCTTTGGCAAACTTTTAAAGGCGATCAGGGTACTCTAAATTTATCTCATACCATTGCTGCCCGCATCTGTGTGGAAGTTGATCTTTCAAAGGCTTTGCCCTCAGTGTGGACTGGAATTGGTAATGACGGAGAAGGGTTTTGGCAGAAACTTGTATCTGAGGGCAATGTCTCCTTTTGCCCTGAATTTCATTTGCATGGTCATACTATTGAGACTTGTAGGAAAGCTCCCCCTAAAGTTAATCGTGCTAAAGCCATGGCTGTTCACAAGGTTGAAAAGTCTAAATATGAACAAAACCGTCCTTTTAATGGAGGTTAATGCTTCTCAGAATAAGGACTCAACGTTTGCTTAGAAAGAAAAAACTTCATCTAAGGCAAAGGAGATGTAGAATCTTGATAATGACACTTCTTTGACTCAAAAAGGTCCTGTCATTGAGGAAATGCCATCTGGAAGAGAGAAATCCATTTCTTAGGCTCTGCAAGAACTTATCATAAGTTAGTCCCGAGCTGATTTGGTGTCTTCTTCTGTTTATATTCTTCTCACGTGACTCCTAGTCCACCATGGTGGATAATATTCCTCAAAAGAATACGTTTCATGCGCTTCTTGTTGATGGTGATGAGGTTGTTGAGAACATTGTAGTCGAAGATCAACCTGGTTGAGGTGAAGGAGGAGAAGTTTGGTATAGATGCTAATGAGGGTTATCTACCTTTTCATATTCCTTGCGCTCTTCTGGAGGCAGCAAAAGATGATTCTGGTGTTACTAGCCACGTAGAAGCTTCTTTTCCGGAACGACCACATTCTGCCTATTTCCGAACCTTGGTTGCACAAAGCGGAAGCGGGGGCGGGGGAGCGTAAGACCCTGAAAGAATTTAAGGTTGCGAGCAGCTTGAATATTTAGATGCGTTAAAGGGTATTACCATTTCTTGACTATAGTTTTGGGAGGGAGGGAGGGCAACAACAACCAAGGAGGCTTTAAGGACTTTAAGGACTTGAAGGAAGAGAGAAACAAGGAATAGAGTTGAAAAGAGCTTGATTTTTAGGTACTCTCTCACTTGTTCCATGCATCTCTGTCCAGCTGACGGGATTGAGTTCCTAATGAGATTGGGATGAGATCGCATGGAGCTCCTAACTTGGGATCGCAAAAGCGAGTTTCCGAGAGAGAAGCGTCACCATATGAGGAGTTTCCTGCAACTAAGTTCCGAACCCTTGTGGCAAGTATACGACGCCTTAAAGATGGTACCAAAGACGGATGGATTCCGGAGCGGGTGCGGACGCGATACGAGTGCAAATACGAGGATAAGTCATTTTTTTAGAAAACCTGATATGGAAAAATTTATTCAATATATTATTTGTTACACAAATAATACTATTTTAGACAAACAATAAGATAGTTTGTTTACTTGGTGGGCTGCTTTAGAAATATTGAAAGACCACAGCAAGATATGATAAAGTTTGTACAAGTGCAAAGCCAAAGTGCAGCGTATTGATCATGTTTTGGTAAATCTGCCTTTTGTCTGCGATGCCTGCTATGAAGCTTAAACATTTAATTTACAATGTACTCTGATCATTGTCCATTGCCTTTGATGCCATCTTTATCTCACAATACTCCTTGCAATTTCAAATTCTTGCGTATGTGGACTTTGTTGAGAGCTTTATGGACTTTGTTCATAAAGAATGGTGTAATAATGAAGCTGAGCCACCTATGTTTGCTTTGTACAACAAGCTAAAGAAGCTTAGAGGACCGCTGCGAAAATGGAATTGGTATGTTTGTGGTCATATTAACCGTCAAATTCACTCATACCAAGATTCTATCACGGGCCTTTAATGTAATTTGAAAGCTGGTTGGAATCAGAATACTTACGATAAATCTACTCTCTCTAGTTTGCTTGAAAAGGAAGATCTTATGCTCAAAAGAAGGCAGAGATCATTGGTTTTCAGATGGAGATCGTAACTCTGCTTATTTCCATGTTTGTATTAAAGAGCGATCAGCTAGAAAGAATTTAAGACTTTGAATTAGTGGTGTTTATACCTCGGATCCAATGGTTATATGTAATTCTGCAGTTGAGCATTTTTCATCTCTTTTTTCGGCCAACTCTCCTCCCGCATATTCTGACTTATTGGATGTGATTCATCTGGTGGTTACCGAGGATGAAAACTTAGCCCTTCTCGCTAATCCATCTGAGGATGAGATTTGGATAAGTACCTCCAGTTTGGAGGGTTCTAGTGCTCCGGGTCCTGGTGATTTTTAAAATATTATTTGCAGAATGAATTTTTTTGGGCTTCCTTTGTTACACAGGAGTATGGCCATCCAAGTTGTGTCTTGGAGAGACCTCTGATGTCATTTGCTTCTCATTCTTGGAAAGCCTTTCTTCCATTATTGGCATGCTTGTATCAGGGATCTACATGGATTTTGGGGAAGGTGTTTTCAACTTTTGGAACTCTCCTTGGATTGATCATCCTTTTTCTGTTCAGAATCCTCCTCATACTAATATTCTTGTCTGTAATGCTTTAGCTGATCATGAGTTTGTGAGTCGCATTGTCGATATTGCTGATTGTAGGTTTACTGAAGAAGCTCATCATGTTGTGTTGGCTGATTCTTTGGGATGACAGACTTATTTGGCATGATTCTCCTTTCGGAGAGTTTAGCACCTCTTGCTATTGGAATATATACAGAACTCTAGGTACCTCTTTTCTTTTGCATGCTAAGATTTGGAATAAGTATACCTCTAAAAAAATAGGTATATTCATTTGGAAGCTTCTTCGTAATGTTATTCCTCTTGAAGATAATCTTTACCATTGGGGAATTATCGGGTCAACCCTGTGCTGGTGTTGTCTTTCTCCTTCCTCGGAGAGTGTCGCGCTTTTTTTTCTTCATAGAGAGGTGGCGAATGAGATTCGACTCATTTTTCTCACTCTCTTAGTATGCCCACTTCTGCATCTTTGTCCACCTAACACACAATTGGCTTTCTTTGTCCATGCGTGGACAAGTGGGAATCCTGAACTGTATTATTCCCGTTATTTTCTGCTGCAGATTATGGGAAGTTTGGATTCAGCATAATTGTTGTACTAATGAGGAAGTTGCTATGGATGCCTCCGCTATTAAAGTTAAGGTTCGGCTTGGTGTGTGGATATTCTGAGGAATGAGATTATAAGCCTCGTTCTAGTTTTAGTTTTCATGATCGTATAATGATGGAGTCTTTGCAGATTCCAGTAATTGGTACTTCATACCTCATGGGAATTGGGTTAATTGGCAACCCCATTCTTCATTGCCTAAATTGAATTCTGATGGTTTTTCTATCAATGGTTTGTGCTCTACTGGTGGTATTACTAGGGACTCCTATGGTGTTTTAGTATTTGCATTCTCTAATTACTATACAGAGGCACTAATATGCTGGGAGAGGCTCTTGCTCTTCGAGATGGTATGCATATGTGTGAGTAGCATCATGTTAGATCCTACAACATAGAATCAGATTCTAAAATCCTGTTGGATGCCATCTTAGATCATTGTTCTCCTACTCTCTTTGATGTCACTTGTATCGTTAGGGAATGCAAAAATCTTCTTCTCCTTGGGATTTCTATCTCTGGTACTTTTTGTGAAGGTGATATGGTTGCAGATATTTTAGCTACTTCAAGCCATGTTCACGTCACACTCCAAACGCACTTGACTGAGTAAAACTGGCGATAACTTACTGACCTCAAAGTAAGCAGAGCATTACTCTGGTTCTTCAGATATATGTGGAAGCGATAATTTCAAATCTCGTACTCAAGATACACTGCTTATTGGGAATATCTAGTACTTTAACAAATACAACCACGCACTTCTCTCTGGACTAGCTTATACAAATTAGATGTGCCTTGACCAATCGGTTGATAAGTGCTCTGATCCCCAAATTATGATCTTCTTCTAATAACGTGTCAATAGTCCACACCACTAGGTTTAGAGGGGAAAAGAGTGAGTTTCACCCATAGTTATTACAGGCGTAGGCGCACCAAAGGCACAAAGGGTCCTTGGAGCCTAGGCACAAGGGGCAGGGCGCGCCTTTTCGAAGTGAGATGCAAAATAAAAATAAATCGTTATTAGTGCATTAAACTAATATAATCACGTAAAAAAATTCAGAACATGACAATTAAACAAATTTTCAATACTAGAAAAAGTTTCAAATCCAATAAGAAGTAGTTAATCCTAAGTGAATATGACAAAGTCTTTCTCATTATCAGTGAGGGTTAAGGCAACAATGTTTTCCTCGAAAGGAAATTATAGGTTCCCAAGTCTAGTTTAGATTCTTCTTCAATTTCATCTTATTCATCTACAAGGTGAAGTGAAGGAGTAGATTTACTTAAAGGAGAGTAACAATTGGGGACGAGACGCTAGCATAATGAACAATAATAAGAGAATCGATTGATTACGGATTTGAGATTTTAGGTATTTGTATGGTTTAAATATTGATTTATTATGTTATGAAACAAAGAAACAACAATAATGTACGGTTGAGACGACGCCACGATGCAAAAATCATAAATTAGGATTTTTGGGCTTCTTTTTGCGCCTCCACCACCGCCTTGGCGCACACCTTTTCAAAAGGGGCTGTGTCTAGCCCTAGGCGAGCCGCAAGGAGTGCGCCTAGGCGCGCCTTTGATAACACTGGTTTCACCAACTCAACAGCTTCTCTACCTATTTGTGAAAAATACTTGCATCCAATAATGTAATTGATATACAGAGAATGTTAGTATATCATGCATGTTCATGTTCACTTGTGTGTTAACAAGATACACGATATTGTATAATGTGTAGGCGAAGCCTAGTGTGAGCACGATGGTAAGGATTTCAATGTCATAAAGTGTGAAAAGTATATAACAAGTACAATAATAGCATGCATTGCACAACCATCTTTAAAGCAGTAATGCATGCTCGAACATTATTAGATGTTGATCAATTCATATATTCGATCCAAGTAATCACATCAAGTACATGTTATTGTGCAAGACAAGCAATATCAAGCAAGCAAGAGGTTAGCCTCATAGTCCAACCTTTCTTGGAAAGTTCTAGCCCATCGTCCTTGGCCCAAGCTGATCAAAGAAAGCCTAAGGTCGATCGGATCAGAACTAACCCAAGCACGCCCGGAACCTAGTGATAACGTTGCATGCGGCGTATCACCTCACAATGGGAGGTTATCTTTTACTGAGGCTTACTTAGCATATATCTTGTTGCCCAAAGGCCAAACCCTAGTGGCCATATAGCGATGAACCCCACACAACCACATTTAGTGCGAGGGTCCTAAACAAGCACATATTATTACAAGCACATGCACAACTTGGACAATAACTTCAATGTAAAATTAACAAGTGTATGCTTGTGTCACGTATCTAATTTAGATACCCATCATTGACGAGCAGAAGCTTGATAATAACAATGATATGCACGTCTCGCCAGGATAAAATATTCTCGACCAACAACCTATGGCCATTGCCACTGTAGGAACGATGGAAATAACATAGAATACTTATTAGCTGACATGCTTTGTATAAACACATTCAGATAGTATACCAATACTGTTTTGATAATAAAATAATCATGCTATCAACACTAGCTCCAATCTAAATGGATAATATCCAATAGCTACAAAAATTATTAAATACTCCCTCCGTCTTACATAAATTGATCACTTTCAAATTAAGAAAGATTCTATAGGTATTTTTACACATTTACCCTTTTATACCTTTTTTAGTCTATTTCTCTCTCCATATTTAACTCTTCACCAATTCATTTTCTCTCTCCTGGCCCACCTTCTTACACTTTTTTATTCTATTTATCTCTCCACATTTAATACCCCACTAATTAATTTTCTCTCTCCTAATCCACTCTTTCCCCCTCTAAAAAATTAGATGGAAAACACACAATATATAACCAAATATTCTTAATATGCGTGCAAAGTCAAACTCAACGATTTATGTGGGACGGAGGGAGTATGATTTTGATTTATCGTTAACTTTAATCGAACAAGTAGAACGTGACCAAATATGTATTTTAATGTCGGTTGCCAGTAGATTTCAAAGACACGCCCTACCTAAATATGTTAATTTATTCAATTCGGGTGATAAAATTACAATTGGAGCATTTAGCTGTAAGTCCTGGTCCCACTTCCTTTTATTTGTGACAATACAAAAATAAAATATTAAACCCATAAAAGATCAAATTACTACACTAATCAATCTAGAAAACATAAATAGTGAACATAAACACTATTAATGGAGATAGAATTGTACCTCCATAAGTCTGTGAAAGTAACACTTAAGATTTGTAGAGAGACACGAAGAAATCCAAGTAACATGTACAAGCTTTCCATAAATCATGGAGTTATTACACGCGTAGAGTGAACGAGTTGTTACAGGTATCTGATGAAAGAAAGAGGGAGCATTCCATTAATGGAAATTAGAGAGCGAGAGAAATCGTGGAGGAGTTAAACTTTTTTGAAATCGAAATAGTGAAGAGAGAGCTAGAAAGATACTCCCTCCGTACAACATAATTTGATCAACTTTCCTTTTTGGGCCGTTTCACAAAAATTGCTCATTTTCAAATTAAGAAAGATTCTATAGGTACTTATGCATATTTACGCTTTTTATTCTATTTCTCTCTCCACATTCAAATCCCATCAACTCATTTTCTCTCTCGTGGTCCACTTTCTTACTTTTTTTATTCACTTTTCTCTACATTTAATACTCCACTAACCCATTTTTTTCATCTCTCTAAAGGGTACAATGGGAAACACACAATATATCACTTAAATCCTTAATCTGTGCGCAAAACAAAGTTGATTAAATTATGTGGGACGAAAGGAGTATTATGGAAGAGAAGAGGAAGGAGTAATTTGGGAGTGAGAGTGTTGGCACTTAAATTTCAACCCAAAGATTATTTTGGATTCATACTGGACAGTTCGAACAAGACAAGTAGGTTTCGAACTTTATCAAAGTTCGAACCCACACCATTTGGATTGAAGATTAAAAGTGCACCAGGTTCACTACTGATCAGTGGGCTGAAATTCGAAGGTTTTTGTGGGCTTGACAAGGTTTCGAACTCCACTGAAGTTCGAACTCACATGTGGACTCGAAGATGGACTTTGTAAATCGATGGGCCATTGAGGTTTCGAACCCTTTAAGTTCGAACCATTCCAACTTTACTTAAAAGTCCGAAGCCCAAGACCAAGAAGAAGGATATTCATCACATGATTGAATCCTCTTCTGGAGAAACAACCTGATAAGCTTGAAAAGATTCCTATGAAAGCCTCTATAAAAGGAAAAGGCGAATCCTACGTAGAGGGGGGGGGGGGGGGGGGGGGGAGAAGATGAGGAGAAGTTTAAAAGAGAGTCAGAGATAGAAAGAGAAAAGAGAGAAAACACAAGCTCTACAGAAACCTTCAAGCGCTATGGCTTACAAGTATAGGGTTCCAACCACCGGTTGATTGAAAACTTTGTAACTCAGGGGGGGGGGATGGGGGGGGGGGGGAGAAGATGAGGAGAAGTTTAAAAGAGAGTCAGAGATAGAAAGAGAAAAGAGAGAAAACACAAGCTCTACAGAAACCTTCAAGCGCTATGGCTTACAAGTATAGGGTTCCAACCACCGGTTGATTGAAAACTTTGTAACTTAGGGGTTAATTCCCGCCTTCAATAAAGTTTTGTTCATCTCTTTACAATTCATGTTGGTTTCTAATTTAGTTTATCTAGAATCGGGGGTTTTCGTCGATATTTCTTTTGATGATGTAATTAACGATCTCACAGGTCTTTAATCGGAGACGGGATCCCTACAACCATTAAGTAAACATCGACGCAAAATTCAACGTCGGTGGATGTTTGTTCGCATTTGATTTTAGATCGACCCTTTGTTCTTTAAGGTCTCAAAATCAGCGCTAACAGAGAGAGATAGAGGGAATTCGTGTATAGACAGTAATGAGGGGAGAGATTTACGTAAAGGATTCACGTAGATGAAAAGATCCAATTGCTCATATTAAATCAAAAAAGTGAAGGGTTAAATATCAATTGAGAAAAGTATACAACTACATGGGATCATTGCCAGGAAGACAAGAACTGCAAGTCAGACACGTGGCACCTAAGAAGCTGCCAAGTGCATCCTCTTGAAACGCTCACAAAATGTTGCCGCTAAACCTTAAACCCGTGTAACCGCTTCGTCCAATGTCCATTTGAGCCGATTCAAATTGCGTTCGATTCGTCTTGTCAAGTTATTTAATTGGATTGTACTCAAGGCAATAGTTATCATGTACAAAAATTACCTCATTTAGCATGCTAAATTGTTAAGATTATAAAATACGCTTTCTTTTTTATTTAGATAAGTAATGTGACACAAAAGTAATGTTCCAATCAAGTTTAAATTGGTTTAGCATTAATGAAGTAATTAGAAGCTAATTAGGTTTAGGGCCTTACAGTTCACAAGGCTAGAAATTATCCTCTTCTCCAGGATCTTCCAAATGATTGCCTTCTTGCTTATCGTAATAGCATTTGTAACTGTAGATGCCCTCAGTTATTTTAGTGCTTTTTAGGGGTAAGGTTTCAGCGTCCCCCTCCCCCCTTCTTCTCTCTCTATTTAGCTTTCTACTTATTTTTGTTAAAGGAGTAAGGTTTTATGTGCCCTCACTGCTCTTTTCTTCTTAAAGTAAGGTTTTACTTAATTTTTTAGCTTTTCTTGGCCTACGGTTACTATTTGAGTTCACTTCGACGTTTGCATATTCATTATGCTAGCAATTTGGACCAAAATAATGAAACAGATGATACGACATAGGGTGAACATTTTTAGGCTTGCGGTGGATCATCAAATTGTACTTCACTATATTTCTAGATTTTACTCCTGCGAAATTACCTTTCAGGGAAATCTAGTGCTTGTTGGGTATCTTGGTTTGACACTGCTTCACGCCCAAAAAGAAGGTAGGTAATGTGGTCTTAATTAAAGTCGAGGGAAAGAATTGGAGAAAACTATGTTTGGTTACGTTTTAATACCCAAAGAGGTATGAACTTTTGCGCTACGTTAAGCACTTCAATGTTGAAACTGGATAGCTACTTAACAATTTCTCCCTGTGAGCTGAGGGTGCTAGGAATGGGGTACATACGGATACAGGCCTGATCTAACAGTGTAAGCCTTAACACTTTAAACTACACTAGGTAAGGACCTCTACTTAAAGGCATTGCAAAAATGACAAGTAGAACACGAATACTATAATGTATCTTGAGTTATGGCGTAATAATCCAGAATAGCAGGGATTAGGTCCCTGGTTTCCATTTGTTGGTTAAAATGTTGGCTCCTATTTTTGGTGCTAGTGCTATTAAAGATGGATTTGTGTACGATACCATTTAGCAGCTTCAAAGATAGGCTGCCTTGTCCCATGTACATGCTTGAAACTATGTCGATATTGGAGAAAGACAGGACCCAGTGTATTTTGGTTGTAGATTCTTGTTGATAGACTTTTACTTTAGTGGATTTACAGTGGTTCAGAACCAACTGACACAGTGGGTTGTATGTTTCAGTCCACTAAATAGATCGAAAAGAACTGCTGAAGTTATATGGGGTGCTCGCAAGGAGGAGATCATTACAGACTCTGACCTGAGGGAAATTGACCTGTACTCATTTCAGGTTAGTTTGATTTGATTGATTGGTTCTTTCTCCATAGAACATTTATCAAGATTTCTGAAATGACGTACTAATATATGGTGGTTGTTTTGTAATTGGTACTTGTTGCTGATTTTAATATTGGCTTTAGGGTCTCCTAAAGCATGAAGTAAAAGCTAAGTTTGGTGTGGCCTATCTTCAGTGGCAAAGAGATCCAGCCAATTTCAATATTGATGGTCATTATCCAGTGAGGGAGTTATGGACACGTGCTAGAAGCTATGTTACATGGACTCTTCGGTTTTGCGTTAAGTACCCGTGTCGGACACTCGACACTTGGACATGGGTATGAGATATGTGTCCGACACATCTCATAGGATATGCCATTATGATACTATCTTATAGTCTTTTGTTTAATTAGTAGTTGCTTTGAGTGGAGATAAGTTGTCAATTAAAACCAAATGCATCGCATAAAACACCTTTTTGCCTTCAAAATAACTAAAAAACAATAATAAATATGAACATTTTGCCGTGTCCCCGTGTCTTGCATTTTCAAAATTAGACGAGTCCGACACTTGGACACGTATCCGATCCGGACACTCGTACCGAGTCCATGTAACATAGGCTAGAAGCTGCTGGACTAAAATCCTAACCCATGAAAGCAGGTCTCTTCTAGTGGTTGCTCACAACGCTGTTAATCAGGCTCTTGTTGCTACGGCAATTGGTACATTACTTCTCTCTGTTCTTAGGTAATTGCCTAATTTGTGAAGGGTCATTTTGCGTGTTCTTATTCTCTTCCAATTTGGCATTTCTTCACAAGGAATCAGGATTAGGAACTGAGTACTTCAGGACATTACTTCAGAGCAACTGTGGTGTGAGTGTGCTGGACTTCATCCCAGGGCAATCAGGTGGATCTCCATCCATATGTCTTAATCGTTTAAACCAGGTATGTCAAAACTTGATTGTACGCAAAAGTCATTACATTGTATTGAGAATGTAAATCCCTCATCAAGAGGTAATGCTTGGAATTCGCATACATAGGCTTTGTAGGTATCTCCACTCACTGTCAGTTGGATTTGGGCTAAACGCTAGAACACGGTACAAGGCTGGTTCTTCTGGCCTTTTAAACAGGAAAAAAAAAATAAAAGAAGAAGAAGAAGAAGAAGTTATTCATTGAAGTGTTTGGCCAACTCGCCTGGCCACCTCTGAGGGGGCTATATTAAGAATGTAAAATCCCACCTGCGAAAAATGATGCTTGGCACTCCAATTTGATTCTTATAGGCCTCCCCACTCGTTGCTCTAATACATTGAACTCTGTAGATAACTGTAGAAAGAATAGTAGTATGATTTATTGAGGAATTTAACCTCAATAGTTTCAGCAGTTAAAGGTTAAATATAAGTCTGCATTTTGAATAGGCTCAATTGCATTGTAAACCTGAGTTTGGCTAAAATTTGCAACTAAAACCCTGACATTTACAATTTGGTACCCAAAACCCCAAGGTTTGCCATCTATTGTAGTAGAAGGATTTTACGAACGTAAGTTGATGATTCCATTAGTTTTAAAGGGTATTTCTGTCTATTAGACTATTTTTTAAACTTTAACCAATTTCGACGATGAGATCAGAGTAGAGGAGGGGTAGGATGGTTTTTCCATTTCTTTTCTTTCTTTTTTCCTTTTCCTTTCTCTTTGTCCTTCTTCTTCGCCTGCCCTAATCACCGCCACCTCCACCTCGATCCACCATGGTTGTGGCTCCTGCTGCCAGTGCTCCCCTGTTGCCGCCCCTCTCCTCTGGTCTCGCACAATTCGCCCCTTCGCCACAATCCATCGTAGCACTCTCCAGCCGTCAAACCAACAACCTCCATAGCCATCATCAACACCCCTGCCACCACCAAATCTAATATCCCTTATGATATCATTGCAATCTTCAGAAACCATTCTTTCGAAACTTTGGAGCCGTGGTGACATTTGCTATTCTTTGAAATTTTATAGCTTCCATTGTTACTGGTGTATCACTTTCTTCTTGATTAATATTAATTGCTACATGCATTCCAATTTCTTCTTTTGCTCAATATGCTCAGTGTTATCCAATATCCATGTCTTGTGCCCCTAAGAAGCACGGATACGGGTGCCGATACGACATGGATGCGGATACGCCGATAGGTCATTTTTGAAAAATACAGGATATGGGTGTGGAGGGATACGACTAATTATATATATATATATATATATATATATATCTATGAAAACTATGTTGTCTTTCCTAGGGGATTTTTTGAATTGATGGGCTCTTTTAGTAAAACTGACTTTAATAAAAGATTGCATTTGTTCTGGTGTTACTACTAATTCTATGAAATATTGGGGCTATTTAAGATATAATAAGTTAATAAGGGATACCTAAATAAGAACTAGAAAGATGGGGATAAGATATTAGTTTCATACAACTGTCAATGACTCCTGAGTGATCACATGCATTTAAAAATGTGGTTTTTATGGGTTAAAAAACCAACACATCGACGAAAGCAGATGGACTTGACTACTTGACCCCCCCTTTTCTTCTTCCTGGATGCCGCTGCTACTGCCGGATCAACAACAGGGATCGATATCTCTTTCAATGGTCATTCTCCGATCGACAGTCTCCGGTCATCGCTGCTGCCTATGCGGTGTTGGACGACTGCTTCTCTCTCTCTCTCTCTCTCTCCTCCCCCCCCTCCCTGAAGTACCTGGTTGGTGTGCAGCCATGTTTCAGCCATATCTCAGCCGTGTACAAGCCGCACCCGAAATTCAGAAAATTATTTGAGATATTAATTAATGTTGGACATGCACCCCCTGCACACCCCCGACGCGCACCCGGTGCTAGTGCTTCCCCTGAACTGCCGCACCAGTGCTTCATAGTTGTGCCCTAATCTCCCATTGGTGGTTGTTTGGTTTTTGGGTGTTAGTGGTGCATTCCTGGAGGTGATTTGGGGCTCTGGCTGGTGGCTGGAGTGGGGTGGTCAGTGATGGAAGAAAGGAGGTGGGGAAGTGAGTGGTGGTGGAGGTGAAAGAAGAAGCGTTTGGCCAAAAAGCATTTAAGAGACAAAAATACCCTTTGAAACTAATGGAATCATTAATTGTTGTTAGTAAAATCCTTCGAATGCAATAGATGGCAAACCTTGGCAAACCTTGGGGTTGTGGGTGCCTAATTGTGAACGTCGGGGTTTTAGTTGCAGATTTTAGCCAAACTCGGGGTTTACAGTGTAATAAAGCCTTTTAAATATCACAGTTTTCTTAATAAATCAAAGCGATTTCCAGTGAAACAGTCGTTTTAATTGATGGCTTTTGTAACCCACTTTCGGTTGTCATTGTAGGTTTTAAGTTTCCTTGTGATGTTGGTTGCTCAATTTGTGCCATAATGTGAATATAAAATGATGCAGACCCCAAGTTCTCCTTTTGCTGCTGGGAGTTCTGGAGGCAGAAGCAGCAGTAACCAGATCATATTGGTCTGTCAAGGATCCTCAAAGAGGGATTGTGAGGTAACAAAGCAGTGTGTGAGGACTGTTGATGGTTATTTATTACACTAACGATTTAATGGTGGTATTGACAAATTAAACTGTCAACGATTGATTTGCAAGAGACAATACACATGCGTGGTGTTTGTTTATTGTTGGCATTTTTTTATTGTGGATCTCAAGTGTGTTTAGAACTCAGTTGGAAGCCATAGATTGTCTTTATTCTATTACACGTATGACTAAGTTCATAATACAGACAAGAAGAAGCTGAATTCATCCTTGAATTGAATGGGTATTTCCACTAATATATGCTCTACTGTCCTGCACGTAAAATAACGTCTTAAATATGTGGAAGAGCAATCCTCTAAATGCTGAAGCTCTATGTATCAATTTTCTCCTGGGTTAAGGAGCTATTTAACTGTAGTTAATGTACCACGGTATTTGTTAGTCATCCTCTAATAACAGCATTTGGTGGCGAGTTTCGTATACTAGGTATTTGTTCTCCTTTGAATTATGTATATTGTAGGCAGTCCTAATCTTCATACATGTGTTTGTCTGAGTATGAACAAGCATCAGCTATGATAATTTATCCACACTCTGCATACAGTACACTTAAGGCAATTCTTTCACTATTTATGCGCGCGCGTGTCTAAGCATCAGCTCTAATAATTTCTTGGCCCAACTTCTATTTGAGCCGCATGTAAGGGTGAAAGTTTCATTTCTCAAGAGCACCTGACACCTTCTAACACAAATAGACGGTGAGTGAGGTCCCTGAAGTGTTGGGGTTACCAACTTAACATGTCCAAATATTGCAGCGTAGGGGAGTTTGACATAATTTACTCCGTGTAGATATATGTCATAACTTGATGATATGTTATCCTTTAACTCTCTGCGAACCCCTCTTCTGGTACACCTATGACAAGAAAACGGCAGACACCATTTGAAAACTGCACAAGGTTCGCATAAAAAATATTAGCGGATACTAATATACACCATTTGCGAAGCTTAAACTTTGCAGTGATATATCTAGACCCAGAACTTCTGGGGCCGCAATATAATTTTTCCATCATCTTTCTTCAGATATATTATGCAATATATGTTTGTAGGTATATGCACATAGACATCTTACTTTCTATTGACAAACATTTACCTCCTTAGGTTCAATTCCAACATTTTGATGTTTTCTGGTGGGTAATTTCTTGGTGGACTACATCTTGTTGAATACAGTATTGTAAATACTTGTCTGGTGTGGTAAGATCACTTGCGTATGCCCACATGGTCTAAACATCTCTAGCACATAGCTGCAGCCTTTTTGGTTTGACTTTAATCTTTTACATATAAGTATGTAATTATACTGCATTAAACATTTAACAGGATAATTCTCCTTCTGGGGACGTATCATTGGACATGCTTGGAATTATACAGGTGCAACAGTTTTCTCGTTTTCATGTCAGATATTGTGGTTATAGAGGTGGTATCATCTAATTTGTTGAAAGACTTGACAGTCTCAGAAAACTGCGGAGCTATTACTTGATTTGAAGGTCAAAACAGTAGTCAGCAGCCCTACATTGGCATCAATTGAGACAGCCAATTCCATATCTCGGGTTAGTTCATACCCAACGTTCTCTATAAGTGTGCCATAATTGAATTCGCTCTTTTAGCCCAATTTTCTTATATAAGTGTGCCATGATTGAATTGTCTTTTTTAGTCATGTAATTTTTCTGTTCCATGATTTGTGCGAACTGGTTGGCATGTTTATAGGTTCAAGAAGCTGCAGATGTCTTGGGTGCCAACTCTGTACCCCGTTGTGTGGAAATGAAGCAGATGGAGGATCTTGATGTTAGAAATGTCCTTCAGCAGTCAAAAAAGGCAAGCGACTTAAACTGGATACTTAAATGCTTTTTGGTTCTTGTTTGGTTCCCAAGAAGAACAAGAAAATATTTGATCTATCAGAGAGACATCTGTTAGTGACCTATGTTACATGGACTTGGTACGAGTGTCCGGATCGGATACGTGTCTAAGTGTCGGACTCGTCTAATTTTGAAAACGCGCAACACGGGGACATGAAAAAATATTCATATTTGTTATTGCTTTTTAGTTATTTCGAAGGTAAAAAGGTGTTTTGTGTGATGCACTTGGTTTTAATTGACAACTTGTCTCATATCAAAGCAATAACTAATTAAACAAAAAACTATATGTAGTATTGATAATGTCATATCCTATGAGGTGTGTCGGACACATATCCCATACCCATGTTCAAGTGTCGAGTGTCCGACACGGGTGCTTCCATGCAAACCAAAGAGTCTATGTAACGGTCTGTTACTAATAATTTGGCAGTATGGATGGTTACTGTCAGTTTGCAACTTTTCCTCTTTGATACAAGAGAATTTTGTATGAGAGCTGCTCACCACCGTATTGCAGATCTGATGTCCACTTCTCAAGGTGCTATCACAATAGTGTGTGACCTGGTCCTCTTATAATATTGGCTGGCAACTTTAGGGTAGCATCACCTCGTAGGTGACACATTAGGCCTCAAATCTAGTTAGCGCATTGCCCATGACACGGTGGTGGACCGCT
Organism: Escallonia herrerae; assembly: GCA_033070095.1. NCBI lineage: Eukaryota > Viridiplantae > Streptophyta > Magnoliopsida > Escalloniales > Escalloniaceae > Escallonia > Escallonia herrerae. Next base: position 393,605 of record JAVXUP010000261.1, on the reverse strand, counting down.
TTGCTATAAAATTTTCTCCTAGCATAACTACCTAAAGGGATACAAATCAGAGGGCGCATTTGGTTGATCCAATTTTATGTTATTAGAGTGGTGTATTAGTGGCTTGTGTTAGTGAGCCAAATAAACTTGTGGCAGTAGTGTGTAAGTTACATGTATATTACTGTCACGTGTGCTTGATGCAAGTATTGGGCTAATATGTTATTGAAGTGGGCTAGTGGTAGCTTTATTACATGCCTAGGAGTTATATTAGAAGGCTATAAAACGCTAGCTAGTCTAATCATTTCTATGGTGCAAAGTGTAAAAGGAAAGGGATGAAATATTAAAGTATATTGTATGTTCTCTTCAAGATCTCTCCATGTCTTCCTCATATTTATGAGTTTGAGTAACCCTTTGTCTCAAACAAAGTGGTATCAGAGTCAAACGGTTGGTGGATGTTGTGGCGTTAGTACTTTGGTCTCTACGTACAGTTGTAGAAAAAACTATTCAAAATGGATGGATAGTGTGAGAAATTGATGTTCTAAAATTATGTGAGTATGAGGAGTCTCCTTTCATTATATCCCAAATTGTGTGATTTTTGGGATATGATTGGCGAAGAACCACATAGTAGCTTTTTGAAGAGACTTCGATAAAAGAAAGAAGAAAAGGCACTTTGAGTGTTGCAAAAAGCCGTCAATACCGAGATATGGATGCGCATCGGAGATTTAAGATCTTTAACTGATGTTTGGCAAATGATCGAGGTCACTGCTTCCAACCGTAGGTTTGACTTATACCCAAGGAGTTGGATACAAAGCTGGGAAGCTCCTATGCAAAATGAAAACGAGTTTCAGGCTTTCGAAGCCGAAGAAAGAGAGGAGACAAAGGACGAAGAAGGTTTTAGGCTTTTGAAGCGAATGATGACGAAGAGTTTACAAATGGAGAAGAGCAATCTAGAAAATGGTGGAGATTGTGAATGAAGCAGTTGATGAAATTGCTAAAGAAAGAGAGGAGAATTAGAACACAATTGGTGATGACAATGTTCGAAATGAAGAAATGGAGGATGAGAGCATTGCTAATCAAGTAAAAGTTCACGGTGGTCAAGAAGTGAACACTTTAGGTACAACGTTTAGTTTTTATGCAAAAGAAGGAAATGAGTTTGAACCAATTTCACTTGATGAAAAGCCACAATTTAATGAGGTAATGGACACTTTTTATTAAGAAAATTAAAATGCTGCCTGAAGAATGTCGCAAAAGGGCATTTTGCAAACTATGTTGACTAATTATTATGCAAGCTTGTCATACTTTCCAAGGAAAATGATTTTATGAAAAATCAACTCTTATTCTCAATTTGCTGTAGAGAATTAACATGGAGACTTTCTTGATGTGGACGAGTTATAAGAAATGTTCAAAGAAAATGGTCAAGATCAATTATCCACACAAGTGATGATAAAATGCCTAAGGTGCAATACAAAGATGACCAACATGCGATACACGTCAAAAGAAATGGCAAAAAGGATTGTTTTATTGATGGAATTGGAGATGAAGACTATTATCGATGCTTGACAAGCCCGTCAATGATGAATAATGTTTGGAGACACGAAAAGAACTTGATTTATTAGATTTATGTTATTAGAGTGGTGCATTAGTGGATTGTGTTAGTGAACCAAATAAACTTGCGTTAGTGGTATGCGAGTTACAAGTATATTAGTGTCGTGTGCTTGATGCAAGTAGTGGCCCAATATGTTATTGAAGTGGTGGGTGAGTTTGAGTTTTATTACTTGTCTAGGAGTTACATTAGAAGAAAGGTGATGGATAGTTTTATTACTAGTCTAGTCATTTATATGGTGCAAGAATGAAAGAGATGAAATTTTAAGGTAACTTGTGTGTTCTCTTCGAGATGTCTCCATGTCCTCCTCATATTTACGAGTTTTAGTGACCCTTTCTTCTAACAATATTATATCGAGACTCCTTCAATTCTACTTAAGTTGAAATTGGCTGCTCAAGGGTTTTTTAGCTAAGGATCTCGTAGGGTCCTTCAGAATATGCATTGAATGTTCTTCTTATCTATGCTTGCTTCCTTTTACTTCTTTTATTAGTTCTTCCTGCTTTTTCTTAATTATTATTCATCAGGTGATGGATAGGTAGTTATATTGAAAATATTTGGCCATGTGTCCCTAAACAAATGATCATGCAATTGATCAAAGCATGGAATCATAAAAGCATTGATACCCTGTGTCTACAATGCCTGACGGTCCCATGAGGCTCTTTAAACAAAACCTATGCCGTTTCTAAAGTGTGTTCTCAGCAGTTAGTCTTGTTTTTGCCTTTCTTATTAACGAATTCATGTTTCGTACCATCAGGATGGTGTTTTGACAGTAGTGTGGGAGAAGTCGGGCAAGGTCTGGAAGTTACTGTTGGATGAACTATCTGGTGAATCTGAGACCGGAAATACCGTGGTAGCAGTTGCTGATCTTGCTATCCACATTGCATTGCTCGGCCACTGTTTGAACGTAACAAAGGAATGGATGGGATCATTTCATCTTGATGCAGGTAGCATCAGTGTCCTTGACTTTCCAGAGGGGCCTGGTGGAAGAGGTGTTATCCGGTGCATAAATTACACTGCCCATCTGGGGAGGTGGTCGTTACCAATTACAAGATCAATACTGACAGATTAAGAGTTTAACTTTAAGTTGATGCAGTCTATCTTGATTTATGGAAGTATTATGGGACTACCACTTTGAAAACTCCCCCCTTATTTCCAAGATTAATTGCAGAAAAGAGTTTTAAGTGATTTCTACTTGCATAGTTCTACTAAGATGCAGCTGGTAACTGCCATTTTTTTTGCGTCCACCAGTTCTATATTTCTAGATGATCAATATGTTGAATTTGGTGAAGAAAGTACTAGTATTTCAAAGCTAAAAATCAAATGTTTTAACTGTTGAATTTGCCCTCAACTTGCTTGTTTGAGCTTGTCCTAATTGTGCAAAATTCACAATCCCATGTTGGGGAGTTTACACAAGTCACATGGGTTTTTAGGTTGCCCTGTTGAGCCGGCATTAGGCTCCAGTCCCTTCCAAGGCCAGTTTCATAAATCCATCAGAAAACTAGTAAACCGGTGGCGTCACGTGTTACGCGTAGGGTTGGGAGTGCAAATCCCCATCCAAAAGCTCGTGGGTTTTGATGGTACACGTGATTTTGACCATAATAGAAATCCCAAAATCGGTTCTTATTCCCATGATTTAATATGCCCATTAATAGTTTTGGCCTCTTCCCTTGATTTGATCAGTCAATCAGCTGTTTTAATTATTTTACACGGTTGACTTTTGTTCTTTTCGAGTACTTGTGAATGAAGAAGAGACTGTTAAATCTTGGAGCAAGCCATTTGAGACCTTTTGAGCACCGGTATATTATTTCTGAATAGGCGAAATTACTCTTAAGGACTGTGCATCATGTCTCAGTCTACTGCTTAATTTATAATGATTTTTGCTACGTTGATTTTTACTTTAATATAGTACTTTCCTGCTTTATTTTGTACAATCTTAAGAGTGGTGTTCTTATGTTACTCGCTACCAGAGTCATCCACGACCTTACCAAAGTTGAGCCATTCAATGGCTCAAACTTTAAACAATGGAAAAGCATACTTCTTTTTGATTTTTGACACTACCAAGGTGGAGTTTGTCCTTAGCAAACTTGAGCAACACCAAAAGAAGATTATAATTATTTAGGAAACCTCTGATAACATATGCAAGGGCATGATTGTGAATATCCTCTCAAACGAACTCTTTGATGTTTATTGCAATTGTGGTCATGCTTATGATATTTGGGATGCTTTAAATAAAAAAAATACATGATTAGGGATGCTGGTACGAAAAAGTGTGCAATAAGTAACTTTCTACACTTTCAAATGTCTGAAAATATATTAGCTTTCTCTCTCTAAAATTAAACTCTGTGCCTTCTCTCCAAAACCTACCTCCACTGAAACTCACCACGGCCGCCCCACCGTGCTTCCACGCGTGTGGGGCGGTAGCCATGCTGGTGATTAGTTTGTAGGCTCATTTTTTCCATCTTATGTGGTGATATACTTTACGACGTGTTCCGTTGGTGGCCGGCGGCACAAGCGACGGGAGGACTGTTGCAAGGCGTGTCTTACCAGATTTGATCGGAGACAGGGATGTTAAGGTAAGTCTCCGATCTTGGACGATCTTGATAGATCTAAGTAGATCCGATTTTCCACTGTTCGCCAGACATGACCAGAATCTCATCGGTGGTGACTGGATTTGCACCGACATTTTTTGACTGTCTTTTCTTAATGTTCCTTCAACTGTTCAAATTCCATTCTTATTGTTTCCAAATTTCAGTGGTGGAGATATGGGTTAGTGGTTGGTTGTGTTTTTAGTAGTAGTAATAGGAGGGCTTGGGGTATAGTTCAGTTATGGGTTGTTCTTGGGACTCTATGGGGTCTTGGGAGGGGGGTTGGGGGGGATAGAGTCTCGGTTAGGGGGGGAGGGGTTGGGGTGGGTTCTGTTGGGAAGAAGTGGGGGGGGGGATTCAGGACCCAGGGAGGGGGTGGGGAAGAGATCTATTTTGTGGGGTTTTCAGGCCATTCTGTTTTTTTCGGGGGGGGGGGGGGGGAGAGTGTCGGGGTTTAGGGTTGTATCTGGTTTTAGCTTCCTGTGGGTCTACTTTGGTTTGTTGTGGGTGAGTAGTGTTTCCTCTGCCCTATAGTGTGACAATTTGATTCGGATTTGATACACGTTAGTTGAAGGATGAACTTTGCGATGTTGAAAATCCTAGATATGTGATGCGCCTTCTTAAATGATGTGCTTGCCTTTGGGTCGTTTGGTTCTCGATTGTCTGCTTTATTGTTACCACATTGTGTTTTATAGTTTGTTATTTTTTATGTTCTGATTCTTTAGGATTCCTCAACCTGTAAACTTTACATGTTACTTTAAGTTGAGTTAAAGTGTAGGTTATGTTCTGCTATAATTCAATTGTAACGCGTATTAGTTTATTAGGTTTTTGTTACTGTCGACCTTTGTGATCATGTATACCGAATCACGGGAATGTCGTGACCTTTCTTTTTGTAAGCTCTTCAACAGAGCGACTACGTAACCTTTTAAAATTATCAATGCAATTCTCTTATTAACCAAAAAAAAAAATATCCGAAGAGAAAGACATATCCTCTCAAATCCATGAGTTTCACCTTATTATACCAAACTCAGCAAAAAGGGTATGCCCTTACCAAAGCCCTTTATAATCGGCTCCTTGATTGAAAGACTCACCGAGTCCTTGACTGACTACAAGAGTATGATGAGACAAAAGAGAAATGACATAATTCTAGAAGACGTGATAGTGCATATTTGGATTGAAGAGAAAACTAAGAGTCGTGAGAATGCTGGTAAGGCCATGGAATTCATTTCCAAGACCAGCGATTGAGGATAGGCACGACTAACCACATGGGTACCATGGTAGGCAAAACACTAATTTGGTCATAGGTCCACCCACTGACAAAAATCCAAACCTAAGAGTCGTGAGAAAGTTTTTAAGGCTAATAAATTCACTTTCAAGGCCAACGATTGAGGATAGGCATGATTAACCACATGGGTACCATGGTAGGTAGAACACAGATATGGTCATAGGCCCACCCACTGACAAAAACCCAAACCTAATCACCTTAACCCCCAGAATAATACGTCCTCAGGCCAAGATAATTGATCATGTTGACTGTCACAAATCTAAGAGAGTTCGTCAATTGCCTTGAGTTTCCATTTTTATCCTTTGCATACAAAGTCAATTAGGTTGGACCCATCAGTAATGCGCGCGCGCGCACACACAGACACATAATATTCTCTCCCATCTATTCTTCCCTCGGCTTGTATCTTCATTACAAGTCACAGATTCTGGTATTAGATTATTCTTTAAACTGTAAACGGATATTCATTCTTGAAGGTCATGCTATACTCCATTTTTTGAACACCATATTTATAATGATTTGGTAAAATTGGTTCTTATGCACGAAGGTAGATTTATTCTCACAAGTCATTTGAAGATGGAAACAACAAAAACATAATCGTGGCCACCTCAAACAATCACCCAAGCCATCATAAAATCCTCACAGATATTACCGTCATTCTTCGCACCCAGATCTGCAATATTTTTCTTTAAAACCAAAACGTTAATGAAATCAAATCTAAAAATGAAACATTACCATAGCTAAAACTTCGATCAAAGACTCATTCATAAAGCAAAGGCTTAATCCCAGAACTGTACCCTCAAGTTTACCTCCAGTACAGCTTTAGTACTCAAGTTTGAAGGTGCGCGAAAGAAGTACCCAACTTTAAAAAAGCGTATCAAATCAGTACCTTGACTGACGGACGATGGATGCCGTTAAAAAGTCTGAGGGGTAGGACCGTCAATAACAGAAAAATAGATCTAAAAACATGTTGATTTTCAAAGATGTACCTACTTTGAAAAAGCGTACCAAATTAGTACCTCGATTTTTTTCCTTAATTTAATCAAAACAAAAAAATACATTAAAAAAACATTCGATTTTTTTTTGTCTTCCTTAGTTTAATCAAAAACACGTGGCACTATCTTAACCATTTGATTTTTTTATCTTCCTTAAATTAAAAAAAATCGATTTTTTTATCCTCCTTAATTAATCATTAAAACTCTCTCTCTCTCCCCCTCTCCCTCCCCCCTCTCCCTCTCTGTCTCTCTTTCTCTCCCTCCCCCTCTCCCTCTCTATCCCTCCCTCCCCCTCCATATAAGCCACTGTCTCCCTGTCATCTTGGAGCCATCGTTGTAATCATTTGTCATCCTTATCGTCCACCGGTCTTGCCACGACACCACTTACATGAGTGACCCATCACCACCGATTTGGCCATTACAACCTCCCGCACAAGCGAACGCACTGCCATCACCACTAATCTAGCGACCACCGTTACTTACCGACCTGTTTGCCACCATCGTTTTTGACCACCGGTGTCTAGATCAATCTCCAATCACCGCTAGTGCTCACATCCACAACCCAAGATCAGCTGGCGTCGGTGCACCCAACACCACCATAATTTGACATCACCACCATTGTAACTCCTACGCAGCGGCATCATCACCGCCGATTGACTGAGCATTAATTTTTGAAAACTGGGGTACTCGTGATAACACGACATTTATGCACAATCTTTTCCTTTTGAGTGACACAGTTCTATAGAAGCCATAACTTGGTTGCAGAGAGAGTTTGCATGGTACTAGTTAAGCTGATTTGAGGATTTGGGAGAACGTTAATAATGAAGTGAATTCAGCGAAGACCAGGCACCTACTAATTTCATTCCGAGGTTTATGTATTTGCTTCAAGCCTCTTATTGTGTGCGGTGGTGTTGGTAGTGTGATGTGGTCGACAGTGTTAGGTTTGAGGCAGCGATGTTGGGTTTGTGATGGCGGTGGCCACACGAGTGTTAGGTTTGTGACGGCAGTAGTGACACGCAGTGGTCGATGACGGTGTTAGGCGATGGAAGTGGTGGTGGTGGTAGTGGTCAAGTGGTTTTGTTGGGTGATGGTGGTAATAGGGGTGATGGGTAATATGTATAAATTGGTCACACACGAGAGAGAGAGAGAGAGAAGAGAGAGTTTTTGTTTTGATTAAATTAAGTAAGACAAAAAATCGAGGTACTGATTTGGTACGCTTTTTGAAAGTTAGGTACTTCTTTAAAAATCAACGTGTTTTTAGAATATATTTTTCTATTATTGAAGGTCCTAATTCTCAGACTTTTTAATGGCATGTATCGTCTGTCAACTGAGGTACTGATTTGGTATGTTTTTTCAAAGTTGGGTACTTCTTTGGCGCACCTTCAAACTCGGGTACTAAAGCTGGACTTGATGTAAAGTTGAGGTACAATTTTGGGATTAAGCCTAAAGCAAAATCTTGAAATCAAGTTTAGATGTAACTACACAATTGATGTGTAAAATATACTATTCAATCTTTCAAAAAAATTGATTTGAAACCTAGGGCGCAATCAAATTAATCTCAAATGCTACCAGCAGGAGGTAACAGTGCTAGTGGTTGATGAAAGACGTGGTGTTGGTGGATGCTGAAGAAGACGAAAGCAACGACGACGACAATGGTGGAAGAAGACAACGTGGTGGTGGAAAAAGGCCACCATGCAAAAAGGAGGTGGCCTGACTTATGGAGGTGTTCTGGGTGGGGTAGGATGCGCATTGTGAAGGGAGGGAGAGAAATTTTGGCATGTTGGAGGAAGAAGAGCAGGAAAATAAGTGGAGAGGAGAGGAAAGGAAAGGAGCGGGGATGATAATAAAGTGAAAAGGAAAAGTGGACGGAGTAAATGACGGGAGAGAGAAAGTAGAAACAATTATTTGAAGGGTGAAAGTGGTAAAATAAGGGAAAAACTTGCCTAACTTTAGAAAGTGAGTAGTATTTTTGAGACAACCCAAAAAGAAAATATGAGAAATTTTTGTGACACGAAAGGAGCAATAGTAAAATAAAAGGTGAGCGCTTTGTTTATTGCTGACCAGGTCACCACGCTGCACAGTGTAGGAGCAAAAAAGGAAGCGACAATCCTGTCCTTCTGAGAATGCACCTAGTCCAGCTGATAGATGTCACTGTTGTAGTCGCTTCTGAGGCAAATATTGTAGCAGAAGAAAAAGCTTGAGGTATACTGAGCTACCAGGCATATATACGGAAATATGAGTGCCTTAACCTTCTACACTCTAGTAGGGGAAGAGAGGAGCCAGTGTTCGTCATGTGTGACTCTCGTCCCGTGTCGGTGATTGACAAAGGGAAAGTTAATTGAAGCTCATCTCTGGAAAGATTTTCTCTCTTTTTAATGTCCTGCATGTTCTATAAATTCCTTGGAACTTTGTGTATGTCTCTTTGCTTGGAAAAGTTGGAGGGAAAGTGATTTTTGAATCTGATCAAGTTCTGAGGACTAAGAAAGAATTAGATGTTTGTGGGGAGACCCTCTTTCTATTGCATGTAATTTAGATCATGAATAAAAATGCTTCTTCTCTTTTCTTTCTTGATTGAGTTTATTTATGCGATACTAGACTTGGAAATGTGAACTATCCTTACATCATAAAAAAGAAAGAACTGGGGATTCTAATTAATGTAATAGTTTTTGAACACAAAATAATCCAAACATAAGCAGACAAAAAAATAACTAAGAAACCTCACAAACTCGTTCTAGAAAGAGACAGAGAACTCAGTCTTACGCACTCACACTTGGTAGATGTAAAAACTCAATGTCTAGGGTAGAAAATGTTACTACGTAGCTTCATAGATGACTTTCCTAACTATGCCCTAGTGTTCTTACTTCAAAATAAAGATGAGGATGAAGATAAGTTCCTAATTTATAAAGATAATATAGGGAATATATTCAACTAAAAATAAAAAGATTAAATCTGATAGAGGGGTCAATATTATTCCGGGATTAAATGCACGTAAAACCCCTTAGTTTGGGGTCATTAATTGGACACCCTAGGGGTTTACTTTTTGGCTCACAGCACCCATGCTTCTAGTTATGTGCTCCATGCACCATTTGATAGTACGATCACATTTTTTGGGACGCCCTTCTTTTTTAGGGCAAAGGGGGTAATTCACATTAAAATCCTTAATGGTAGCGGTACGTCATATTTTGTCCCTGTTGACTAGCCACGTGTAGGGCTATTCTGCCCCTTTCAGCCTAACTATCCTACCTTTCCCCCAAACCCCCAACCACCACCACTTTCCCCCAATTACACCCCTTCAGTGAGAATGCTGACGGTGGCACGGTAGCACTAAGGCTAGCTTTATGGGTTTGATTAGTGTTCTTGATGGCTTTAGGTCGTGTGGCTGTGGTTGCATCAACCATGGTTGGAAAATGGAGTGGGTTTGAGAAAAGAAACAACGGGTTAAGGAAAAGGGGTGATGGCTGTATTTCAATGGAAATGGGGTGATAGGGTCGCTGCTGGGTGAGTGGTGGTTGTTGTTGGGGAAGTGGGAGCGATGGGTAAGGGAAAGTGGGAGACAGCTGCAACCGGGTAATGGGAAGCGGGTGACTATAGCGTTTTGAGTTAGATTTTCATGGTGTGCATTACGAGGGGGAGGGGGAGGGGGAGGGGAAATGGGGGGTGGTTTGGGTTTTCAGAAGTGGTTCTCGACGGGTTAGGAACATGGGGTGGCGGAGGCAATGGTTTGGGTTGTAGGAAGTGGCAGTGGCGGCCTACAACTAAAGGAAATGGGTAGGTTACCTTATAATGTCATGGGCAGATAAAGTAGGGCTAATGTGGCTTATCCAATTCAAAGTCAAATAAGGATTATGTGGCTGCCAGTTAAGATTAGTGCAGCTGCCACCTAAGATTCTACTTGAATTACCTCTTTTGCCCTAATACATATAACATAAACCTAAAAAAATGAATGTCTTCATGTCAAATGGTGCGTGGAGCATATAACTGGAAGCGTGGGGTGGTGGGAACAAAACATTATACCTTGGGGTGTTTCGTGTAAAAGATCCCAATGCTCCAAGTTAAATGGAAGCTATAAATAGTGAAATTGCATCTATAATGGCAAATCATACTTGATAAGAGACCTACCAACAGATGCTAAACCAATTGGGTGCAAATGGATTTTCAAAAATTTTAAACTTGATGGCACAACGGAGAAATTCAAGGCCACATTGCTTGCCAAGGGTTATACTCAAAAGTAAGACCAAAGTTACTTTGAACTTACCCACTTCTTGTTGCTAGAACTTCGTCCATTCAAGTGTTGATTAATTAGCAGCAGTGCATAATCTAATCAAACATTAAATGGATGTTAAAACTGCATTTCTTAATAAAGAACTTGAGGAAGAAATCTATATGCACAACTAGAAGGTTTTCTGGCCTGAGGTAATGAAAAGAAAGTTTGTAGACTTGTTAAGTCCCTGTATGGTCTTAACAAGCGCCTAAGAGATGTCATGATAAGTTTGATAGCATGATGACCTCAAATGGATTTTTTGTAAATGAAGCTGGTAAATGCAGTTAGTGCAAGTTTTCTGGTAAATACTTCGGTGTTATCATATGCTTGTATGTGGATGACATGTTTCATACAGGAACAAGTGTTGAGGTAATCAATGAGAGCAAAAACTTCCTCTTTTCTATATTTGACATGAAAGATTTAGATGAGGTAGATTTTACTCTTAAAATTAAACTGAAAGAAATAAACAATGGCCATATGATCTCTCAAGAACATTTTGTAAAAAAATTGTTTTAATTGTATTTGGCCATTTTGATTTAAATCCTATTACACTTCATATCATTGTAGTAAAGAATAAGTAGGATAGTAGTGTATCTTAGTCTGAATATGCTCAAAGAATTGCTAGTCTCTTGTACTTGATGAATGACACTTGACCTGGCTTAACCTATGCTGTAAGCAAACTTAGTAGAATCAAGCATATTCCTGGTAAAAATCTTTGGACTGTGTGATGTAGAGCGCTTAAATATCTAAAAGGCACCATGGGTTAAACTTTATGCTTTCGTAAATTATCTACCAAAGGTTATTGTAATGCGAAGTGGATCTCTGATGTAGATGAGACAAAATCCACAAGTGGTTATATATTTACTCATGGAAGAGGAACAGTCTGTCACACCCCAAACTCACAATTGAACCCATGAGTTAGGCCTATGGTTGGCCACAGGCCCATTGGACTGTCACCAGGCACTCTGCCAGGTCTTACTATTACCCAGAGATACCAATTCTTAACTATAAGTTCTAACCAATAGCTCGATGACTAGAAGCTGCATTTCATGACTTCTCAAAAAAAGAAAGGCCATCGAAGAGATCCTTAAACAAGAGTTATATTAACCAATACAAAATCCGGAGACAAAGCTAGTGCATTGAAGTCTCGTTGTACATATGGATAAGCTCCTTACAACCTCCAATTATGAATAACTGCAATATCATTAGGTAATAACAAGTCAAAAAGGGGCTCCATAATCAAACGTCTATCTTCTGCTGCCTTAACCTCGCATCTCTCATAAGTTATGGAACCAACTAGCTTGGATGCTTGAAATAAGAAGGGTGCGCTAAAACCCAGTAAGCACACATACCATATCCCAAAATAGGGTTAGATTTTGTAAACATGCCATGGTTGTCGTCTCAAAACCGGTGATTAGTTCATAAGAAGAAATAATACATAGTGTAGGAAAAATTACAACAATGTCCCTGAGGTTAGGATGAAATTACAATGAAGGACATATTGTTTCAAAAGGTGAAAACCGTGCCCTTCTGTCACTTACCAGTTAAAAAAATGTACATATTTACTTATGTCATCACTATGTATTTTTTAAATGGCAATAATACCCTAATTTTGTATACACAAAGTATATACCATATTAAATTTTAAAAATTCCTATTTCCAAATTAGGGTTTCAACCCTAACTCTCTCTCTCTCTCCGCCGCCGCACTTTTTCACGCAAACACTTAGCCTCAAAGTTGGCAAGACAAACACACCCTGGTGCAACACTTTCCCCGGCAACCCAACTCTCTCTCTCTCTCTCTCTCACACACACACACACACACACTATATATATATATATATATCACACACACATCATCACTGTAAAATTTCTCTCTCCTTCCCGACCTGAAACCACCACCACCCCTCCCTTAACATCACGGCCCTTTTACTCCCCCACCCTGTTACTACCCCTTCCTTCACCCTGTCGTCCCTAAAATCCTACTCAGCCTCAATGTAGTCGGCACCACCACCCCCTCAACGGATCCCCTTCTGACCTCTCTCACCTTCGTACTCTACTAAGGGATACCATATGCGATATCGTGAACCACTGTCGCGATGCCCGGTTGCAAGCCACTGGCTAGACACGTCGTCGCGACCCCCAGTGCACCACCGTCACACCTCAAACACCACCTGCGCACCATCTCGACACCATATACCACAACAAACCACTGCTGCGATCCACCGCCCCATGCCACTGTGGCCCCCATTGCACCACCGTCACACCTCAACACCATCTGCATGCCATGCGAACACCATCTACCATAACGACCCACTGTCGTGATCCACCGACCCAAGCCACCGTCGCTAGGGGTGACACCAAACATTTCAGAACGATCCGAACTGCTCAAACTGACCAAAACCGAACCAATCCAATTGAAATCGTCCAATGATCTTAATGGTTTGGTTTTACATTTCTCAAACCGACCTTGGTTTGGTTTGGTTCACGATTCACATTTCTTAAACCATTTCCAAACTGAACCGAACCAACCTATGATATGTTACTTTACTTAAAGTAACATTCATTGACAATTTCACATATATGATAGTAAGTAAATCCATATATACAAATCTTGAAAGTTAAAAGAAAAGAAAATAATAAGAATACTAATAACACAAAAATTCCATGGCCAATAACTATTCTATATTTACTCATGCTTTCTCATACATCAAGGAGCACTTATGTATCGAATGTAACAAGATTATATGCAATTTAAAAAATATATAACTTTAATTTTTAATCATTGTTAGATCTAATGGTAGTCTGCAAAGGAACAACGTCTTTAAGTGAGCGTAAACCGATCCAAACAAACTAAACCAAACCGTTTAAACCGACCAAACCGAACCGTCCAAACCGATGGTGTTTGGTTTGATTCGGTTCGGTTCACAATTTTCTAAACCGAGGGGTAACGGTTCAGTTTGTGGTTTGACCCCCCAACCGAACCAAACCGAACCAAAACAAACCTCCCTGGGAATCAAGGGTTCCGCTGCCCCGAACTCCCGGGTCGTTAACCTACCGGATCACATCAAACCTGTCAGACATGTTCACTAACACGTATTCCAATTTATCTAATTCAGTATCAGCTCAGATTTGTCAAATACAAACTTACAAAACTGCTTAAACTTAAACTATTAAAACTGCTTACTTAAACTATTAAAACCTAGATTCTTTACAAACGCGAGTCCTTATAACCAAGGTGACGGTACCGACCAACATAGGGGTTTCATTACACGGAAGTGGCGGGCTCATCGGTAGCTCACACAGACTCTACTCATTCCCGAACATGCTACAGCTTATCATCACTTGCAGAAGGGAGCCAAACAAAGGGTGAGCTTTTGAAAGCTTAGTAAGGTCGTACAAGGACTACCAACAGGATTACAAAACGATTCAAAGAATCCAACTGACGAAGAATTCTAGAATACTTCAAACGGTAAAAAACTCAATGATTCTCAAAATGATCGAAATTCATCAGAAATAGATACCAAAATAAACAATAAAACCCATGATGGGTTCTAGAACGATTAATAAAAGATCATTTTCAAAGTCATCATTCCAAAATACAATGATGGTTTTCCAAAAGATTTCAAAACGTACACAGATCATCTGAGACAGTTCTTTCCAAAATACACTGAAGATTTCTCAAAAAAATTCCAACACAAGCACAAATTATTTCAGAGCATACTATCCAGTCATTTTCTAAAACAGTAACGGCAATATACAAAATAGAGAAAATAAAAAATCAATGTTGATCCTGGGAGATTGCAATGCCATTCCGGTACGCTAACAGAGTGTACACATGCATGGTGTACCAGAGTAATTACTAGTCCACTTGGGTGCTAGCCTACGTTTCCTGCATGATTCAGACCAGCCTTAGAACGCTCGCCTCAGAATAGAACATAACAGATAACCCATGTCAACACAGAAAAATCAACAATATCAATGAGCATTAACATAAGCTCAATCACTGAAATCAATTCAGATTCCAATAACAATAATCATACTGACACAAGTCAGCATTCAGAATTTTCAGAAGAAATCAGAATTTTCTGAAGAAAATCACAGATAAACAACAAAAATGAGTACGAATGATTATCGAGTTTTAAGTATAACAATTCAGAAGAATAGATACAGACAATTGTCAAATCTTCTCAGCACACAATAACAGGCGAGCATCACAAGATTTTTAAATAATCGATCCAGGTTCAATATTAGGATTTTCTGGACAAGAACATGTTGATATCAATGCATACTTCATAATTCGACATTAGTCATAAGTAATTCAAAAGAGTACGTACAAGTACGAGTTATCAAAATAAGGGTTCGGACGAAAGTCCTTACCCAATGTTCAGATAGATTCCCTTACCTAGATCCGTAGCTAACTTATCCTAACCGAAAGTTTTTAGTTTTATCCTAAATGAAATGATCAAATCATAAGAACATATTCTACATCACAATATTATAACTTATTACAGACTCACACATGCTCCCAGAATGAACCACCCTCACCGTGCATGTAAAATTACCAAAATGCCCCTGAGGTGTAAATTACCAAAATGTCCATCTCAGACTTAAATCTCCCAAATGGCCTTCCCGCAGGTAGAATTACTAAAAAAAGCTTTCCATATGTGAATTTATGAAAAAATACATTTCTTAGGTCAAATTATCAAAATACCCCTTTGGGGTGGCAAATTACCAAAAAACCCCCCGGTTTCACTTAAATCATAAAAATGATCTTTCTGTAAGAAAAATCACTAAAATATCCTTACCGTATGTAAATTTACTCAAAAATACTCTATGGGTAAAATTACCAAAATACCCCCTCAGGGTGTCAAATTACCAAAATACCCCCGCGGGTTTCTGGCTCCAGAAAATATCTTAAAATGCTATTGTACGCATCCTAATATCATTTTTGGACTACAAAGTACTTTAGAAAATTTTCGCCCGAAAATCTCAAATCGATGCCCTGACCGAGCACTAAAAGGTCAGTTTCACGAAAAATACCTATCG
Organism: Escallonia herrerae; assembly: GCA_033070095.1. NCBI lineage: Eukaryota > Viridiplantae > Streptophyta > Magnoliopsida > Escalloniales > Escalloniaceae > Escallonia > Escallonia herrerae. The sequence continues at coordinate 377,852 of JAVXUP010000261.1, read as the reverse complement.
GCCTTGGAATGATCCAATTTTTTTTTTTAATATGATACCTATCAGTAAAATAAGATTTCACTGAAAATTTTAGATCAAAATAGCTTGTTTTGCTATGCTAAATAATTTGATAAATGTCATTGATTGGTAAGCCAATTTAACGCCCTTCGCAGACACCGAAAAATTTCAGAGCGTACGTCTCAAAAAAATATTGGGGGTTACAGTTTTGTGTTTTGTCCAATTTTGGCCCTAAACATTTCTAAAACATGCCTAAATTATTTTTCCATCTTTAATGACAATTACATGTACTATTCGAATTGAAGACACACACTACTTCACCTTTTCCACACACACGTACACACTGTTATCCACAAATAACACCCTTATACACCTAAAACACATTTTAACACACACTACTACACACACTTATACACGAATCACACCCACAAACACCCGTAATCCACACACAGTCAAGAACACACTCACCATCTGCGACGCACGCACATAGCCCTCGGTACCCATTAAAATCTTCTCCACTTTCTCCCATTCACAGTCATACATAAGCTGAACACACACATATGTGAACATACCCACAATCATACCCTTAATCCCCATACCCGAAGCATAAGATTCCCAGAAAAATACCTTCTGCGTAGCCATGTTCATGGCTCCTATACTCACTCCACAGTTGCTAAAAACACACACTAATCCTATAATCACACACTAGAATATGCAGACTACAAATTCAGAAACTTACCCCTGGAAAACAAGCCCTAATTCTCCTCTTTTCTTCCCTATTTTTCCCCTTCCCCGAGTTGCCTTGTTTCCTCTGTTTCTTTTCTTCTTTCTGGGTTCATGGTACCGTTCATCCGAGATTTCCCCCTTTTTTTGTTTTCTTTCCAATTAGGATAAAACCAATTCAAATTATATAAAACAATATCAGATTAGTCATCACGGGAGGTGGCATCTCCTTGCACCGAAATTTTTGAAAAATTGACACATATGGCTTAATTTTCAAAATTTACAAAATAGCTCCTCAAGTTTCAAAATTTACGAAAATGTCCCCAAAATTTCAAAAATTACATTTTTGCTCTAAATTTCCTTTAAGCTCCCATGCTGTACTAATACCCGAGCATTGCTCGAAATTGGCGCTCGTTTATTTTTCGGGTCATCGATGGTTATTTTAACCTGCTCCCAAAGTTCGGGATATTACATTCTTTCCCCCTTATAAAATTTTCGTCCTCGAAATTTGCTCTCGGATGTCCTATCACATTTACGTATCACGCTTCCATTACAGAACTCTGATAATAATCTTGTAGTAGCTTGGCTTTCTCTGACTTTCGTACCCAGATTTTTGTCCCACGAATACCTAGACGCAACTGTTTAAATCCAAATTATAATACTGAATTGAAACCCTGTCGGATAATCACTTCACTCCAACTATTTCAAAATTTCACGAATGATGACTTAACGGGTACAGAACTCACTGAGCAAAACCTACACCGCTCCGAATTTCGCGCATATCAAACAGATTAAGTCAAGCTCTAATTCGACAGACTTCTCCTACCTTGTGCTGATACTACACCAGAGATCCCATCAGTCACACAATTTACTTATGACTGTAAGCTCAATTCTAAAATCAAGGCATACTGAAATACTAACAATGGTCACACATGACCTACAGTTTACCAAGGTTAACATGGGTAGGGTAACCAATTCATATAGGTACTTACACCTCACAACAGACAGTAAAATTGTAGCCACTAGGCTTTCACTGCACACCCTAATACCTCAAAACAACGAGTCAAAATTATTGCCAAATTCATCACTGAGAGATGGGTTATCTTAACATAGCTATGTATTGCATACTTATGGTTCTGCGTACATATCACAGAATGACAGAAAACTATCGCTACTATGAGTTGGCAGCACACTCTGGTGCCCTAAATCAAATTTGTCCAAACTGCTACCGGAGTCATTACAGAGAGATATGTTATCATAACACAAGGCAAAACATGATTTTGCACTCACATGTCTTGCACTTCTACTGAAGTTTAATGCTCTAAATTATCACATCACTTCTAATTCGCAGTAACTTTATTTACAAAAATCTTATAGCCTTATCCTTCCCTCATCTGTTTCAGTTAAACTGTTAAAACCTTTCGGTTTTCAAAAGCAAGTAACATACTGTTTATTCTTATGTGTTCAACTAAGACCCCAATCATATATCAAATCATCGAATAGCTTATCCAAACTTAATCCACATTCTCATAATTTATTCTCACTCACCAATTATCTGAGTCTTAGGAATTTACCTAACCTCATATCCAGGTAGGGGAAACTATGCAAATAATGATAATAATAATCATAATCAGACAATCAAAATGCAAAGTCCTTAACAAACATCATGCATTTGGCTCTCGGGGTTCACAAGAAAAAATTCTGTGACATTCCAGAAGAAGCGACGGACACAGAAACGATGATATAAGTCTGGCGATGCAAAGTCTACACAGCGGCTCAAAGCAATCAAAATCAGGAGGAGTTATTAATCCTTGATAAGATTTGTAGCTTTCCCATGGCCAGTGGGTCAGATACTACCCCATCAAGTCCAAAGAGATTCAAAAGGACAGATAAATATCTCGAAAAGGAATAAGACGACTTGGCATGAATGACATCTTCTCTGACGTCTCAGCATAAGCTGACATTCAATTAAGTCATCCTTGAATTCAATATACAAAAGAATGAATGAGATGACATGGTAAAATTCTAGATTCCTTCTTGTACCCTTAAACCAAAATTTCAATTTAACACCAGTCATTTTCCAAAATACTATTCTTACTCATAAATCAAATCACTAACTTAACTGCTACTCATACCTTATAAACTTCCCAGATACAACTAGGGTTTTCCCTGACTATACACAGATGCTTGATTAGCAAATCACCAACTCATAATCATATCAAAATCCTGAACAACAAATGGAGTGAGGTCCATAGAAAGATCTGTATCCCAAACATAGACTGTATATTCACAGAGAACCACAAAACAGTCGAAGACTCTCCCGACGGAGTACTTATCACAATATAGTTCTTAAAGGACGGATCTTCATCCTTAATCTCTATGCCAAAGTAAAATATGTAACAAAATGTGACGCTTCAAACTTAAATAGTAAACACGCAATTAATAGGTTAACTTGTGGGGTACCTGGCACCACGTCATCAGATGTGACAACGTTTTAAGCGGACATTGAACAAAATTTAGTTAATGTTCTGGGCTTTTTCCCCTACCGACCTTCTTTGTCACCCCAGTAATAGGTATATGACTTATGATTTCTCACAAGCAAATAGTTTTGAACTTAATGCTCCACATTGCCATGCCTAACACATCATCCGGTCACTTTATTGCATAACTCATGATTCTGACTTCTATCATACTTACCATATAGGGTGGCCGAAAAACTGACTCGCCACCCTGACCAGTACTCTAGGTAGGTCAAACTTTGGAACTCTACGACGGTTCAACTCTAGTACTCTGAGTTGGTCTAGCGCCTTCACCCCACGTTTCCCTAAATTCCACATCATGTTTCGATCGAATTTCATAACTCTATCCAAATCTCAGAATCAATGAACCAAAGTGGGCCTGAATCTTTGACTCTGCCCCAACCTTTAACCTTGGGGCACTGTACTGTGCTGACTTTAAAAACTTTTGCTGACTACTGTTAGCTCATACAAATCCATTCGGAGAAAATTCTCACTTACCTCTCTTCTATCTGCCCTGTGTTTACTCATGACTTCCTCCATTGTCAGACTTAGATTGTTCCAAAACATATGCCAAATAAAGACATTTCATATTGCTCGTCGATTGAGCTAGGATCATCGCATCTTTCAATCCAGGCCTAAGCCCCCACTCAGACTTCCAGCAGCCTCTATCAGTAACATCCTTACTACAAATCTAACGAAACGAGAAATTTCATCTCAACCTTGTCTATCAACTCTAAATCTGTTATTTCACATTAACAACTCTCTCACATCTGTTCACGAAATCTCACAAGATATTGGTCGAAAATAATTCTCTAAAAGCTTCTCCAGTGACATCAATTAATTGCTGATGAGTCAGAGTTTTTGCTACCATCTTCAAACACTGATCGGTCTCCCTTCTTAGTTTATATACAACAAATTCAATCTTTCGACACTTCGCTTACAGTTGCTCAAAATTTATACAATCAGTTGCTCAAAATTTCCTCAACTTTGCCAATCCGGTTCGCTGTCTCTATAGTGTTCAATAACTCCCTGTAGCTAGTCATTTCATCTGTTAAGGCCACCAAGATACTCTCATTTCGAGGTTATGATTGAACCGGATTCAGTTCTCCTTGTTGCTGGTTGCCAAATTCTAGATTATCATAGTCAGAATCGGGTTCATAGTGTTCGGAATCACAACCATCAGTTCTAGGTTTTACCGTCCCCCTATTAGATAGAGATGCCCTTCAACAATCAAAAAACCTCTACACTATACAATGCCAAATCTAGCGAGTGTTTGGTTAGGTCTTCCCAATACCGGGAAAGATCCCTATATCCCTACTCATCTCATACAAACCTATTAGAATCTCATTTAGCGGGGACCCTAGGCCCTCCGTACTATCTCCACTACTAGAGCTTCAAATGCGGACCGTAAGGATACAATAAACAGTTATCAAGGTTATACCATGTCTAAAGAACAACACTATGACCAGCTAAAGGCAGACTTCTTAACATTACCATCATCCTACCCCACTCTCATTAATCGAAATACGATTCTACAAAATCGTGTTACCCATACTTCGTGGGTTTGTGCCTACAGAATCAAATACTTAAATTCTTAATACTACAAGACCGAACTGATCTGATACCAACTGTAACATCCCTCGAAATCCAGAGTTCCGCTGCCCCGAACTCCGGAGTCATTAACCTACCAGATCACATCAAACCTGTCAGACATGTTCACTAACACATATTCCAAATCGTCTAATTCAGCATCAACTCAGATTCGTCAAATACAAAATTACAAAACTGCTTAAACTGAAACTATTAAAACCTAGACTCTTTACAAACTCGAGTCCTTATAAACAAGGAGACGGTAGCGACCCACACAGAGGTTTCATTACACGGAAGTGGGGGGCTCACTGGAAGCTCACATAAACTCTAACCCATTCCCGAACCTGCTACAGCTTATCATCACCTGCAGAAGGGAGCCAAACGAAGGGTGAGCTTTTGAGAGCTCAGTAAGGTCGTACAATGACTACCAACCGAATTACAAAATGATTCCAAGAATCCAACTGACAAAGATTTCTAGAATACTTCAAACGGTCAAAAAATCAATGATTCTCAAAATGATCGAAATTCATCAAAAACATATACCAAAATAAACAATAATACCCATGATGGGTTCCAGAACGATTAATAAAAGATCATCTTCAAAGTCATCATTCTAAAATACAATGATGATTTTTTAAAAGATTTCAAAACCTAAACAGATCATCTGAGACAGTTCTATCCAAAATACACTAAAGATTTCTCAAAAAGATTCCAACACAAGCACAGATTATTTCAGAGCATACTATCCAGTCATTTTCTAAAACAGTCACGACAATATACAGAACAGAGAAAATCAAAAATCAATGTTGATCCAGGGCAATTGTAATGCCATTCCGGCACGCTAATAGAGTGTACACATGCATGGTGTACCAGAGTAATTACTAGTCTACTTGGGTACTAGCATGCGTTTCCTGCAGGATTTAGATCAGCCTTAGAATGCCCGCCTCAGAACAGAACAGATAACCCATGTCAACATAAAAAAATCAACAATATTAATGATCATTAACATAAGCTCAATCACCGAAATCAATTCATATTCCAATAACAATAATCATACTGACACAAGTCATTATTCAAAATTTTTAGAAGAAATCAGAATTTTCAGAAGAAAAATCACAGATAAACAACAAAAACGATTACGAATGATTATCGACTTTTAAGCACAACAATCCGGAAGAACGAATACAGACAATTGTCAAATCTGCTCAGCACAAAATAACAGGCGAGCATCACAAGATTTCTAAATAATCGATCCAGGTTCAATATTAGGATTTTCTGGACAAGAACATGTTGATATCAATGCATACTTCAGAGTTTGACATTAGTCATAAGTAATTCAAAAGAGTACTTACAAGCACGAGTTATCAAAATAAGGGTTCGGATGAAAGTCCTTACCCAAGGTTCAGATAGAATCCCTTACCTGGATCCGTAGTTACTTATCATAACCGGAAGTCTTTAGCTTTATCCTAAATGGAATGATCAAATCATCAGAACATAGTCTACATCACAATGTTATAACTTATTAAAGACTCACACATGCTCCCAAAATGAACCACCCTCACTGCGTATGTAAAATTACCAAAATGCCCCTGAGGTGTAAATTACCAAAATGTCCCTCTCGGACTTAAATCACCCAAACGGCCTTCCCGTAGGTAGAATTACTAAAACAAGCTTCCCATATGTGAATTTATGCAAAAATACATTTTTAGGTCAAATTACCAAAATACCCCTTTGGGGTGGCAAATTACCAAAAGACCACCCGTTTCACTTAAATCATCAAAATGATCTTTCTGTAAGTAAAATCACTAAAATATCTTTACCGTATGTAAATTTACTAAAAAACACCCTCTATGGATAAAATTACAAAAATACCCCCTCAGGGTGTCAAATTACCAAAATACCCCTGCGGGTTTCTGGCTCCAGAAAAATCTCAAAAATATCTTAAAACGCTATTGTACACATCCTGATATCATTTTTGTACTAAAAAGTATTTTAGAAAATTTTTGCTCGAAAATCCCGAACTAGTGCCCGGACCGAGCGCTAAAAGGCCAGTTTCGCGAAAAATACCTATCGGCCTCGGAATAATCCAAAATTTATAATATGATACCTATCAGTAAAATAAGATAAAATTTTCAGATCAAAATAGCTTGTTTTGCTATGCTAAATAATTTGATAAATGTCATTGATCTGTAAGGCAATTTGGCATGCTTTGCAGACACCTAAAATTCCCGAAAAATTCCAGAGCGTACGTCTCGAAAAAAATATTTGGGGTTACAGTTATGTGTTTTGTCCAATTTTGGCCCTAAACATTTCTAAAACATGCCTAATTATTTTTTCATCTTTAGTGACAATTACATGTACTATTTGAATTGAAGACACGCACTACTTCACCTTTTCCACACACACGTACACACTGCTATCCACAAATAACACCCTTATACACCTAAAACATATTTTAACACACACTACTACACACACTTATACACGAATCACACCCACAAACACCCGTAATCCACACACAGTCAAGAACACACTCACCACCTGCAACGCGCACACACAGCCCTCGGTACCCATTAAAATCTTCTCCACTTTCTCCCATTCACACTCATACATAAGCTGAACATACACATATGTGAAAAATACCCACAATCATACCCTTAATCCCCATACCCGAAGCATAAGATTCCCAAAAAAATACCTTCTGCGTAGCCATGTTCATGGCTCCTATACTCACTCCACAGTTGCAAAAAAACACACACTAATCCTATAATCACACACTAGAATATGCATACTACAAATTTAGAAACTTACCCCTGGAAAACAAGCCCGAATTCTCCTCTTTTCTTCCCTATTTTTCTTCTTCCCTGAGCTGCCTTGTTTCCTCTGTTTCTTTTCTTCTTTTTAGGTTCATGGTACTGTTCATCCGAGATTTCCCCTTTTTTTTTGTTTTCTTTCCAATTAGGATAATACCAATTCAAATTATACAAAACAATATCAGATTAGTCATCACGGGAGGTGGCATCTCCTTGCTCCGAAATTTTTGAAAAATTGACACATAAGGCTAAATTTTCAAATTTTACAAAATAGCTCCTCAAGTTTCAAAATTTACGAAAATGCCCCCAAAATTTCAAAAATCACGTTTTTGCCCCAAATTTCTTTTAAGCTCCCATACTGTACTAATACCCTAGCATTGCTCGAAATTTGCGCCTGTTTATTTTTCAAGTCATCGATGGTTATTTTAACCCGCTCCCAAAGTTTGGGATATTACACCGTGCTCACCCCTAATCGTCGCAACCCACTATAACAACCCATATGCACACCTGTCATGACCCAATTAAGCAATCCATGAAGATATTGTCTTAATATCAGATATGAACATTGGTGAGAAATTGATAGGGCTTTGCAGTCCATTTATGAGGCAAAATGAATATTGTTGTTGTACGGAAACCTAATCTGGGTTTAGTTTTGCTTTGATCTTCAATCTTAGAAAAATTGTTTTCATGTTTAATTTGGGGCTGTGATGGAGACTGGGTGTTGAATATTTTTTGTAGTTTATATATTGTTTTGCCAATATTAGAACAAGCATTAAATTTATCAGAGTCTGTTGCACAGAGAGAGAGAGAGAGAGAGAGAGAGAGAGATAGGGGGGATGACATTTGAAAAAATAAATTGCTAAGTGATGAGATTTATCAGTGTCTGTTGCACAGAGAGAGAGAGAGAGAGAGAGAGAGAGAGAGAGAGAGAGAAAGGAATGACATTTGAAAAAATACATTGCTAAGTGATGGGCATTCTGGTCATTGCATCCAAAACGTTATGTATTTCCGTATTTTTGTTTGGTAAAGGAACATAAGTATAATTTGTCCAAACTAATAGACACGCCTAACCTTAGGGACATTGTTGTAATTATCCCTATAGCATATGTTGATGCGGAAAGGGGTTCGATGCTACGTGGAGGTGCCACAAAGGATGCAGTTTGAGTCAGCTTCCAGGTAGACAATGCGGGAGACAACAAGGACGACATAAGGGCTGAGAGCAAGGCTCCCCAGACAGGTTGCGAGGTCTGGCAGCGCCGCGCAGGCAGGGCGACGACGAACAGGGGCGACAGTCAACAGTCTGTCGATGAGGGTGTAGTGTCGAGGGTCGGGAACTGGAGTCCAAGTGTGTTTCTTTCACTAGAATTCCAGAGAGAATGTCTTTTTAGAGAGAGAAAGTGAAAAGTTCAAATGAGAGAAAGATCCTTGAATAAGCTCCAAAGTCCACTATTTATAGGCAAAAATGTGCATGTGTCATAAGTTGACATGTGTCACCCCGTGGGAACGACGCGTCGCCAGGGGGGCCAAAGTACTGATTCTCCATTGGACTGTCGGTCCCCAAGTCCGTGCTGCCCTGCTCTTGCAGCATCTCTCTGCCCATCTGAGGAGACTGATCACGCTGTAGTAGCATGATCAGAGTAGCCCGTTGCCCCAGCCTCCAATCCAAGCCCTGAATATTCTCTTTTTTGATTGCTTGATTTGAAGTCCAAGAAAAAAAGGTAAGTTCCCCCATCATGCTCATCTCAAATTCCCTGCACATACTTTCAGCAAACTCTTGGCACAGATCATCGTTCAGTGGCTCCAAAAATAATATCATCAGCATAGATCTGAACTATAAGAATATCCAAAATTTGAGATTTGGTAAAAATAGTGGTATCGACTTTGCCACAAGAGAATCGATGATTAATAAGGAAGCTGCTAAGACGATCGTACCAAGCTCGTGGAGCTTGTTTAAGGCCATACAATGCCTTTTTCAATTTAAAAACATGATTGGGGTATTTTTCATTTTCAAAACCGGGAGGTTGTTTAACAAAAACTTCCTTCTGAACAACCCCATTCAAGAAAGCACTTTTCACATCCATTTGAAAAAGTTTGAAATTCATGTGACATGAAAATGTCAAGAGCATTCGGATAACTTCAAGTCGAGCAATAGGGGCAAAGGTTTCGTCAAAATCAACCCCTTCAACTTGATTGTATCCTTTAGCTACTAGTCTAGCCTTGTTTCGAACAATATGTCCATCATCATCAAGTTTGTTTCGAAAAACCCACTTGGTGTCGATGACCTTTTGTTGAACAGGAGGCGGGACTAGAGACCAAACATCGCTTCTTTCAAATTGATTCAAATCTTCTTTCATGACAAGGCAAGGATCCACCCATCATCTTCGAGAGCCTCAGAAATATTTTTAGGCTCAATTTGAGAAAGAAAGGCAAAATCAGTGCATAAGAGATTTATCGAATATTAGGTCGTTACTCCTTGTTCAACATTACCAATGACTTGCTCCTTCGAGTGGCTAGAGGAATATTTCCAACTTTAGGGAAGCGGTTGAGTCTCAGTATTTTTTTTGTGAGATGATGTTGAACTCTCTCCTCCATTTGAAGAGATATCTAACTTGTTGTTTAAGTCTAAGGAGAGTTCCTCATTGTCATTACCTGCACGCTTACTTGGTTTTCAACATTAGATTCTTCAAATACAACATGCATCGACTCTTCAACTGCAAGAGTCCTATGATTATAAACTCTATATGCTTTACTCTTCAAAGAATAACCAAGAAATATACCCTCGTCAGATTTTGCATCAAACTTACCCAAGTTCTCACGATTGTTCAAAATAAAACACTTACAACCAAAAACTCCTTATGTCAATAAAAATAGAATGAAGCAAATTTGGGTGCCAAAATATTTTTTTACCTAATCTTCCAGGACCCAAGAAAGTGTGGGTACCTAAAGGAATAAAACTAGAATCTGTTGTAGGTATGCTTGAAAGCAAAGGTAGATCCAAACAAATGGATCCTCGATAGCGGATGCTCAAGGCATATGACAGGTGATCATTCACTGGTGGCCTTGTTACCTTTGGAGACAACTCAAATGAGAAGATCATCGGTAAAGGTAAATTGGTAACGGTTCAATTTTATAAAAATGGTGGGGTCAAAAATACAATTATGGAAAGTTTGGGGGCCTAAAGTGTAATTTTGAAAAACTTGTGATAACTGGCATGAGAGGTGTCGTGAGGGGAGGGAAAATTCAAAGACCTTTGGGCACCTCCTACTTAGAAAGAAGGTGACTAAATGCATAAAATAAAATTTTGGAATTTTGGAGGACTAAAGAGGAAAAGAAGGGGAAAAAAAAGAAGAGAAACATAGCATTAGGCAGAAAGAAGAAAAACAGGGAAAGAGAAGAAGAAGAAAAGAGAGAAGGAAGAGCAAAATGAGAAAGATTGAAGGAAGAAAGAAAGAAAACCCTAAAGCCCTAAGGTTAAGCCCTCTATTCCCATGTTTAATTTGGGTTTAATTTGAATTAAATTATGGGTGATGTTTATGGTATATACATCGGGTAATCTGTCATGGGGTGTGGGTTTGTGTGTTTTGTGTGTGCGCGGGAGTTGGAGGGTGAAATGGGAAGAGGGGAGCAGCTGTGGAGGCGGCTAAGGGATGGGGGAGTGGTGTGTGAGAAATGGGAGTTGTGAAGGTGTTGTGTGTGTGCTGGGAGTGTGCAGGGGAAGCACACTGCTGCTACGATAGTATGTTGCTATATTTGGGGGTGAGATGTTGGTGGAAAAAGGGTAGGGGGGGATGTTAGATGACGGTGCAGGTGTGGTGAAAGAGGGAGGGTGATGTGTAGTGCGTGAAATGGTGTAAAGCATTGTGTTTGTGTGTGTGTGACTTAAAATAAGGGGGAAGGGGGATGGGAAGAGCAGTAGCAGTGGGGCTGCTACTGTGAGGTGGTACGTGTGTACGTGAGTTATGAGGAAGAGTGTGTGTTGTGTAGGTATATGTGAGTGTAATGTAAATTAGGGTGTGTTATGGGTGTGAAATAAGGTGGGTGGTGAATTTCATGAGTGTGAGGGAGTGGGGGGCTCTGCAGTGGGAGGAAGAAGAAGATGTGGATGTGTGATGGTGAGTCATTGTGTGTGTGTGTGTGATCCAAAATTCAATAAATAGTGACCATAATCATCACTAAAGGTAGCTAGATTTTATACAGTCCATTGATGGAATTTCTAAAAATAGTTCAAGGCATATTTGGACAAAGTACGAAAAGAGACTCTAGCTATTTTTATGAAATCTATAATGTGGAAACATTTCAGATTTTTTCAAGATTGGGAAGAGGGTTAAGTGACACAGTACTTGTAAAACTTCACGATGAATTTAAAAATAGAATCTAATGCAGCTTTTCGTAAAAATTTTATGAGGACCTTAAATGGTGAGATGTTTCAATATTTGAAGTTCCGGGACATTTCGAAATCGATAGCATTTTTTTACCGGAGTCGGCTCCCTAGCGCTCTGCTAATTGTTGGTTCGAAATTTTTGAGCGAATAATTTCTGAAGGGGTTTTTAGTCTAAAAACATAATGTAGATGCTTAAAAATATATTTTGAAGTGGTTTTGGGATTTTTGTGGGGGCGATGGCTGCCTAGAGGTGTTTTGGTAATTTTATGTAAGCTGGTAGTGTTTTGATAATTTTTTCTATAAAATTTTCCGAAGAACATTTTGGTTCGGGAATGGTTGTACGACATCTGAAATGTTGTTTTGAAGGGGTTTTGGGGTGTTGGGGTGATGACGGCCATCAGAGGATGTTTTGATAATTTACTATGTCGACAATAAAGTTTTGGAGATCGCGCGCAAGTAAGCATTTTGAGTGACAGAAAATGAGGAATGGGGTTAGTACGCCTAACTAAAGGAGTATTAATACTCATGCATTAATAAGGCTAGGATAAAGACCTGGCTATCTGGTTGGGATAACTGGCCATTGTAAGATGTTATAAACAACTAATAGAGAAGAAGTAGAATAAATTGTGTATTTATGTTTGAATGGCATCCGACAAGTAAGGTCTTAGTTAATTAGGTTACTCCACTCGTTGTAATATGAGGTTATCGGTCACATCGACTAAAAGCCAATCAGGCAAGGATAATGTTGTTCCTTGTATGCTATGATTTGCTTCGCTTAGCATACATGTCGTTGATAATTGTGTTGTATTGTGAATGTTGCATGGTTGATATGAGATGTTGGTAGTTGTTGTATCGATGTCCCTCTTACTTAAGAATATTGTTGAAGAATTTTTGTTAATTTTCTCCCTAGTCCACTATGTGAGTGATGTTAGCGTGAACTTCAGTTGTGGTGTTGAACACCGCTCGATTTTGTGAATGAAAATTCTTGCTTGAGTTATCGATTGATTGAGGACGTAAGGTGAAATTATTTCCCTCAGTCCATTTAGTTGGTGTAACTTGTAGTTTAGCAGTAGAGTGGTTCTGGAGGAGCACTTTTCGTGAGTTTCCTTCTTGTGATAGCGTCTTTTTTAATTACCTGAGACTGAGATGAACATCTTGTAATATGGGACATTATATGAAAGGAAGACCGGTGAAATATGATCACCGGCAAAAAGGATGTATGGTGCACGAGTCGAGTTTGTCATGTTTGGTCTGGTCTAATCAGTCAAGTCTGAGTCTGCATTGCACTTGACTTTATCTAGATGTTAACGATTTTAATGGCTTGTATTTCATTGATGTTTAATTTGACTATTACTAATTTAATGTTCACTTGCATAGTCTGTCAACTGTAAGTCGATTAGTCCTGTTCATAAAAATGTGGAAATAATGTTGTTCTATTTGGCCTTAAAGCCGCTCACTCTGCAAAGTAAATAAATAAATAAATATCATTTGGACATTGGGTAGATTTTGCGCTATTTATTAAACTCTTGATTCTTGATATCGTTGGGTTGATTATTATTCCCCCGAGGTGGTCGCATTATTTGTGCACGTTAATCTTCGTGTTATCTTTGCTGGGTGATTTGCGCTCGTTCCTTATCTGTGTTGTTTCAGGTGGTAAGGTTGAATTGGGTGAGACATCGAGGAAAGAGAAGGAAAAGTTGGCTTGATTATAAAAGGAGACGTAAGATGGTGTTTACCGTATTTTGGGATCTAGATGTTCTATTTTAAAACTTCTATTATGTTTATGCTAAACATTGTAGTGAAAATTTTTGTAAGGATGCTCTTGCTTTATGCATATGAAGTTATGTATCTAAAGTTATTATGTAATCCAGCAGGGTTAGTTTATGATCGACAACTTAGCTCCGGTGACGTAACTTGGGCTGAGGGGGTGTTGCAAGTTGGTATCAGAGCATAGATGTATGATTCTGTAGACTATAGGTAAAATGTTAGGCACTTAGGGGGAAGAAGGTATGAAATTGATGTATTATGCTGTAAGTTTGATTTGGTTTTGTGTGTTCTGTAGGGAATTATGGCAGGGATAAGAGGATTGTTAGAGAGCAGGAACCCTCATTCGAGGAAAACCCTGAGGAGGATACCGATGAAGACCTCGAGGGGGACCCTAGTGATGTAAAGGAGGATCCTTAGCCCATTGACAAGGAGTCAGAGGAAATGGACCTACAATGGTTGGAAGAGGAAGCCGGACCCAAAATTTTGGTAGAGTTTGCAGGGACCAATACGGGGCCGTATCGGGCACATATCGTTGAAGCATTTTTGGAAACAAAGGTATATTGAGGTAGCGAGGGAGAGAGACCAACTGGTGTACCAATTGGAAGAGTTGAAGTCGAAGGAGGGCTGAGAGGTGGAGAAGATAGAAAAGCACAACCAGAAGGATATGGAGCGAATGCGAGGAAATGTTAACTAACTAATTGACGCGGGGGATAAGGTTATTCGGAGAATGCAGGATGGAATTTGGGAGAATCATCCCAGAAGGGCGATGTCATAGGACAATAGGAAGATGCTCCTCGATGATAGCTACTGGTATACAGTGTTTTATCGAGAGCAAAATAGGCTCTCTTTTGTTTGGAGAAAAAAATAAGGAGTCTTAATTATAAGAGTAAAACTAACTACTGTTTGTAAATGTTGTTTGTATTAATATTATGAAGTTGTGAAAGTTAAGTGCTGAATTTAAAATGTTAAATTATGTTAATCACATAATGACTCATTAGTTGTAGGACCGGGAAATACTTCCGGTGGAAAGACCTCCTAATCTGGGGGAACCACGTAAGGAAGCGTCTTTAGCAAGTGCTGAGGGTGGGATTTTGGGTCATATAGAGGGTGGAGCTGTGAACATGAGAGGATTTAAGGAGGGAGTTAGTAGGACTGTTGTGATAAATTATGGCAACTCCAGCGGCACAGCCGGCACCTGTGGAGGAAAAAAGGAGTGCAAATTTTGAGATTTTCAAGAAGTCCGCCCTAGTGAGTTTTACGGGGGCAATGATCCGATCTGGCAGTATCTTGGATTCGAGAAATGGAGAGGGACTTTGAGATAACGGGGTGTGGAAGGCATCAAAAGGTAGTTTTTACAACCTATATGCTAAAAGGAGCAGCTGAGTATTGATGAGATGTGCAATAACGGGTATTTAACGAGACTAATTTTTTAGTCACTGTACAAAATAAGTTACAAATGGATTTTTAGAACCTTAAACAGAAAGATAAGATTGTAGAGGAATATATACGGGAATTTGATGAACTGGCTCGTTTTGCCTAGCACCAGGTGGCTACGGAGGACATAAATGTTAGAAGATTTGAGAAAAGGACTGAGACAACATTTGAAAAGGATTGTCAAAAGTTTCCAGCCTAACACCTTTACTGAGGTTGCAGAGAAAACTCGAATAATATAAGCAGAAAATAAAGACGCATGAGAGGAAAGTAAAGAGCAAGGGAGGAAGAGGAGTAACAACCAAGAATGGAAAAAAAGATAGTAGAAAGAATTTTAAAAAGAAAGTGGAGGAAGGGAAGTTCAGGCAAAGTTCAGACCAAGTGGCGAATAAGGAATGTAGGCGGTGTGGACGAAAAGACGAGGGCACAAATTGTATAAGGGTGACGAGAGAGTGTTTTAAATTTGGCAAGCAATGCCACAAGGTGAATGATTGAAAGCAAAACTAGAGGTCTTGCTTTCAGTGCCAGCAACCAGGCCCTAACGCAAAGGAGTGCCCGCAAAGAAAGATGATGGCTCTGGAAGGAAGACCTTGGATGATGGATCGTGCAAATTCTATAGACCTAAACGAGGCCCTGAAATCAGAAGATGTGGTGACAGGCCATGTACTTTTCCTGTATGTTCACATCAGGCTATGATATTATTTAATTTGGGTGCTACCCACTCCTTTGTTTCTCTAACTTTTGCTAATAAGTTGACTATACACTAGCAACCGTTGAATATGGTGTTAGCGGTGAACATACCTAGTGGACATTCCCTTTACGACACTAATATATATAGGCAATGCTAGATACAAGTCTCCAATTATACGTTATATATTGATCTTATACTAGTTGAATTGGGAGACTTTGATGTGATACCTGGAACGGATTGGTTAGGGTGGCGTATGACGCTAATGTGGATTACCGGCATAAGATAATAATACAATTATGGCTGCTAAGAAAACCTAAAGTGGTTATACAGGGAGATCGATCATTCCGACCTCCTTATTTAATGTCGGGGATAAAAGCTCTTTGTTGCATCTAAAAGGGATGTCGAGGTTATCGAGCACATGTGTATGATACCTGTGCTGATGAACCACAATTGGACCAGATTCCAAAAGTAAATGAATTTTTGAATGTTTTCTGAGCAAACCTTCTAGGTTTAACACCGGACCGAAAGATTGAGTTTAGGATCGATTTGGTTCTTGGAACCGGTCTATATCGAAAGCCCCTTATAGATTGGCACCATCAAAGATGGTCGAGTTGAAGACACAACTGGAAGAATTGTTAAATTTGGGTTTCTTTTGTCCTAGTGTGTCACCCTGGATAGCCCCGGTACTATTTGTAAGAAAGAAAGACGAAACGATGAGGCTTTGCATTGACTATCATGAGTTAAACAAGATAACCGTTAGGAATAAATATCCCTTACCTAACATAGATTACCTTTTTGATCAGTTAAAGGATTTAAAATATTTTTTGGAAATTGATCTTAGGTTTGGATATCACCAGTTAAACATAAAGGAGGATGATGTAGCAAAAACTGCTTTCGGAACCAGATATGAACATTATGAGTTTCTGGTAATGCCATTTGGAGTGACTAATGCCCCTGCAGAGTTCATGGATTTGATGAACAAAAAGTTTTAGAGATATTTGTGTCATTGTGTTCATTGATGGAATTTTGGTCAATTCTGAAAGTAAGGAAGAACATGCTTAGTATTTGAGGCAAACATTGCAAATTCTCTGAGAACGTAAGTTGTATGCCAAACCCAAAAAGTGCGAGTTCTGATTGGAGAAAGTACAATATTTAGGACATATAGTGTCAAGTGAGGGCATACTAGTAGACCCAGGAAAGGTAGAAACCATTTCAAATTAGGAACGTCCGACTTCAGTGCTTGAAATTCGGAGTTTCAAATTAGGACACTATTGGAGATTTATTAAGGACTTCTCTAAAATAGCGTCCTCGTTAATGAACCTAACCAAAAAGAATGTGAAATTTAACTGGATGAGGAAGTGTGAAAACAATTTTCAATAACCAAAAAATAAGGTTGGTGAGGATGGCTTTCTTACATTACCGTCAAGATTCCAAGGATTTGTCATTTATTGTGATGCATCTCGGGAAGGATTAGGTTGTCTACTTACGCAACATGGCAAGGTAATTGTGTATGCCTCCAGATAGTTGAGAAACCATGAGAAGAACTACCTGACACATGATTTGGAGTTGGCAGCAGTGGTGTTTGCTCTAAAAATATGGAGACATTACTTGTACGGGGTTACATGTGAGATATATATTTACCATAAAAGTTTGAAGTATGTTATACCTAGAAGAAACTTAATATGAGACAAAGGAGAAGGCTGGAACTCCTTAAGGACTATGATTGTACTATAAAATATTACCTGAGAAAAGCTAATATGGTGGCAGATGCGCTAAGCAGAAAGCGAATGGAACCTAACTGTGATGAGTAGCACCCAAAAGGCCATCATCGAAGATTTGAACAAACTCGAAATTGAAGTTCGAGTCAGAGGAGAAAGAGGTAGTAACCTATTTCATTTAGAAGTTAGGCCGACGCTTTTTGATCGGATCAAGGAAGCTCAAGGTCAAGATGATAGGATATAGGAAATTTAACAAGGTTTTGAGAGGAATAAGAAAGATAAATTTGGTAGTGATCAGGAGGGCGTTTACAAATATGAGGGTCGGGTATATGTGCCGCCTAGCGGTGAATTGAGAAAAGAGATTATGACAGGTGCTCATAGCTCTAAATACTCAATCCACCCTGGAGAAACAAAAATGTATTTGATTTACGATAAAATTTTTGGTGGCCAGACATGAAAGAAGATGTATCAGGGTTTGTATCCTGGTGTTTGACCTATCAACAGGTGAAAGTTGGCCATAAAAAGATTGCTAGACACTTATAACCATTCCCTGTACCTCAGTGAATGCGGGAACACATTACAATGGACTTTGTGTCAGTATTACCACGAACAACTAATAAATTCACGTCTATTTGCGTGGTAGTGGATAGGTTGACTAAGACATCTCGATTTATTATTCTTCTAAATGACTTGCCCAAATTTATATTAAGGAAGTGATTAGTCGATATGGAGTGCCAGTAACCATTGTGTCTAACAGGGACGCAAGATTCACCTCAAAATTTTGGAAAAGTTTCTAAGAAGAAATGGGAACAAAGTTAACAATGAGTACGACCTTTCACCCGTAGATGGATGGCCAATCGGAACGTACTATACAGATATTGGAGGATATGTTGAGAGCGTGCATTATTGATTTTGGCGGAGCATGGGATGAGCAGTTGCCTTTAATCCATTACAACAATAGTTATCAAGCGAGCATTGTAATGGTTCCTTATGAAGCCTTATATGGTAGAAGACGTCGCACGCCTATTTGTTGGGATGTAGTGGGGCAATGAAAACTATCACGCATGGAACAGTGCAAGAAAACAATTGATAAGGTGAAGGTGGTCCGAGAGAGAATTCGTACTGCATAAAGTCGGCAGAAAACCTATACAGATAAGAGACGTAGAATGCTAGAGTTTGCAGTAGGTGACTTGGTGTTTCTAAAGGTATCACCATGGAAGGGAATCATGCGATTCGAGAAGCAAGGAAAGTTAAGTCTGTGGTTCATCAGACCGTTTAAATTTTTGTCTAGGATTGAGACGGTGGCATATAGGCTCGATCTACCACCAGAATTGAGCCAGTTGCATAACGTGTTTTACGTTTCAACGCTTAGGAAGTATTTCTCTGACCCTATGCATGTGGTCCAGTTGGAACCAGTGGAAATTCAAGATAATCTCTCATACAAGGAGGTACAAATATAAGTGGTTGATAGAAAAGAACAGGTCTTATGTTCTAAGGTAATATCGGTGGTCAAAGTCATTTAGAGAAATCGTGCGGTAGCGGAAGCCACTTGGGAACCAAGGCGTTAATGTGGCATAGATATCTGCATCTGTGTGCAGGATGAGGTTTGTTCATATTTTGAGAAATTTATTTAGGGGGGAGGATGTAATACCCTGAAAATGCCTTAAATTAATCTAACAGGGAGTTAGATTAATTGAGGGGGTCATTTTTATTAGTAGCACTATTTTATTGATAATCAAGTATTAAGAATTTAAATGAGGGTTTAGGTTGGCCTTGGCCAAAATGTAATTTTATAAAATTGGTGGGTCAAAAATATAATTATTAAAAGTTGGTTGTTGTGAAGGTGTTGTGTGCGTGCTGGGTGTGCGCAGGGGAAGCACACTACTACTATGATAGGAGTGTTGCTGTGTTTGGGAGTGAGATAATCGTGGAAAAGGGGTAGGGGAGGATGTTAGATGATGGTGTAGGTGTGGTGAAAGAGGCAGAAGGATGTGTATTGTGTGAAATAGTGTAGAGTGTTATGTGTGTGGGTGACCGAAAATAACGGGGAAGGGGGGCAAGAAGAGCAGCAGCAGTGGGGATGCTGCTGCGAGGAGGTGCATGTGTAGTTAAGTTATGAGGAAGTGTGGGTGTGTTGTGTAGGTCTATGTGAATGTAATGGAGATTTGGGTATGAAATTAGGTGGGTGAAAGGTGAATTTCATGAGTGTGAGGGAGTGAGGGGCTCGGCAGTGGAGGAAGAAGAAGAAGATGTGGGTGTGTGATGGTGAGTTGCTGTGTGTGTGTGTGTGTTTAATCCAAAATTCAATGAATATTGATCGTAATCGTCGCTAAAGGTAGCTAGATTTTATACAGTCCCTTGATGGAATTTTTAAAAATAGTTCGAGGCATATTTGGACAAAGTACTATAAAACACTCTAATTTTTTTTTTTTGTGTGGAAATGATGAGAATTATATAACAATGAAGACCAAGTACAAGAGTAAGGAGAACCACATTACAGAACAACCCAAAACACAAAAAATGGTTGACAGACCCAACCATTAAGAAAAACTAAATAAACTAAGAAGAAAAGACAGCTAACTAAAAGGAGAAGACATAAATTAGGGAGGAGAGCTCTGAGGATCAGGCAATAGATGAGGTAAAGGGGACAGTAGCCTGTACAGGATCAAACCAATGCTAATGCAAACCAAAAGAAGCCAAAGCTGCAGCCAAGTCCAGAACTCAATTTGTACCCCTCCTGATGTGCACCGAATGCAAGAATTTGTAGTTAACTGCCAAGTCAGATTGCGAAGCTAAACTCTGTACATGCTGAGCAAATGAACCACTAGGATGATGATCTCGATCCGGCCTATGTGTAATCACAAGGGAATGAGCAATCAAAAAGATAATGTGAGAGCAGGACAGTGAGGATAGCCATTGCAAGGCCAAAGAAAGAACATATACGCCAATCCTACTCATGACGGGCGGCACAAAGGACGACACAAATGAACCAACGAGAGTCCAGTGAGTGTTAAATAGTGCTAGTCCAATACCCATTCTGTTATCTTCTTAATTTTCTGTAATTGCTACTGCAAAAGTAATTGGACCAAGAGATAGAGGGCAAGAGCAAAGATGGGAGAAGAAAAGAGGATAAAGCAGGGGGTAGAAATTATGAAAAATAAGAAGAGGACGGGTTTCTAGCTTGCCCCGAGGGTGTGGCTTGAAGGAGTTGGTAAGCCTAGACTGAAATTGCTTGGAACTGCAAAGATCTTGAATTGATAAGGTAGTTTTCCTTAAAATTAGAGAAGGGGTAAAAGGTTTAAGACGAAAGACTAAATCATTACGACCAAGCTAGATATTCCAGAGTGAAAAGGAAAGCCGAATGGTGAACATAAGATCAAGCGGTTTACGAAAGATAGGTTTAGTCAACCAAGAGCAGAACCATTCTCTCGAAGAGCCTATTGCCAAGGAAGGGCACTCAGGAGCATATAGGGCCGTTTTCCATAATGATCTAACAACAACATTGTTGAAAAATAAATGTTCATGGGTTTCAGAAGCTTGATGACAGAGAGGACAAGAATCAATAAGGGGACAATTTCTTTTAAGGAGTTCCGAGAAAAGTGGTAATCGATTGTGAAGGAATTGCCAGAGAAAGAATTTGATTTTTTCCGGAAGAGGCAGTTTCCACAAACGACGCCACAATTTAGGAGGGATAAAAGGTTCAGAACTAGGGGACTGAGAGGAATGACAGATAAGGAAATGATAGGCTGAAGATACCGAGAAGGAATTATTGGAGGAAAACAAAAAATAGATTTTGTCATCTGAATAAAAGGACGAAAGATTGATACGAAGGATAGAAGAGGCTAAAGCAATAGGGAATGCAGAAAGGACACGTTTTACATTCCAGTTCTGAGAGTCCTGGGAGATTATATCAGAAACACACCAATGTCTGTCAGTAGAGGTTTGATACTGAACAAGTTGCGATGGTGGCGACATAGGCAACCACCAATCCATCCAAACATAAATGGATCTGCCATCCCCTATTTCCATTGAAGTCCTTGCATTAAAACTCTCTGTCCTACTAATAAGCTTATCCAAACCCAGGAACTATTATTAGTATTTTAGCCTAAAAAAAAGCTTGATGCTGGAAGTAGCGACCTTTAAGAACTTGAGCAATCAAGCTTTGAGGTAAATACCAAAATTTTCACACCTGTTTGGCTAATAATGCATCATTGAAGGAGCGAAATTATGGAAGCCTAGACCACCCAAATGTTTCGGGAGACAAAGAACCATCCAAGAGATCTAATGTAGAGATTTATGGGAGGCCTCACCCGACCACCATAATCGGGCTAAAATTTGGTCTAGCTGATTGCACACATAGACAGGAAATTTATAAACTGACATATAGTGAATCAGAAGCGAGGACAGGACAGATTGAATTAAGGTAGCTCTACCAGCTTTGTTAAGCAGGAGGCCCAATCAACGGGCACATCTGTCTTGAACTCGCAAAACTATTCCAACAAATAAAGACTGTTTATTGGCCGAAATATCTAGTTGCACACCCAATTATTTCCTAATGGTAGGTTTAGCAGAAAAAGCTAGGGCAGCTTCAATCTTGCCTTTGGTAGCCTCCGAAGCATTAGGACTAATGGTAAGCCCAGATTTGTGCCAATTAATCTGTTACCCAGATATTTGGTAGTAGTTAGTCAAAATCGAGTTGAGCTCAGAGAGTTCTCTTGTAGGATCTTCATGGACTTTAAGGAACATGAAGATGTCATCTGCAACATGAGATGAGAAATCGCTGAAGACAATCTACCCACCTTGATCCCGTTATTCGACCTGAATTTTCAGCTTCTAGCAAAGCGACCGATAAAACTTCTGAACAAAGGATAAAAATTAAAGGCGAAAGGGGGTCCCCCTGTCGGATTCCACACTGGGGGTAAAAATGGGGGGTGAGGACTCCATTGACTAAGAAGTAATAGGAGGCCGTAGTCACGCACTGTATGATGAGTCTAATCCAAAGTGAAGGAAAGAGGAAGTCTTGCAGGACATGCTCAATGAAATCCCAACGCAAGCGATCAAAAGTCTTGCTCATGTCTACTTTGAGAGTAATAAAAACATCTTTGCCTTTTTTCTTGTTTAATACACAATGAGTAAGTCCTTGGGCCAAGATGATATTATCTGTGATGCAACGGCCCGAGATAAAAGCATTTTGATAGGGAGAAATAATGGAACCAAGGATGGGAGACAACCGAGAGACTAGAATCTTAGCAATAACTTTATAGATAACATTAGAGAGACTGATTGATCGAAAATCTGAGGATCACAAGGGGCATGAAATTTTAGGTATAAGAGACAAGAAGGAATTGTTAACTTCTTTTAACAAAAGACCAAAGTTGAGAAAGGATAAAACGCCCTGGGTAAACAAAAGACCCATAAAATCCCAACATTTTTGAAAGACGATCGCAAGAAACCCATCAGGACCAGGAGCTTTAAGATCCTTAATATTAAAGACTGCAATTTTGACTTCGCTACCAATGAAACATTGATTCAAGAGACCAAGATGAGAAGAGGAAAGGGAAGGCACCCGTACAGAGCCAAGGTTCGCAGGCAAAAGGGAAGGAGCAACTGAGAAAAGAGCGGAGAAATGAGCGATCAACATTTGACGGATATTAAGTTCATCAGTGTGGTGGCAACCTTGGCTATCGAAAAGAGAGAGGATACAATCATCTTTATAATAGATGAGAGTAGATGTGTGAAAAAATTTAGTGTTTTTATCAGCTAAATCTAACCAAGTAGATTTAGAGCGATGAGCCCAAAAAATTTCTTCACACTCGAGAAGGAAGTATAGAGATTTGCAAAGTTAGAAAATTTGATTGCTCTGGGGGAGCAAGAAGGGAACCCTGAGAAAATAAAGAGGAAAGTAGAAGACTAGAATTAATAAGACGAGGAAGGTTGCCAACATTCTCCCTACTCCAGAGGAAAAGCTGTCCCATAGCCGTTCGAGAACAAGCCATGATTTGAAAGAGCGGAGAACCAACTGGTGGAGAAGCTCAGGTCTCTCTTAGGATTTGGAGACAACATGAATGGCTCAACCAAAATGCTTCAAAACGCTTAGGCTTAGGAAAGTACAATCTAAATGGATTATCATCACAAAGAAGCGGTGCGTGATCCGAACGCTGAATACCAAGATTAGTGGCTAGTGCATCAGGGAACCGACGGAACCAATCAGGAGTAACCATTACCCTATCCAGTTTTTCTCAAACAAATCCATGTTCAGGAGACCCTCGCATCCTAGTAAACGGAGAACCCTTCAATCCTATATCCAATAACCCGAATTTAGTCAGGAAGGACCGCAAACTATGTGCCTCTGGAAAGAGTCCGAATGAAGGCCAGTTTTCTCGTGGGGGGATAGAACTTGGTTAAAATCTCTACAGAGACAAAGGGGGCCATGATAAGGAAGTAAAGCATGCTCTATAGTACACCAAGTTGCACTACAGAGGTTGACCACAAGATGCCCATATACAAACCCGTAGAAGGTCTCGTCTCCGTGACTAGACGACACAAAAATCAGAATAAAGCTTTTATCCGTATATTTGACAGAAGCCGTGGAGGTCAGTAAACCACCTAACCCTAAGCCACCACTTCAACCAATAGGGTCCACCCCAGCTATCTGAACATACCCTCTATTACGAAAGAAGCAAGAGACTTGAACGAACGGTAACTTAGTTTCCATAAGGAAGACGAGATCAGGAAAGTAAATATGGATTAACCGTTTAATAACACGAACAGATGAGCATTGACCCATACCTCAACTGTTTCAACACAAAGTTCTCATTGGAGAATAGGGGGTTGATTAAGCTCAACCCCAAAAGCTGAGGGATAGAGAAGTGGTAGGTGTATCCGTGAGCACTGGGGAGCAGGGGCAATAGATTGATCCAGTCCAGGTAGGAGACTAAGGGTGGTCTCAGCTGGGGGGGGGGGGGGGGGGGGATCAGAGGGAGGTCTACACTCCAAATAGTGCAAATGTTTTCTAGAAATAGGAGGAGATAACATCTCTTGTTTATCATAGTTAAGGGAATAGCTAGCACTCATAACAGAATAGGCATGCTAACGGAAGCGTTAAGTGTAAAGCGTGCTTCTTGAATTTCTTCAGGAGAGAATTGGGGTGGGTGGGGTGGGGGGGGGGGGGGTGGGGCATACCTGGGAAAGGAACAGGGCTAGAGATGCATCATTTTTTGTAACTAGCTCTGTGCGTGGCAGCAACACATCCTGAGCAAGTCTTTTTCACGAACTCGTGGATTTTAAGAAGAGTGAAGAAGAAGCTGTGGAACTAGAAGATGAGGTACGCTTCTTGTCTGCCACGTCATGAGACTTCTTTACTTCTTCCACAGCTCGCCTTTTCCTGTTACCTGAGTTAGTTGAAGACGCCAATTCAGGAGTTACCACAAATGGGATTGCTGATGAGCGAGCTTCCCTGCAGATGATTGCTATCCACTTGTTCTGGGAACACCATAGAAAATAACGAGTAAGCCACTTCAGAGAAGCGATGCCACGCAGATGACACCTGTTGAACAGCTGGACTGGTCTTGGAGGATGTGTCAAGCATGCATGGGGGCTGCTGAATCAAGGCTTCGACGTCATTCTTTGTCGGAGAAGAAACAGATTCTAATAATGAAGTCATCTTTTTCGGCGAGTCATTTTGGACGGAGAAAAATTCCTAGCCTCCATTGAGGAATCTTGTGAAGATGAGTGGCTCTCTGGATCATTATCAGAGGCCTGAGAACACTGACCACTTCGAGGAGTACCCAGCTGGCTATGGGGGTCCATTCCAATCGGAGGATTAAAACATTTCCAGATTGAAGTTGGTCAATGAAAATGTGACTAGTCCGATTCCAGCTTGTGTCAGCAAAAGCTCGAATTGAGCGTGAAAATAGAGGTCTGTGCGGTTGATGGAATAACAGTGAGGAAGGGCGCTTGGCATATCTGTCAATCACCAATTCCACATTTTGTCGAGCTTGGGAGAGGGAACTAGGGCATTCCTGATTGACATGTCCTAGCATCCCACAACGGTAACAGACACGAAAGATTTTCTCATATGCCGCCCAAACCCAAGTTCTGTGTTCCCCAATAGCAGGAATAAAAGCGCCAGCAACTAGAGGTTCCCGGAGAACAATCCGAACCAGAACACGGAAATAGTCTCACCGGTTCGGACGAGAGAGAGAGACCAGTCCACCGCTAATACCTCTCCAAAGAAACTTCCAATTTGACCAGCAATTTCATAGTTGAACTTCTCCGCCGGAATGTTATGAAGATGAACCCACAAATCCAGTCAAAAAATCTAACTGAGCTAAGCTTTGAAATGGAGTCCATCTGACTAAAACTAGCAGGGCACCATGGACATTCCAAGGTCCTTCAAACAGAAGACATTCCATGTCTAATTCATCTGAGAAGTGGAACACAAAAAGGTCTCCAATTGCTTCTACTTCAACTGATCCCCTAATTTTCCAAAATTGATTGACAATTCGTTGCAGTAGAGACTTAGGAAACACACGGGAATCAACGATTTTACCGATTAGGGTGTTGGCCCATCTCTTCGATTGAATTCGTAGAAGATCTGGGTCAATAGGAACCATGCGACCACAACGCTCAATGGCAATTTCTTCATTGATGAAATATTGATTTTTTTGGAAGTCGGGAATAAAGACGGGAACAGAGATGTCAAAAGGACCGGGCCGTTGGCGGGCCGGCCTGGCTCTAAATAAGTCCGGGCTGGTTCGGCCCTAAGTATGAATAGTACTGGCTCTAACCTGTAGGGCCTTGGGCCTGAGCTAGGGTCAGGTCTAATATTTTTCAAAAATGGCCCGGCCCAGGTCAGACCAAGCCCTTGGCCCGTTTCTGGCCCTCTTTCGACCCTCTTTTAGGCCCTATTTTGGTCCAGCCCTTTGGCCCTAAATCTGGCTCTAAACCATTTTGAGTCATTTTTTCTTCCTTTTCCCTCTTCTTTCTCACACATCATTCTCTCTACACCTCATATTTTACTTTTTTATTTTAACTTTTTGGATATGTACATTTCTTTATATTTACTCATGTGAAAAGATTGTCTTTTTACGAACAAAATTACTCTTTGTTGCTAATTAATATTTTCAAATAGAGTAAACGTAAAGCTCTAAGACACTTCATTAGTCACAAGAACGATATTGAATGGTTTATGACCTATCTATTATATTTATTTTGTGAATGAGTATTTTTTCAACACAAAAATGAAAAAAAAAGGGCCTGGGCCGGCCCTAGGCCCGGCCCTAAAGTTAGGGCCTAGGGCTTGGGCTTGGATAGGGCTTCTATTTCCAAGATTTGGGCTCGGCCTGGTTTACAAGGCTTGAAGCCAAAAATGGCCCGGCCCTTTTTCTGGCCCGCTGGGCCCGGGTTGGGCCGGCCCAAGCCCGGCCCTTTGACACCTCTAGTCAGGAAAGAGGTTAATTGACACAGTTATTGTGAAATTTTGCAGTGAACTTAAAAATAGCAAATTAATGCAGTTTTGCATAGAGATTTTATGAGCACTTTAAAATGGTGAGGTGCTTAAATATCTGAAGTTTCGGTACATTTCAAAATCAATAACATTTCTTTAGCAAAGCCAGCCAGCGCCTCGTTAATTGTCGGTTCAGGATTTTTGAGCAAAAAGTTTCGAAAGGGCTTTTTAGTCCAAAAACCGAATGTAGATGCTTACAAATATGTATTGAAATGGTTTTGGGATTTTTGTGGGGTTAATGGCCGCTGGGGGTGTTTTGGTAATTTTATGTAAGCCGGCGGGGGGTGTTTTGATAATTTTTCCTATGAAATTTTTTGAAGAATGTTTTGGTCTGGGAATGGATGTAAGACATCTGAAAAGTTATTTGAAGCGGTTATGGGGTGTTGGAGTGGTGATGGCCATCGGGGGATGTTTTGATAATTTACCATGTTTTGATAATTTACCATGTGCAAGTAAGCGATTTGAGTGATGGGAAGCAAGGAATGAGGTTAGTACACCTGAATGAAAGAGTATTAATACTAATGCATCAATAAGGCTAGGTTAAAGACTCGGCTGTCGGGTCGGGATAACTGGCCATTGTAAGACGTTATAGACAACTAATAGAGAAGGAGTAGAATAAATTGCGTATTTATATTTGAATGGTGTCTAATAAGTAAGGTCTTATTTGATTAGGTGACCTTGCTCGTTGTAATTTGAGGTTGCTGGTCACATTGGTTAAAAGTCAATCAGGTAAGGATAATGCGGTTCCTTGTATGATTTACTTCGTTTAGCATACCTGTCATTGCTAGTGTTGTTGTATTGTGAATGTTGCATGGTTGATATGAGATGTCGATGGTTATTGTACCGATGTCCCTTTTAGTTAGGAATTGAGGACTTGTGGTTAATTTTCTCCCTAGTCTACTCTGTGGGTGATGTTGGCATGAACTTCAGTTGTGGTGTTGAACACCGGTCGATTTTGTGATCGAAAACTCTTGCTTATGTTATCGATTGATCAAGGACGTAAGGTGAAACCATTTCCCTTAGTCCGTCTAGTTGGTGTAACTTGTAGTTTTGCAGTAGCGTGGTTGGGGATGAGCACTCTTTATGAGTTCCCTTTTTGTGATAGCGTCTCTTTTAATTATCTGAGACTGAGATGAACATCCCGTAATACAGATATTGTATGAAAGGAAGACCGGTGAAATATGGTCACTGGCAAAAAGGATATATGGTGCGCGAGTCGAGTCTATCGCCTTTGGTCGGGTCTAATCAGTTGGGTCTGAGGTTGGATGGCACTTGACTTTATCTTGATATTAACGATTTTAATGGCTTGTATTTCATTGATGTTTATTTTGGCTGTTACTAATTTAATGTTCACTTGCATAGTCTGTCAGTCGGTTAGTCTTGTTCATAAATATGTTGAAATAATGTTGTTCTGTTGGGTCTTAAAGCCGCTCAGTCTACAAAAAATAAATAAATAAATTAGAATCGTTTGGCCATTAGGTTGATGTTGTGCTATTTATTGAACTCTTGATTCTTGATATTGTTGGGTTGAGTATTATTCCCCCAAGATGGTTGCCATCGTTTGTGCACGTTAGTCCTCGTGTTATCTTTACTAGACGATTTGCGCTCATTTCTTATCTGTGTTGTTATAGGTGGTAAGGTCGAACTAGGTGAGACGTCGGGGAAAGGGAAGGAGAAGTTTGCTTAATTATAAAAAGAGACGTAAGAAGGTGTCAACCGTATTTTGGATCTAGATGTTCTATTTTAGAATTTTTGCTGTGTTTTTGCTAAACGTTGTAGTGAAAATTTTTGTAAGGATGCTCTTTTTAAGCTTTATGTATTAGTGCTCTAAAATTTTAAGGTCTTCCTTAACCACTGTGCAAATAAGTATATGCACACGGATATTAAACCTGTATGTGTACAGAGTTAGACACTAGCTTGATGTCTGAAATGATATAGAAAATCATGATTAAGTTTGCAATTCTTGATTAAGTTTGCAATTCTTGATTACAAGTCTCCGTTGAGAATATAATCTATAAGCTGCTCCACAGATCCAAATATAACGTTATGTATCTAGAGTTGCTCTGTATTTCTAGCAGGGTTATGTTGCGTTTATGATCGAAAACTCAGCTCCAGTGACGTCACTTGGGTTGAGGGGTGTCGCACTTTATATCCTACATTTTATACTTATCTTGAAACTTCTACATTGCCTAGCTTGACTTTTTGGTCTTTCTACATATTTCCGATGGTGGACTCTTTTGGCAGCAATGTTACAGTGATCAGGTTTTTGAATTGCTTCCTTGGTAAGATTACCAGTACATTGACTAAGCAACCTCAAATTTAATTGTACATATATGAAGTCAAAACTGAGAGAAAGTGGCCACCTTACTGCCTACGTGGACATACTCTCAACTCGCCATGTTGACTTTTCAATTTTGACCTTTTAAAGCATTTTGAATTTACTCACCTCTGTAATAATGATACAGATTCCTTTTTTTACCTCTCTCTCCTTAACTCTTATTCAATTTAGGCCCAGTTTGACAAAATTTTTTTTTTCAGTTTTGGAAATTGAAAAAAAAAGTGCGTTTGGTAACCATTTTTTTTCCTTCTCCAATTTAAAAAACCAGTTTTTAAACTGAAGAGTAAAAAAAAACTCTAGAAACTGATTTTTTTTTTTCACTTTTGGTTTTTTTTTTGAGACCAACACCACCACCCTCCCACCACCGGCAGCCACCTCCGGCCGCCGGCGACCACCGCCGGCAGCCACCAGCCACCGTTGACCACCGCTACGCCCCACCACCGCCATCGCAAACCACCCAAAAAAAAAGTCAAAATAAAAAGGGTTACCAAACACAAAAAAAAAAGGTTATCAAACACCCATTTGTTTTTGTAAAAAAAAATAAATTAAATTGCTCTTTAAAAACTGAAAAAAAAAAGTTTTGTCAAACCAACCCTTAATTTCATTTTCTTTTTGCCATTTGAAATTTAACTAATTAAATAAATTTTATATTTTCCCTTTTTCTATGTCAACATGCCCCATCTAAAAATTGTATTTATATCTTTATAATTTCATTAATTCCTAAAATTTTGCCAAAACTAATTCTCTATGTTTTCTCTTTAATTTTAAATCTTTTCTATCAATATTCTCTATCAGTTTCTCTCTCTAATTAAGATAATCTCCCTTTTCTATTTCATACAAGTTTATGTACATAGTTTATTCTCCCATATATTTTCAATAATTTGTTACATATCTAAACTTTTTTTGGTGGCCTTGAGTAATACATACCCCAACACACAAATTATTATAGTTAGAATTATCACTATTATTGTTATTAGTAGGGAGAAATTATTTATATCATTTGATATACTATTTTTCATCTTTACTTGTTGCTAAAAGTCAGGAATTATTAGTCAAGTTCATTTTTAACGACCAAAATTAGTAGAAAAACTCATTTAAAAGGGTGAAAATAAATTTTTAATATTTTGTTTCGTTACTATCAATTTTGTTATTGTTATTAGGCATGCAAGTACGAGGCCTTTAAATCAGTACTTTGACAGTTGTTACTCTCGTGTGCAATGCACGGATCAAAACTAGCAAAGAAAATAAAACTCATGAAATTAAATTTAGTTTATTTGTTGGCTATATATTGATTGCCTCATTCAATGTGCATCGACAATCGATCCCCATGTTAATCTGATCAAACCATATGTGAGGCCTCGTAAGAAAGCCTATTATGAGGATATTTTTTGTTTGTCACATGCACAAATGCACAAGTATTCTCTGCTTTGGCCTTGGGCGCCTTGCGAGTGGAGTGGGGGGCTTTTATTTTTGTAAGGACCACAAAACTTTTCTCGATTTGTCAATATGAGATTCGTAGATTTGTCTTGCAACAACGATGTAGTCAACAACAAGGGTAGATGTGCCAAAGCAATCACTTAAATTGAAGTTAGAGGAAAAAGCGCGAGTGTAAGCATAAGGAGTTTAGCCGAAACCTAGGTATTAGTGCCATTATTGAGTGTAAGCACAAGGAGTTTAGCCAAAAACTAGGTATTAATGCCATTCTAGATTGAAAAAAGACTAAAGTATCGTAACAAATCGATATCATCCCTTATTTTCATCTTTAGACAAATTGAACCTCCCCACTTCTCTTGTCTGGCTGTACCTTACATGAAAGAATTCCATAAAGAAATCATTAAGCAAACAAGATTATCAATGAAATTATTCAATTCGTCGAGGTTGATTTCATCTCAAGTTTTTATCTCACACGTGTTGGTTGTTGTACTAGGTGGCAGGAGATCATGGGCTCATTTCTATTGGTTATCTCACACTAGTAGCTTATCAATTAATTAAGATAACTTTTGAAATAGTTTTTGTTTTTAAATTTTTATTCAGTTTTTAAAACTTAACTCGATAATATATCGGCGTTTGATAAATAGTTTTATTTTTTCTCTTCAGTTTAATAAACCAGTTTTTAAAATTGAGCTGCTTTTAAAAACTCCATTTTTGAGTTTTTAGTCAATTTTTTTTTTAGATCCACCTTTTAACTTTTGTTGGAAACACTTCATGTCTCTTCTTCCTTTTAATCTTCATCACCAATATTTATCATCCAAGAACATCGAAACCACAACATTGTCAACCACCATACTTATTGACCGCCATCTGCACTAGAATCATTATCAATTACCAACACCCCCAAATACCAAACATGAATGCTGCCAACCACCATAGCCACCTATAATTATAACCGCCACCACCACCAGACCAAAACCACCAAATACCAAACCCTCTAATATCGGTCACTACCATGACACTACTACTCCTCTAAATCCAATTCAACGTCATACCGACTACCATTGTCTCTGCGACAAACACCACCACAAGATTTCATCCATAGATTAGCCTTAATATATTCGATTTATGCAGGTAAATTTCAAGCCAATAAAACCAATTCCTTCAATCAAACCTCAATCGAACCAATGAAGTCCTAATTCACAAGCTAATGTGTTACTGCTAGAACAGTAGTTGGACGGTGGCAGAGAAGATGTGTTGGTCGTGATGAAGGCACTTCAGGTTGTTGAACACCGGAGCTCAAAAGAAGCTCTCCTGTATAGAAAACTAAAAGAAAAGAAAAGAAAAGAGAGGAACAAAAAAGGAAAAGTCAATTATACAAAACTGCTATCAAACAATCTAACGGTTTTGTTAAAAAAGAAAATTCTAATTCTAATTTGATTTTGATTTTGATTTTTTTTTAAAATAAAAACTGAAATCAGAAATAGGTTCAAACACAACCTAAGTGCCGTGCGCTATTTACTTTGTTTTTTTTATCAAGGAAGTTACAAAAGTTGGATAAAAAAAATCGAACTACCTCATGAAAGCAATATCCTCAACTAGACCTGGAAAACGGGTATACCCATCGTCGGGTACGGGTAAAATCTGGTTGGAACCTGGTAAAAACGGTTTGGATAATTTTTACCCAAATTTTTACGGATAGGATTTTTCAGGATCTGTACCCTACCCATAAGGGTAGGGTATTATCGGCCGATACATGTCTAATTTTTTTTAAACAAAGAGATTTTAACACACTTTTTGTTTATATATTAAGCCTTTTTAACTACTTAACGTAAATACTTAATAGTAAATAATTTTTCACTAATTATCCTTTTGGTAGTAGAATACAATCTCTTTCTAGTTTCATTGCTACAGGGCAGTGATGATCTCATATTCTCAATTCCAACACAATCACTCTATCTCTGGACAAAACAATATCTCAACAAAAAAACCAAAACATTACCTACAGACTACAAATTAATTCTTACTTTTGAAGTAATAAAAAACTAAAATACGTACAAAATACAAACACAAATAATATAAATAGATTTGATCGAAACGGTGGCAGCGCAGTGCTGGTGGATCTGATCGGAGACGACGTGGCGGCAGAACGACGTTGGATCTGATCGAAGACAACGGTGGGGGCAGAACGACGGTGTATCTGATCAGAGACGATTGTGGCAGCGGAGCGACGGCAGGTGGCGGCAAAGCGACCGCAGATCTGATCGGAATGACGGTGGCGGCAAAGCGACGGTAGATCTGATCGGAGACGATGGTGGCGGGATGTTGGTTGTCGATGGATCTGACCGGTGGCTAACAGAGAGCGTCGTCGTGAGAGAGAGACATCGTGGTCATGAGAGGATGCCAGCCGTTGTGCGAGGAAGAGAGAGTTCAGAGAGTGAACTGTGAAGGAAGAGCGACGCAAGAGAAAATATGAGAGAAGAATGACTGAAAGAAACCCTAGGCCTTCATTTATAGTTAAAAAAAAGGGTAGTGCAGGTAAACCGTATCTGACTCGAAAATTACGGTTCGGTTCCGGGGATTTTTGGCCGGGTACGGATCGACCTGCGGATTCGGTTCTTTTTTGCCAGGTCTATCCTCAACACCCGGAACCTGGAATAAAGTAGACCGGATTCGACTCGGTCGGATTTGATTGTTCCGGCATAAAGAACCTGCTAAACAATTGAAAAGTTTACTTGTAACAGCATTGCTCGTATACACACAATTGGAAGGCTCTGGGTTTAAGGGTTTATTAATCCTACAAACAACCCAGAAGGAAAATGTTGAGATCTTTGTTTATGAAGGCTGCTTGTAAACAAACAACCCTTCAACTTGCCCAATTTATTCTACAGGTGGGTTTGTTCTAGTTGCCAAATGAACGCAACTTGAATTGTTAGATTCTAACATTTTTGGTTTTGTGCAACAGAGAGGTATGCACAGTAGAAATAAGAAGGCAATGGAGCTCATCGCTAAAGGGTGGAGCGCTCTCAAGGAAGTTGATAGAGTGATTGATTACTGCGAACTCAATGACAAGCGCCTCATCCCCCTCCTAAGGGTAAAATTTCATTAGTGGTAACTACTGTTGTAATTATGTTCTGCAACCTTTGAACTAATCTCTGACCTGGAAAAGAAAAAAAATCATTTGTGCTGACATAAAACTTGGTCCCCAATGCTATCCGGTGAAAACGGCTCGTAGAGCTGTGGAATAGCAAGGGTGTAGATTTAGCCCCACCCACGTTCCTTTTGTTATCTTCTCTGTTCTTCAGGGGATTGTTATGATAATTGTATCGTGATGATTGGGCAAATTGATATATCAAAAGTAGCTATAGTTCGCGTTATCAATTTGGGCAAACAATTCATTCAGCATGTGCAATTGATTGTTTTGATTGCATTTGTTTGGTATTTTGCTGCTTAGGAATTTTTTCCCGTTTCATCTATCTAAGGAATTTTGCTGTCAAATGCCAGACCTTAAGTTTCATCTGGTTGATAACTTTGACTTGGTTTGAGACTCCATTAGGGTACTTTAGGTTTATGCGTGCAGATTTGAATGTGAGTTTTACATTTACATCTGTATTCTTACTCCTATTGTTTTATCTGTAGAAAGGATGACATTTTCTTGTGTCTATCTGTCAATCAAGCCAAGAAAAGAAATTTGGTGTGGCTTCGCATGATAATGACCATTGGCTACCTTAAAATAAAAGTTTCATTGGTTAAAAAAGATAAAGATAAACTACTTCTACTACTCCTACATTATTTATTTGCACGAAAAATAGATAAAATTATATGTATTTGCATTTAAATTGTTTGAGAAGATATTACCGTAAATAGATTAAAATAACTCTTGAGGGAGACTCCAAATGGTTTGTGTGACTCTTTTGTTTTGCAATTTATGTTGATTTTTGTACTTCACTAGTAGCTACGTAAGTTGTTAGATGCCCTTCGTTAAATTCCGTTCCCTAGTCCACTTTTTAGTAGTTGAATTTTTCTCAAAATTTGTGGGGGGAAATTCTATTGCTGATCATTTTTTTTTTAGACAGCAAAGGAGAACTTTGAATTAGCTCTGGAAGCTGACAACTTGAATACCCATGCCAGATTTTGGCTATCAAAACTTCATCTCAAATACCATGTCCCTGGGGCATGTAAAGCTATGTAAGAATCTAAACCGTTTATTATGCAAAGTGTGCTTGTATAACCAACTTGGTGGCCCGGTTTTGACAATCAGTCAAACAGTTCTGTCCAGTTATATCAGACCCTATCGCAATCAGCAAAAGTGATACGTAAGCTGTTTCCATGAGGGCCATACTAATGCTCTGTGAAATAATTGTTTTCTCACCCTTGATGTATAGTGGTATAGCTTGTGAAATACCTTGCCTTGTACAGAATGAGAAACCAATAACTTCAAATTTTGTTGTTTCATTGCTATTTTGAGAGAATGAGGGTGGCAGACCCTGGGCTTGATATGCAAACACCCTATGAGAAAAAGTGCTCCCGATTGCTTTGCAAACCAGAAGTGAAGAAGGTTTATGCTTTAACGGAGGTCATTTCATGTGTATGAAGCAGAGGATGGGGTACAAGTAGAGGTGGATGAGTTTATTAGATGTTACATCTTGAAGGTTAGGTTATTGCCTTTGGTTATGTGGATATAGCTGGTTTTTTCGTCTTGCTCAAGGGGTTTCAGACTTGGGGATCCCTTGACCCCTTTCTTTACTCTAGTTATGAAAAGCCTAGTGTTAAGTTACTATCAGCTCTAAAAGCTTAAGCTATTAGAGAATGAGCCTAACAAAGTTATTATGCTTAACACTTCCCCTCACGTCCTAGCCTCCCATTGCAAATGAAGAGACAAACCAATGAGAAATAAATCAAGCTGCATCTCCATGAAGTGCACAAATAAGGCGGAGTTGGGTGGGTGTGGGGGGAGGGAGTGAGGGAAGGGGTGGCAAATGAGCAAGCAGGAAAGATAGAACCCAAGACCTTGCCGAACCAGAGCTTTGATATCGTGTTAAGTCACCATCTACTCTATAAGCTTAAGCTATTCGAGAATGAGCTCAACAGTTTTATCATGCTTAACAAAGAGAATTTAATGCAAAGTTAGAGTGGTGAAAATATTTTGAATCTGAGGGTTTTAAGGAGACCAGGACTAGGACAATATATTTTGGTAAGGCTGCTGGTGATGCCTACTGGGAAAGAGATGGGGGTGAGCCTATTGAAACGGTTTGAGCAATATTCAAAATCAGCATTTAGCCTCAGTGACTTAAGTGATTTGTGTCAGGTCAAGGGTAGTGGACTTATTAGGATAGGAGATGGTGCCGGAAGTGTATACTATGTCACCTGAGTCTAAATGTCTATAGGCCTCAGATTGTGTGATATAGGTGACCTTAAGGCTAGGTAAGGCCTGAAGGTTCTTACTAGGGACAACTTGTAATTATACACCGTAGTTCAAGTTGCATAAAACGGGTCAACAAAGCATTAAGCTTCAACTTAATAAGTTGGATACCAAATAATTGGAGGGAGTTTTTTTTTTTTTTTTGGGGGGGGAATTCACTCTTCAACTTTACCGAATTTTTCTGCCCTCGTTTTTGTTGAGATCTATCCTCAAAAGGTTGAAATCCCACTACTCGAGCCTAGTCTTAGATAAGCATTGTAAGAAGTCCATGGCATTGAAAAGTGATAGGGATCTCACTACCACAGCTCGGTTCGGGAAAAAATAACCCGAGTCTGTCAAAACCATCCCCAATTGTGAGATCCCGCATCGATTGTGGGATAGCATGAGATTGCCTTACAAGACCTTGCCTATGATGTTAAAAGTATCTACTTGGCCAGCCCTTTTGAGGGAGGCCTTGGTATGTGGTGGCCGTGAACCGGATTGTTATAGATGGTATTAGAGCTGACTCTAAGCTCAGGCTAGGCTCTCTAGTTGGGTTGCCGATGGTTTGGGGAAAATAAGGCAAGCCCGCTTATATCCCAAATATCGAGAAGATGGTTGGGGCAATTAAGGGTGAGCCGTTATATCCCCCATTGGTTAGAGAGGAAGATTCACTACATGTGATTTGAGCCTTAGCGAGGACGCAAAGGCTTAAGGAAGGTAGAATGTGAGATCCCTTACCAGATGTTGGATAGTATGAGATTGTCCTTATAAGACCTTGCCTATGATCTTAGAAATACCTACTTCACTAGTCCTTTTGAGGGAGGCATTGCCCTGTCGTGGGGTCACGGACCGGGTTGTTACACAGAGTAGATAGTAGAAGAAGGGAAAAATTGAGCTTGCTAGAGCAATGGTTAGACCGTTGCCGCAAGGCAAAACCATCCCAAACAGTAAATGTGAATCTGACAAAAGGGCATTAATTACATTGATGTGTCGAGACTCAAAACTGAAGTCATTATGGCGTGGAAGTTCTGAGATCGTCAAAAGCCACAGATCATAAGGTAATCCGTGAGGGGCTCATAACCCACAGTTTTCCCTCCAAAAGCAGTACCATTTGAAGTAAAACCGGCCTATTGAAACTGGAAAAGAAGGTCAATCAAAATTCTGTAGATGATAGTCAATGGTGGTTGTAGTAAATGCTTCCGAAACAAGACTCAAAGTCGGACAATTCAACTGAAACTTCTTGCTTTTAAAGTGGCTGTAGAATACAATCTTAACGAGGCGCAAAAGAGTGGCAGCAACTAAACTGTACTCAAGAAGGTCAAAACAATGCAAAACATAGCTAAATAGGTCGATGCCAAGCTAAACAGGTAGTCCATCAGATCCAACGTTAAGGAAATCCGAACAGGTCCATGCAATGCTAAATAGGCAGTCGATCCAACATTAGGATGATCCCAGCTGATATTTATATGCACAAGAATTTAATCGCAATGGTAGCTCGCACAGTATCCGTCTTACCTTTGGAATTCTGCTGCCAAGTGAAAGCAGGTAGAGACCTTGCTGTTGTCATTCATGGTAATAGATAAACCTAAACAAGAGCTTGGTCGATTATTTACAGTAAACATGTGAGTTGGTGCGAACCTAAGAAGCACAGACACGGACACCGACGGGGACACCGGACACCGCAATTTCAAAAAAATCGGATTTTGGACACCGCTATTTTTTTAATATTTTTATTATATATATATATTTAATAAGTATCAAATACATTCCGTAATCTAAAATAACAAATAATAATGAAAAACTACCGAAACAAGGAATTCAAATACAAGTCATACTTAAACGTTAAATCCAACATAGTGCATGGTACATAACATAAAGAAATTAAGTCTTACGAAGTCATACGAGTGGACATAACATAAAAAAATAGAGAGGTTCCTTTTCAAATTCTTAAGGAGGGAGAGAAAAAAAAAGGATTGAGAACGAGTGGACCGTGGATGACTCTTGACTTTGAGTCTTGAGTCTGGACAGATTAGGGCACAAAAAGGAGAGACTGAGAGAGAACTAAACTTCGAACAGAAAGAAAGGAAGGGACTGACCCTTGTTAGCGACGGCTGCGAGGGCCTCCGGCGACGGTGAAGTGAGGTCCGGCGATGGCGATGGCGTGTCGCAGTAGCTGCTTCGGTCTTCGCGACGGCGACTGGATAGTCTGGATCTATCGGCGGCGGCGTCGGAATGTTTGGCGACCAGCTCCGACGACGGCTACGAGTCTGTAATGCTCCGAAGGCTTCCGTAACGTGAGTGTTCCCTTCTCAGATAGGCGACGGCTGTAAGGTGAGTGAAGATCAGATTAGGGCACAATTTCTTAACCCCCGAAATTAG
The DNA here is from genome assembly GCA_033070095.1 of Escallonia herrerae. Taxonomy (NCBI): domain Eukaryota; kingdom Viridiplantae; phylum Streptophyta; class Magnoliopsida; order Escalloniales; family Escalloniaceae; genus Escallonia; species Escallonia herrerae. The sequence continues at coordinate 339,162 of JAVXUP010000261.1, read as the reverse complement.
TTCAAAAAATTACAAAGTAGCCCCAAACGGTCCGACATTGCAGATTGCCGTGTCCGACACTCCTCGACAAAGTGTCCGACAAGGTGTCAGAAAATTAAAAATATATATATATATATTCTGACCTTAGTTGCAGGAAACTCCTAATATGGTGACGTTTCTCTCTCGGAAACTCGCTTTTGCGATCCCAAGTTAGGAGCTCCATGGGATCTCGTCCCAAGCTAAGATGGGAACTCGATCCCGCTAGCTGGATAGAGATACATGGAGCAAGTGATAGAATACATGAAAATCAAGCTCTTTTCAACTCAATTCCTTGTTTCTTTCTTCCTTCAAGTCCTTCAAGTCTCCTTGTCTGTTATTGCTATCTATGTAAACTATGCTAAACAAATGATAATACTCTTTACGCATTTATTTATTCAAGTCGCTCCTAACCTCAGATTCTTCTTGGTGCTTACGCTTCCCTGCCCCCGCTCCCGCCCCCGCCCCCGCTTTATGCAACTAAGATTCCGACACCGATTGGCGGTGTCCGACACGTGTCGGGCGGTGTCCGGAGGGTGTCGGGTGTCCGTCCGTTCAGGACACCAAACCTCCACCTAGGAGAGGTGTCCGTGCTTCCTAGGACTGCGAACTCAAATAACTCATTCATGAATAGCTGAAGAGTTCTCTTATAAAATGACACAGGGCTACTTCTTTCTTTCTTTCCCCATTGCCATGGCTTTCAAGCTACCTAGGCCTTTGGGTGAAGCAGTCATATCTTGCGTCTTTTGATAAATTTTAAACGTCATAGTCGAAGAGTTAATAAGGGTTCGTGCCAAGTTAATGGGGTAAGACGGAGGTAGGGTAGACTGAGGATAACGTGAGGTGAAGCTGTGAGAAAAGACTTGATTGCTAGGAACTTATCAGAGAACATGGGCTTTGATGGAGGGGAATGGAAGAAAATGATTCATGTAGCAGCCCCCTCCAACTGTTTTGGCACAAAGGCTTGCATGGTGGTGATGATATTCAAAAAAAGATTGGTTGGTTTGTATAGATTTTGTATACAAGTTGCGCCCCATTTGGCAACTTTTTAATATACTTGTTTTGTTTAACAGAAAGAAGTATTGTTTGGGCTACTATTTAAACACCATTAATACTCCTTTCCCTTTTCTTCTTAATAGAGGAACTGCATTGCTGGTGGAAGCAGCAGATATGGGTGATCCAGATGCAGAATACGAACTGGGTTGCCTTTTGAGGGTTGAGGTTAGGCTCCCTCTACATTTAATGGCAGCTAATTTCATCAAAGTAGAATGCATCAAGCTGCAAATTATTGAGTAAGGCGATTCAAAAAAGTGCTAAGCCATTCCCTTTTAGGGTCTTGATGTTTCTGTTATGCTTGCAACCTGTAACTGGCATCAAGTGGTCTGACTTCTTTTGAAACCAATTCATGTCATCCACATCATGCTTTTTTTTCTACTAGAGATGTCAGGCAACATAGGTGTGGGTTCAAATGATGGGCTTATTTATGGTAAAGGGACGGGGTTACAGTTGTGATCAACTAGCTGTAGTTTGATGTTTCTAAGAGAAAGCCTACCTTTGTTTCACTTTTCACATCGCCTTTAGAACTTCGTTGCTCCATCTGTAAGCAAAGACAGGCCAAAATGTGTTGTTTGCAAGTTCCCTACTACTGGAGTTGACTATAGTTTTATGTACTTGAGAAAGGTGCGATCCCTTATTTTATCAGGTTGTTCCTACTTCTTGAATCTGTTCCTCGGCCAAAAGAGTCCCATTCTCTTTGGTCTTCAGTTCCTTGTTTGGCTTTTGTTATGGGTTCGTGCTTATAAGTTGCATGACGTTTCTGACATCGTTCTATAGAAGTGTCCATCTCTCCCTTCTATTTTACCATGTCCTTTCTAAAGAGGAATTTTTTTCTGAATATTCTTCTGAGCTGTTTAACTTCTTTGGATTGGTTTATGGACAGAACAAATATGTTCAATCAGATCAGCAAGCATTTTATTATATAGAGAAGGCGGTTGACCAGGTATGTTTGGCCGAAGGCCTGAGGCGGCGCACTTGAATTGTTAATTCTTTCAAAGTTTACCTCGAAAACCTTATATGCACTTGTTATGTTGTAGTTGCATCCAGGTGCTCTTTGCCTTCTAGGAGCGGTTTATTTGACAGGGGATTGTGTGAAGAGAGATGTTTCATCAGCATTATGGTGTTTCCATAGAGCATCAGAAAAGGTAACAGCAGCTCATAGTTCTGCTTGTTGAAATGCATATATAAACTGTTCAAGAAGTGATCAGAGGTTTTATGTTGGTATATGACAGCCTGAAAAGTATAAACTGATTCCTAGAGTGCCCTTCTCAGTTTTAAGTTCTATTTGTACCAAGTTTCTTAAACTAAATGCCTGATTTGGGGAGGGAGAGTGGGAAAGTGGCAATGTGAAAAGTGCTTAAAATAGAGAATAACTGCCTTGAGAGTGCTAAATACTTGAGTTCTAAATATTATATGCCAAATTCGTTTATATACACTAGGATGCTCTTACTTTCCAAAATAGTTGTATAGGGTGGTAAAAAACGGAAAAGCAAAAGTAGAAGAATGACAAATCATCGATGGGCCCACTAGCTTATTTTGCCAAGGTACACAAATCAACTCTTGGTATGTGATATCCCACATAGTATGAGAATGACCTTACAAGAACTTGCTTTTATGAACTAATAAGTACCTACTTTGACTAGCTCTTATTAAGAAGGCATTGCCCTGTGGTGTGACTGTGGACTGGGTGGTTACAGATGGTATCAAATCTGACTCTCGAAAGCTTGGGATTCAGGTTGCGGATGGTGGGGGAAAACCCAAGTAAAACTGGGTGCATCCCGCATCAAGAGGATGGCTGAGGCTGCTAAGGGTTAGCGGAGTGTATCCCGCATCATTGGAAGATTGGGGCTTATACGTGATTGAGCCTTAGTGAGGATACTAAGGCATAAGGAGGGGAGTTGTGAGCCCACATCTAAGGTTGTATAGTATGAAATTGGCCTTATAAGGTCCTGCCTTTGAACTTGTAAGTACCTGCTTTGACGAGTCTTTTCAAGGGAGGCATTGTCATGTGGTGGGACTATGGACTGTCATTACATGGTACTTGTAATTATGCTACTAAATATTTACCACAGGCATAAAGATTCATAGTCATAGATGATTAGTTGCCGTGCATACCGACACACGCATTTTGATAAGTATTATTATGTGCTTTCTTTGCCTCCCAACACAGCTGTATATTAGAAGCTCCTGTTAGCCAAAGCAAATTGTGTTCACAGTAGTGCATTTGACTGGAGAAATTTGTCAGTTTGACTCGGAAAGTTCGTTAATTCACCTGCACATCTGCTCACCAAAGTCGCGTTGTACTAGCACGTCAGCTACCCAGCATCAAGTTCGTCTTAAAATTTGTATACTACGAAGTTATCTAGTAGTAAATAAGGCTCTGGACTTGTGATGTGATGATTTCCTGAAACAGCCTCAGCTTATGTCACTGGCATGTATGCAGGGTCATGCTGGGGCTGCTATAGCATATGGATCCCTCCTCCTCAGAGGTTAGCGATTCCTACCTTACAACATTGGCTAATTCCTTATGTTTCCAATCTATGCATTCATTTTCTGATGCCATTTTTGTGGTTGTATTCAATCTGTATCTGGTTACATCAATTACTTGGATCATAAATTTGCAGAACATGAGAAAACGCGTGCAACTATGACATACTTGATTTCGTGTTGTTGACATTTGATAAATCACAATGGCATATTGCTTTTTAGAAGCATAATGATTTTGAGTACTTTATGGGAATAAGTAAAATAAATAAAAAAGAGAATTGTGACAGGGTGAGCATCTTCACATTGACATGTTTATGATATCTGTACTCCTAAATTAAGGAGGAAAAAATGCAGAAACAAAAAAGGGTAAAAAGACGGTGAATATTTGCACGTTATTATGGTTACAATATCGTTTCCCCTAGAAATTAGAAGAAATAAAGAGAAGATATACAATGTTTTAAAAGTTCCTGTTTGTTAGTTAGGATGGCCAGAGATACTACGGCTGACTGGTGGAAAAATCATGCTAATTATTAATTGCGGGGATAAACCACCTTATACCTGTCCTTATATGTATTATTTTACAGTAGTGACTTCCCCTCAATTTTGGTTATATTATACCTCTCTTACATGCATGCTGGTGCTTTTCAGGTGTTCAAGTTCCAGAAATTCCTACAAAATTCAGTGCAAAGAGTGGCTCCAGCACGAGAACATCATGGAAGAATGCAGGTATGCCAAACCCTCTTGTGATGGCAAGAGAACAATTTGAGATTGCTGCAAAAGCAGGATGTGATCTTGGATTTAGATGGTTGAAAAGAATTGAGGAGGAAGAGAAGCGTGTACTGGATTCAGAGATGACGAACATCATATAACGTAAAGATACGTCTACAGCGGACTTGGGGTATGTACTTAAGGATAGATATGAACATTACTCCATAGCTCAAAGATCTAATTACGAACTAGGTATTCGGAGTAAGTTGCAGTTAAACGTGTCTCAAACGTTTGTTAGTTGCCGTATAGTTCTACATATGCTGCATAAGTATGGGCATTGGGCAGAAACTCTCTTGTAAAAATTCCCCTACCTACCAAAATTACCCATCGACACTCTTGGGAAAATGACATTGATTTGGATGTTCAATGCTAGGTGTTATAACTTTGTTTCTTACCATATTTCTTATAATGACTATGTAATGACATTTAATCTAGGTCCCTAGATTAAAGTTCATGTTGTTTTAGGCCTCCCACTTTGCATCATCTCTTATGTTGGAATGCACGAAAGTTCAGAGCTACCGCGGTTTTAACTGTGAGGTGTCAGCCATATTCTGGTTTAATACTGAGAACTTCTAGGCTGCAGGTTGGACTATGATAATCCTTTTGTTTTAGTATTAGGTCTGGCCTGAGTTTGTCTTTCTCAGCATCTCAATTCTCTACGTTAGAGCAGTGTTTCCGACTTTCCTTACGCAGTTAAGACAACTCCGTGGCTGGTAAGGAAGTAGTTTGGAAAGCCCTTCCTTCTGAGAGTAGTGAACCTTGATGTTATTAGCCGCTCAAGCTCCATTTCAATGGTGAGGAGTGTAAAGGAGCAGGAATTCCAGGAATGTTTATTCGTGGGTTGATGATCGATTCAAGATACGAACATCAGATCCTCAAGGGGCTATGGTGGGGGCTAGGTCTAGGCCATGGCCTGCTTTGAGATCATTAAGCTTTCGATCAAGCTTTATTTATTGAGAGGCGAGGCCTTGGCAACGCAAAAACTATTACTATGAAGGTTGCTACCTATGCTGTTGAATAGCTTGGTTACATGTCCATCATAATGAATCATCCTTTCCACGACTTTGGATGGAATGCCAGAATGAATTCAGAAGAGTTTGTTTTCAGGGAAAGGAAGTTTGTAAGTTCCTTTGTTTTGGCTTTTGAGGAAGGATTGCAAATTAAGTATCTTTATCCTATATCAGGCTTAAAGCTTTTGCCAAAAAAGAAACAGACTGTTTGGATGAGTTTGAACACGGCATTAGATGAAGAGCATCTCTTCCTCAGCTGGAAAGATTTTATTTGTTCTTTACCCCACAGCTTCTTTCCCAGGACGAGGCACTTTCCACGCGTCACTACTCATTGCGAGCTCACTCCCTTGGAGGTACAACTTACTCCAAAGATCAATAGAATCTAAGAGAATAGCTGCATACTATTTACTGGATGTTTGTATTTGCATACAAAGCAGAAGATTTGTACTTGACTCGTTTTAATATATTCCTAAACCATTTGGGTCTCGTTGTACCAATTGTTTTGCACATTCAAGCCGCAAGTTTTCACATCGTTCCTTAGCATACTAATGTTTTTGATCTTTCAGCTTCCTTATCATTCTGCTCTGTATCTCGCACGTGTACACTTTTTGGTAGTGTTCTGCATGTATCATGATGCATCCTTCTAGGTTTGAAAGCTGCATCTCGAAATTATTGGTTTGAATATTTACTGCTTTATAAGGCTTTCAATTGCATGAATATTGGTAATGCCTCCTATAATCAAATATGCTTGATGGTTGAGAGTACCAAAGTTGTTGGGGGTTGGAAGGATGTTTCACCATCTGTGCCTTGTATGGACCATGACGTATACCCTCTAATTTCAGGCATTATTGTACCTGCTGTTTTCTTGAGCACAGATGAAAACGGTTCCTAGAAAATGTACATCTCTGTTTATTTTTCCTCATCTGATGCTGTTTTGTTCAGTCACACTGGGGGAGAGTTCAGTTGAGCCAAATTGTGTAGCAGGTCAACTGGGGGCAGATTGAGACTGGAGTTGTTGGAATTGGATCGCTCCATACAAGTCGGGAGAATCATTGGTTGTTCATAGCTGGTGTCAACATACAATGATACTTTAACTTTCATACTAGTTTATGTGTACATGTGGGTTATTTAAAGAGGTTATTCAACACTATTGTTGAACGGATCTGTATTCACCATTTGGCATATGCCAAGACTACTTAAGTAAAAATCTTTGTATTTAATAAGTTTCGTGGGGCTTTTTCTTGGGTTGAGGGGAGAGTAGCGGAGGCAGGGATGAGGCTGGAACTTGCGACCAAATATAGGGGGATTCTGCCCTTTAACTTTGTTGTTTTCCATGTTTTTTCTTCGGAAACAAGAAAACATAGGCTTGATCTGCTTGGATTCACGTATAGATTATATATGCTATTATTAACACGATGCATGTTGTGATCACAAATGATATGGGAAAAAAAATATGCGCCCTCTTTTAGCGTGACTAGTCACACTAGAGCCATATTATGGTTGTGACGACTCCTACTCATATTTTGTATCTACTATGGTTCACCTCATATCGATCAATCTGATGAGGACTCTTCCTAATCTAGGAGTCTCCCATCAATATAATCATTAGGTGATTGTCTCTTAGTTGGAGAATATCTATAAATATGCATGTCAAAAATGTATGTTCACACTTCCCTTACTCATATGTTGAGTTCTCGTCCAAAGATTGATTTAGGCATCAGAGACACCCTGCCATATTCGGCAAGTCACTGTTATCTTACTTTTGCTGTGTGAATCCACTCATGAGCTCCTTCATGTCTCTCTAGATTTTGACCGCAACATTTTGGCGCTATTCGTGATGCCCGATCAACTAAGCTCACCACCCATTTCATGAAGTTGATCTCTGAACATCCAGATCAGTCTGACCAGGCTAATCTGGCTAAGCAAGATGGCCAGACAGTCTCGGAGTCCTCTTCCATCGCTAACCCCCTGAGTTATGTCTCGCCAAGCTGCAGAGGATCGTGGCGAAGCTATTGCCAACCCGTACATCAAGATTCCGGCTCTCGTGTTGAAACCAGTTGAGTGCACACAACTGGTTTGGTTGACTACCCCAACCTAACGTAGCTCCCCCCCTGCAACCACCATTTGGGCACTTGTGCTCCCTCTCAAATTACGATTGAGCATCTCAATCTGATGGCCACCATCAAGCTATGCAGAATTCCATCGAACGCTGCAAGCCTCGATAAACCGCCCTTCTTTGCCACATTGAGTGCGACATACAATCACCATTCAGCGACTATCGGTCCATAGGCGCCTCACATATCTCCCTAATTATGAAGACAAACCAGCATAAGGGGACACATCACCAAGACGACCAAAATCGAGGTGAATTTTATGTCATAGTTTTGGGCGATGAGGAGCCTTGATAATTGAGACATCCTAGGCCCAACAAGGGCAACTATGAGGCTCACTCATCAGCCTGTCAGCCGCGCTCCGGCCATTCTCGTAACCGCCGCACAACGAGGTTCAACACTACAGTATTTTTCATGACCAGACACCCTTTCACCGAAGATTTCAAGCTCTTTTTAACATCGGTGAATTTCAAGATGCCGTGCTGCGAATCCTACGACGACATAGTGACCATAGTGAGCATTTAGAGCGCTTTACATGTTGCATGAACTTACACTTGGACCCTGAGCAAATCATGTGTCCGCCTCCTACACAACTTTGAGGGGGCTACTTACGTGTGGTTTCAGCACATAACGCTCCATTCCATATCATGCTGGGAATAGCTAGCGTGAATCCTTCCGCACCAATTTTCTCACATGTTGCGTACATCGGAAGAACTCGACAGCTCTTTCTGGCATCATTCAAGTACCTGAAGAATCCTTGAAGTCCTCTTATGACCGTTTTAATGCAGAGAAGCTCCTTATAGGCAAGCTAGATCCTAGAGTCACTATTGCCACCATGGCCTGAGGCGTTCGCCCAGGCACTGTTCTTAGGTTCTCCCTTAACAAGCACCCCCTGAAGACATGGCAGACCTCCTTGATAAGGTCGAGAAATATCTACAAGCAGAAAAGGATGCTGTTCTCCCAACAATAAGACATACACCAAATGGAAGAGGCGAGATTGAGCTGAATCTGGCGCTTCGAAGAATCAACAGAAGCACTCTAAAGGAGAGAGGAAACTAGGGCTTTTTCATGCCCCTGAACACCTTCCATAAGCATATTGGAACCAATTAAAAGGTCGAGACAATCTATAATGGCCAGGACATATGAAGACATCCGGCAACAAGAGAGACCTTCAACAATACTTCACCTTCAAAATAACCATGGTCATTTGATGGAGGGATGCAAGATCCTCAAAGGGAAATTGAAAGCCTCATATCTCGAGAATATTTGAAGCAATTCATCAAAGGTGGAAATCCCAAGAAGCAGAACGAGGCTCCTGGAAGGACCCTCTAGTCATAAACACCATCTCTGGCAGCCCTAGCTTTGAGGATCATCCTACAGAGCAAGGAAAGCTTATGCATGACAGGTAGTCGTTGCTCAACGCTCGGCTAAACGCCCTAAGACCTCCTCAAATTTGATGACTCGGACCTTGAAGGCATAGAATTCCCACATGACGACGCTCTCGTCATCACCTTGTTGAGACGGGTACACTGTCAAACACTCCTTGGTTGATATCGGTAGCTCTTTCATATTATCTTTGATAATGTGTTCCCATAAATGGGAATCTCAAGGGAGGGAGTGAGGTCTATATCCTCTCCCCTAACAAGCTGCAAGCCATGGCTTCCACCCTTCACTTACTTATGGAACTTGCTCTCCCGAGGAAACCGGTGAGGTTTGTGGCTATTGAAGACCACGTAGATGAAAAGAAGCTACAACAAGCTGAACCAGTAGAAGAACTTATCCCTGTGCCCTTGCTGGAAGAAGACACTGAACACTGCTTGTGGATTGGCTCTTCTTTGAGCCACTCTTGCGCGACGAGCTAATATTTCCCTCCGTAACAACACTGACCTCTTTGTATAGAGCTCGGTAGATCTGTCAGGCATCGACTCTTTGGTGATCACTCATCAACTTTGCGTCGGCCTAAAGCATAAACTGATCAAGCAGAGAAGTGCCCCTTTGTGCCAGAATGCCAGACCATCATTAAGGAAGAGATGTACAAACTCCTTGCTACAAACTTTATTCATGAGATAGACTAACCAGGCTAGATCACCAACATTGTGATGGTTCCTAAAGGCAAGGGAGAAGTGACACATTTGTATTCACTTTACTGATCTCAATAAAGCCTGACCTAAAGATATATACCCCTTTTTGGTAGGAAAAAAATTCACCCAGCACCTTATACTTACGAGTCAATTGTACCTAGCATCCATGCTTTTAATTTTGGCACTAAGCACCTTTATATTTTCAATATCTTGGTCGTCAGTGTTAATGTCATTGTATAAGGTTTTGTATAGTCAAGGGGTTATTGTGTTATTTTTCATATTCTAGAATATTCTTTAAGTTTTCTATCATGCCTATTAAAGGCTCTCTTGTATATACTTTTACACATCAATATTACTGTCTTCCTTCTTATCATGGTACCAGAGTCGTAACGATTCGATCACCTCCTCTGCCGTCCTAGCCACCACCCACTGTTACTGTTCATCAAGGGTATCCTATCTCTTTCACTCAATTTTTTTGTCCCCTTTTGATGCCCCTGTCGACTTTTTTTAGTCCAATTTCTAATCCAACACCACCACAAGATTCTGTTTTTTTTTTTCACAGTGCCGCCAACCACGCCACCAAATACTTCTCTACGCGCCACCCAAAGTTTCTGCTATCAGATCCATGCGCCACCATTATCCATGCGGCTCCACGCGTATTCATGCGCCTGGGTCTCCAGAACAGTTCTGGGATGACCCACAGCCTATTTGCCCAACCCGACTCGACCCTTTTTTACCCGGTTTGCTGTTTTCGGTTCACTTAGACCGGTTTATATTATTTTGACATGTTCACTTGATTTTGACCTGGTTTTTTCAGGTCCCAAACCGGTTCACAGTAATTTTTATATTCTAAACTCATTCCTGCCATCCGTTTGCTCAAATTCCGATCATATATTTTGTTTCTTTTGAGCCTCTCGTTCGGTTCCTTTATTATCTCTTACTTGTCTTTTTGCATGGTGACTGCAACAGATCTTGCTCAACCTATTTCTATCATCCTTGATGGTTCTAATTACATTTTGTGGGCGCAAGTTATGCGTAGTTTCATCAAAGGTAAGAAATTGTGGCGCTACCTTACTAGCGATATTACTATACCTCTCCAAATTGCAGGTGAAACTCAACCAAAATTTGTTGAACGACTTGAGGATTGGGATAGCAAAAATCATCAGATAATCACCTGGTTTTGCAATACCTCTATTCCTTCTGTCTATTAATAGCTTGGTCGCTACAATACTACCAAAGAAATTTGGGATCTTTTGGCTCAGTGATACATTACTGCATATCTTGCTCATCAGTAGCAGTTTGACCAATCTATCAATAGCTTCCGTTCTTAGACGCAAGAGATTTGGGATCAATTGGAACTTTCAGAACCATCATGAACTTATTTTGAGGATTCAACTCATTTTAATGTTTACCGTGACCACCTTCGCCTTATCCAGTTTCTTATGTCTCTTACCGATGCTTCTGAATCTATCTGGAGCTCCTTTTTGCATCAGAGTCCGTTACCTACCCTAGACAATGTCGTTGTTGAACTTTTTTATGAAGAAACTCGTCAAGGCATTCTGCAGACCCCGTCGTCCTGATACCGTTCTTGCTACTACTTCCCGAGCTTTCTATATCTCTTCACCCTCACAGCTTTGAGATGTTCGTCATCTTCTTCCTTTCAGCAAGAATGCTGCTACTGTCATGAGTTAGGTCATATGGTTCTTGATTGCCTGTAGGCCCTTGCAGACTATGTCGTAAGATTGGCATTGGTCTTTTGCCACAAGACTGTCCTCGTAACCCTGAAAAATGGTCCAAGAATACTAGCTCAAGTAGTGCTCCACCGAAACCAAAATTTCAGTGTAGGTTCAAGCCTCCTTCCAACTCTACTGCTGCATTCTTCAATTACTTCTGGTAACTCCTCTTGGTATTTTGATTCCGGGTGCTGCAATCATATGACATTTGATCCTTTTTCTTTTGTCTCTAAGCAACATATGTCCCACTATCCACTTATTCATACTGCTGATGGTTCTCATATGTCTGTTAATCATGTTGGTCATGTCTCTACATCTACCTTGTCTCTTCCTAATACTTAATTTATCCCTTCTCTTAAGTTAAACCTTATCTTTATCGTTCAACTTTGTGATCTTGGTTTTGACTTACACTTTTCTTGTATTGATTGTTGTGTGCAGGATCCATAGAGGGGCAAACTATTGGGATCAGCCATAAAGTTGGACAATTGTTTGAGCTCATCAATTTATCCATCCCTCATCGTCTTACCATTCCGCATCAGTCAACGGCCTTTGTTGCTTCACAAAATTCTCTTGAGATGTGGCATTCTCGTTTAGGTCATGTTTCATGTTCTCGGCTACATCCTCTAGTATCTAGTGGTTTGTTAGGTGTCGTCAGTTCTAAAATTTTTGATTGTTTACCATGTCAACTTGCTAAACAAACTACACTTCCATTTCTTCAGCTCCATTTGATCTCGTTCACTCTGCTATTTGGGGGCCTTCTCCAAACACTATAATGGGAGGATCCAAATATTTTGTTATTTTTGTTGATGATTATTCTCGTTTTACATGATTATATTTCATGCGAAATCAATCTGAATTATCTCAAATATATCATACTTTTGTTACCATGGTCAAAACTCAATTCTTTCGTAATATGAAGCTTTTTCGTATTGATAATACCATGGAATACAAATAAGAAGAGTTTCTTCAACTTTTTCAAAAAGACGAAACCATTACTCATAGATCGTGTCTTAGCACTTCCCAACAGATCGGCGTGCTGAATGCAAACATCGCTATATTTTAAACACTGTTCGTGCTTTGCTTATTTTTGCCTCGTCCTGAAAAATTTTGGGGGCGAAGCTGCTCTTACGACTGTCTATACCATTAATCATGTTCCATCTCCCACAATTGGTAATCAAACTTCCCTTGATTGTCTATATGGGTCCTCTTCCGACAATAGTATGCTTAAAATCTTTTGTTGTCCTTGTTTCGTTCTTCTCTATCCCCACGAGTGTACAAAATTGGAACCTCGTGCACGTCTTTGCTATTTCATAGGGTATGATATTGAACATAAGGGGTATCGGTGTTGGGATCCCGTCTCTAATCATTTACGTATTTCTCGCCATATTATTTTTTGGGAACATAAGATATTCTCCTCCATTTTTTCTTTTCATTTACCTTCTTCATCCGGTGTTCCATTTTTTTTACTAATTCATCTATTCCGCTATTTTATGACTCTGATGAAACCAACATGCCACTTTCTAATGACTTTACGGCCCTTCCTGAGATGTCTGCCCGTTCTGTTGATCCTGCTACACCTGATCAAGGTCCATCATTTGTCTTTGAGGTTACTGAATCTTCCCATTCCCTTCATGCTTGTCCATAGTGGGCATGAAAACCTCCAGCATATCTTTAGGACTTTTATTGTTTTTCTATTATTATTTCTTACATGAGCCTGAATCTTATCGCGAGGCTAGTTCTGATCCTACTTGGTAGCAAGCGATGCACGACGAGTTACAGGCACTGGCCAAAACCCATACTTAGGATCTGATTAATCTTCCTGTTGGAAAAACAACCGTTGGATGCAAATGGGTCTATAAAATTAAGAGTCGCTCTGATGGCTCCATTGAGCGTCATAAAGCTTGTTTGGTAGCAAAGGGCTTTACACAGGAATATGGTGTTGACTATGAAGAAACATTTGCTCCTGTAGCGCGTCTTGCTTCTATTCTAGTTTACTTGCAGTTGTTGTCATTCGCAAGTGGCCTTTATTTCAGATGGATGTCAAGAATGCCTTTCTTAATTGTGATCTCATTGAGGAAGTCTATATGCAGCCTCTTCTAGGATACTCTCATCCTCCGAACAAAGTTTATCGGCTTCGTTGTGCAATATATGGTCTCAAACAAGCTCCTCGTGCCTAGTTTGCCAAGTTCAGTTCTACTTTGCAGCAATTTGGTTTTGTATCAAGTGCATATGATTTCACACTCTTTATTTGAAAATCTGCTCAGGGCATCATACTTGTGCTCCTTTATGTGTATGATATGATTATAACAGGTAGTGATCTTGATGGCATTTATATTCTCAAGCAAGATCTTATTCACCACTTTGAGATGAAAGATCTTGGTACACTCAGTTACTTTCTTGGACTTGAAGTTTCCATTGCCTCTGATGGATATTATCTTTCTCAAGCTAAATATGCTTCTAATCTCCTTTCTCGTGCTGGTTTAATTGATAGCAAAATCGCTTCTACTCCTATTGAGCCTAATGTACGGTTTACTCCTCTTGATGATACACCTCTTCGTGATCCTACTTTGTATCACACATTGGTTGGCAGTCTTGTGTACTTGACCATCACTCGCCCTAATATTGCATTTGCTGTGCACTAGGTTAGCCAATTTTTCTCTACTTTACGTACGACTCATTTTGCCGTAGGCCTTCACATTCTTCGATACATCAAGGGTACCTTATTTCATGGCTTACATTTTTCAGCCCATTCCGCTCTTAAGCTACATGCATATTCTGTTGCTAATTGGGCTCGGGATCCTACCGATCGAATCTCTACTATTGATTTTTGTTTCTTTCTCGGTACCTCTCTTATTTCCTAGAAAAGTAACAAATAGACCCTCACAGCTCGTTCTAGTAACGAAGCCGAATATCGAGCACAGGCTGATACAACCCAAGAACTTTTATGGTTGCATTGGCTACTTGAGGACATGGGAGTTACACATTCTACTGCTACACCTTTATATTGTGATAATCGAAGTGCCACTGAGATTCCTCACAATGATGTGTTTCATGAGCGCACAAACACATTGAGATTGATTATCGTTTATGCATCAGCATGTTGTTCTTGACATGGTTTGCTTACATTCTGTCATTTCTCTCAATCAAACGACATACATTTTCACCAAATCACATCCTCCAGAGCGACTTCAAGAGTTTGTTTCCAAACCAGTTGGCTCATTCTCTCCTACCTTGAGTTTTAGAGGGGGAGTTAATGTTATTGTATAAGGTTTTGTATAGTCAAGGGGTTATTGTGCTATTTTCTGTAGTCTAGAATATTCTTTAGGTTTTCTATCATGCCTATATAAAGGCTTTCTTGTACATACTTTTACACACATCAATATTATTATCTTCCCTCTTATCAGTCGACATCAAATGACGGTCAAGAAGCACCTTGACCATGGTCTGTTAGTTTTTTTAAACGCAAATGCGTATTTTTACTTGTCAAATCCACAAGCCATTCTAGTCAGCTCCAAATGGCACTATATATGCACACCTAACTCTCCACATCGTTTCCCTCTAACAATTCTCTCTTGTTTCTCGTAAACGATTACATCACATGAGCACGCGCTAGGGTGCACACACACACACACACAAAATACATATACATATGACACATGGACGCATGCAAGCAAATGCTTGCACACACACTCACACCATAGCTAGCATACAGTGAAGTAACAAGCAATCGGGATTCCAAAGAGTGAAAGACAAAGTTACATCAGATTAGTGCTGAAGATTTGAGGTCACAATAGTTTAGTTTGTTTTTTTAATTAGTTTTCTTTTTATATAGATTTTATGATTTGAAGGATGTGGAGTTAGATTGTGTTCAGTTTATGACACAAAATAAAATTAGGGCTTTGACTGAAGTTTTAGCTTGTAGAGATGAGTTCTACTAGCGATTAGAACACTCAAATGGAAAAATGCCGTAGTTGCTAACATGGAACTTCTTGCATAAAACATGCTTGGACGACGGAAAACCTTAGATTGAGGTATGTTGGATGTGGTAATTAAAAAAATTTCCTCTTCAATTGGTATATAAATTTTAAAATTACTATGTTGTTGTGTTTATAGGAAATATCTTGTAGGTACCTTGAAGAGATTGACCCAAAGTGTGTGAAAGAGGGAAGGAGTTTGGCATAAAATAAAAAGCTGGAAATCGTATTTTAATTGTGCAGAAAAATATAATGATTGAAGATTTGAATAAAAATGATCAGAGTTTGGTGCAAATAAATGAGGACTTGAATGAGAAGAATGACATATATGCTAAAGTAGCTGAAGATTTGAGGAAGAAGATTAGGGTGGCAAGAAAACAACTAAGAGAAGTCGATGATAATCACAAAATCACCAATCAGTTGGTGATTATTTTAATGGGATTGCGTATCATTTATGGTTTTGTGTTGCATATTGGCGGCACCAATGTGTTAATGGGGGTTCTCGATTGGCATTGACACATGTGTTACCACATTTCCTCTATGAATGTAATGAATGGAATTTTGCTTTCTTCTGTGTGTGTCCAAGTGTGAATACATTAAAATGCCTGCGCATGGTAACGAGTTGCAAACAAAAGTTGCATTTCTATCATAATCTGTACCATTGCAACAAAATGGTTGCACGAAAATTGTTCCAAGTTGGCCAATACACAAAAGAGCCTTAACATCAAAGGAATACTGTACAAGAAATGGCCTACAACAAAAGATTGCCTAATATGTTCTATTCCACTGCATAAAAAATGGCCCATTACAAAAGATTACCTAATATCATCTAATTTAGTCCTTGCAACATTCAGCGTGTAGAAATGATGCTAGTGACAATGTTTTCGGACGCTTCTATGCCAACCTTGATTCTTGGATCCTAACCCCATTGATTTGCACTAATCTTGGTTTAGGTTGTTGGACTGCTGGTGTCATACTTGTAACGTGAAAGTGTGAGTTTAGGACATGTTCAAGATCTCTATCCCGAGTATATCAGACAAAATGTAAATTTAGCAAGTTATAACACCATATATCACTTTTAAAAACTAAAAAAATAAAAGAAAATAGCCATTATTAGTGAGGCCACTTCTTCACCACCATATGTGGCTGGAGCCGTATTGTTATCTACTAACTTCCTTTTATTCTACAATAAAATGACATTCACATCACTTACTAATCATAGAATGGTCCAAACGAAATGAATTAAAATGACAAAACATCATTTAAAGTCCATCTTCTTCTTGCTGGTAATTCTGGCATATAGGGGATAAAAAGAGGAGTTATCTGCACATTATGCATACAAGGTCCATGTGCACTTTTAGAATTATCCCGTTCACACAAATAAAGGAATAGATTAAACAAAGTAACTTGTAACCCATTACAAAAATCATAACAAATAAGAAATTTATTTCTTACATTCTTGTAGCCTTTTGCCTTCCATTCCTTGTACTTGCTTTAGCATTGGCAGGTGATTGTGTTGGCTAAGTGCATGGTGGAACTTCTGGTAAGATTGTCTGACTTGTAGCACCCCCATCTCCACCATGTAAAGTTTGTTGTTGAGGGCCATCTTGTGATTTAGGGCCATTTTGTCGTTCATCATTTCCTGCACAGTTGTGCAAGTCCTGCTATTATGCTTAAGACTTTTGCACCTGCTGCACCTGATTCCTGTAAGCCCCCTCCTTAGTTTCAGTCATTTTGTAGCACTAGCTCTTGGTTCGTCAGCTTGCTTAATCTTTGCATTGCTTGGTTTACCAGGCTGTTTGTCAGACCTGGGTGGCAATATTAAGGACAATCCTGTCTTTGGCCACAAATTATAACCATTCATACAAAAAGATCATGTGCTCATATCCTTTCATAAAAGGGACTTCTCTTGCAACAGTCAGCAACATACTCCTCCGGTATACCCTTTTACTAACTTGTCTGCCACAACATGTACTCATGGGATGCCTATCAAATCCTATGTCCTACAGAAGCAATTGTGAGAATCCAGGTTGACTGTGAATTGACCTCTCTTGTCATTGTGACTTGGTAAATGCTTCTTGCTGATCAAGTTGCACTAGGCTAACCAGCTTCCTTCTTGATATTATATAACTATTTTGTGGCTCTAAATGTAAAAGGGCGATCACCAAGTTTCTTCCTCATTGTTGCTTTTTGCACCATCATTCTCTTCATAAGATAGTCCTTAATCATCTTAAGACACTGTATTATTGGCTTGTCTAATGCATCCAATATCGTACCAGTTAAAGCTCTCACATGGATTATTAGATAACAGGTCACGCTTAGGGAAAGTCTTGAAGTATGACATCGATCAATGCGAAGCTGGTCTATCTGCCAACCACTGCCACACTTCATCATTTGTTATTTTAAGCTCTTTATTTCCTTGCGAAAATGATCTAGGTAAGTTGCATGATGTTCCTTATTTGTCAATCCTCTAAATCCTGCCTTACTGAAGTTATCGAACAAATGTGTTGCACAATGTCTATGCTCAGCCTTTGGTACAATGGTATCTAGTGCATTTAGTAGACCATTCTACATATCTACTATGAAGGTCCACCCATTAGAGCTGATTTTCAAGTCATCTACAAGTAACTAAAAAAACAATCTCCAACAACTTGTAGACTCACTCTCAACAATTGCATAAGCAACTGAAAACATTCATTGTTGGCATTAATGTCAATTTTAGTTAAATTTTGTCCTTTCTTTGCTCCTTTTTAAGTGATAGCCATCTAACATAAAGTTTTCTTTTGAAGAATGACCAGGTCATTTCTCAAGAACAGCCCTATCAAGAGTCTACGCTATTATAAGAATCCCCTTTTAAGACTACCAAGGCAGATATAGATTCTCTCTAAAACTGGTTGTTCCCTACTATTGTCTGCTTGTATCTTAATGCAAATATAAATTCAATTAAAAACTAGTTGTTCCTCACTATTGTCTACTTGTATCTTAATGCAGATATAAATTCAATTAAAAAATGGTTGTTCCTCACTACTGTCTACTTGTATCTTAATTATAGTCCTAGGGTTGGTACTTTTAATTCCTCATCATAATCCCAGAGTTGTACAAATTTCTCCTTGAGTCTTTCCAATTAACCGACTTGCTATTCTTCTAGCCCTGCACCCCTTCCACTTAGAGACATCGACCATAAAATCCTCTTCAATCTGACCCCTAAATGCCTGCATTGCCCGGGTGGGTTTACTTCTTTACTTGTTTTCACTTTAGTCAGATAGAAACTTAAAAGTAGCATATCTAACAATATGGATTCTACCACATCTCTGATCTAGCCCAACTTGCTTTATTTGAAATGTCTCTTCATCATATTCCAGGAAACCATATTTTTCGATTTCCTTTTTCGGCTCATGCACAAGGAACACCTTGTTCTTCTCAAATTTCTTGAACTTTGCGAACTCTTTCCTAAAGCATTGCCCTTGCAGCATTTTTGGAACTCAACTCTCTCCCAAAGCACAATCCAACCTTAAACTAAGTATCACCATACTGTCAATATCTCAGAAATTCAATCACATTTTGTTAAAGATGGAAATTATTGTTTAAACCACAACCCTCATCATCTAACCCACGCAAACTTCTAGCAGCGGCATCACCATCTCCAGAGTCAGGGTTATCAGCATCACTTAGTTTCACGTTCTACAGTCTCAACTACATCTTCATCTATATTTTGCTCATATAACCCATCGTCATCACTATCCTCATTCTCATTCATTTTTTAGTCGACATCCTCAAAATCACCATTAGAATCCTCTTCACAGCTAGGCTAATCATGCCTTCCTTGCACACTACCATGATCAGAGATCTCATGTTCTCTTTGTAGACTAGCACTGTTTGTATCCTCATGTTCTTCTTCTACACTAGCATTGTTAGAGACTTCTTATTCTTTCTCTACACTAGCATGATTTTGTGGATATATGTTCTTCTCCCTAAGTACCATTCTTAGAATCACCGTCCATGTATAGATCACCTACTTCGACATCTTTATTGTTTTCTTCAGCCTGCCCGTCTGAAAAAACTTGTCCGACAATACTTAAAAAGGGCTAGGGTGAAGGACTTAAACTTTTATCACCATCCTATGGAGAATTAACTGACACATAGTCAATATATTAAGGTTATTGGCTATAAATACTAAGCCATCATCTAGATTACACCTAGGGCTAAAGTACATAAATCCTAAACGTTAAACATATCCCACCTTTCTAAGCGTCCTATGTAGTAACTGCATGTTAATCTTTCTTGAATCTAAATTGCCAAAAAAAGGTAAACCTGCCATCCATATATATCATCTTCCTAACATTATGCATGTCTCCACCACTTTGCATATCATAGTGAAGTATGGCACGAAAGGATCTACAGTATAAATATTGCAATTGTTGCCAATAAATACTAGATTTAACTAATGAATACACTTTAAATAATAGTGAAACAATCTAAAACTAAAGTCCACTAACATAGTGGTCCACAAATTGGAAAAGCATGTAAAATAATAAGGAAAATATTATCAGTGCACTGTCAAGTCCCACCTAACCACCCAATACGATTGTAAAACAATTAAGAAGTCAGAAGGTGAAGATTTAAAAGGCAAAACAGTAATTTATGTTATACATCCACAGTCCCCCATAGCTGAATGGTAAGCTTTAATATGCATAGAAACCTAACTCAATCAAAGTATAAACAACAGGGTGAACGTAATCCAAGAAAAAACTCAACAATATCCCTAGTGTTACGAAGAATGATCTATCAAACGCTCGGTATAAAGTGATACTGAGAAGAAGGGATACTTCCCGTAATCGGTAGTATAAACGTCGTCTGCGTACAGATCACCTCGCATCACGAACAACTCTATCAAAATGTGAATCATCATTCTTTCCATCCTAAGGACGCTAATTAAGGAGTTTAGGGGTTATAGATTTCTAATATGTGTATGAAGGTGAGAGAATTGTTGCCGTTGGAGAGAAATGACATGAAGGGTTACGTGTGCATATTAGATGCTATTTGGAGCTGACTAGGATGGCAGGTGGTTTTGATAGGCAAAAAGATGCATTTGGCCTTAATTAAGGAGGTGAGCTCCCTTAAGCATGAAAGCTCTCTGCTTGTCTAGCAGAGCAGATGAACTCCCTTAAGGCGAAAGCTCTCTACTCGTCGAGCAGAATAGAAGAACTCCCTTAAGCATAAAAGGTCTCCGCTCATCCAACAGGGAATATTTGGGCTCCTTTAAGGCCAAAAGCTCTTTGCTCATGCATCCCAGCATCTGTTAGTCCAATCGAGCATATAAGTCCCTTCAAAAGGAAGGCTCTTCTTGTCTAGCCAAGTAGGCGAGCTCCCTTATGTTTTTATGCTCTCTGCTCGGCCGACCGAATAGAGGAGTTCCCTTTATGGTAGTAGCCCTCTGCTTGTCCAGCTCAGCCGACGCACACTAAGATTCACATAACGCACTAAGACACTAATCACATGGGATAAACTCATCCGACGCACACTAAGATTCATTTGTGGGAGCGATTCCTGATGTAAAAATAATTGCGTAGACTGATGGCGATGGTAGCTGGCCACTAACTCCTACGGCATCCCTAACGAGAAGATAGCTACCTTCAACATTCTTTCCCTGAAAGAACTTGGAAATGGGGCCAATGCTATGAGAAAAAAATATGCATTCGCTCTTAGCGTTATACTTGTCATAATGGCTGCTGACCACTCCTACTTATTTATTATGGTCCTCCTCTTATCCCTCAATCTAATGAGGTCTCCTCCTCATTGAAGTTTCTCCCCTCAAGATAATAACTATCAGGTGATTGTCTCCTGTTTGGAAAAGGCCCCCTCTCTCTCTCTCTCTCTCTATATATATATATATATATATATCTATCTATCTATCTATCTATAAACATGCACGTCAGAGATGAAGAAACTATTTGTTCATAACTAGGCTACTCATACATTGAGTTTTCTCATCCAAATAATAACTTAGGCATCAGAGATTCTCTAGTGGGTCCCTATTAGGCGAGTCACCTTGTCTTGTTTGTCCTGTGCTGATCCATTCATGAGTTCACTTTGGTTCCTCTAAATTTTGACCACAACGACAATGGTGACCGATCGTTAACGCAGAGGGGTAACAAAGCCTTGTTGCGCGACAACTTGGCGTGGGCTGTAAGAATCCTATCACAAGGTTTTGGCTCTTGTAGGAATCCTATTAGAAGGTTTTTGGTATACAACTTACAAAAATTAACACAAAACGTTGGTATCTAAATGCGCCGTTGCATATCCTACATGCATGTCTTCTGTGCAAGTACATTTTTGCAGTTGACGAATGCAGTGCACTGAAGATTAGCAAACAAGCAAATAATTTAGGCATGCAAAGCAAGGAGCAGGGAATTTAAAAGTCACTTTCTACGATAAATCTATACAAGAGTAGTCGACAACTTCCAGGCAGAAACAAAGACACACACAATTGTTGTATTCTACTATTATTGTAATATAATAATATCTTTGACTAAGCAGATTCATTAATGGTGTTGTAGGGCACTAGACTTATTTTAATTATCTTTTAGAAGGGATTAGCTTGGAAGACTAGGATTTCACATGCTCCTACAGTAGATGAGATGTCGTGTCATTTTTATTTCCTTTTATTTAACAGAACAGAAGGATGGCTGATATAAGACTTGTTACCAAATAAAGCACTTAATTTTAGAAATATATTTTGATAAACATTATGTTAAGGGCCCCCCTCCCTTTTCTCTTTTGAAAGAATTGAGATGAAGAGAGATACACTGAACTTATATTATTTTTTTCCTATTAATTTATATTTTCCTGTCTCATTATCTTGGGTAAATTATTATGATCGATACTGGCTGCCCTAATAATTTGAACTAAAAGCCTAAGCCGTCACATACGTTAACAATGAAACCGTACGTCACTAGGAATATTATGCGTAAACGTTGCACAAGAAGGTAACTAGTGTGGAAGTGTCAACCATTGGAACCCAGACCCTCGAGCATGATCTCGACACTTAACCGTATCTTTTTGTTATGTTGTTGTTCCAACTTGTAACATGCATGACATGACATTGCTTTCTTCACAAGAGAATGTGAGGTCAGTATGACCCTTGAGCCGTGTCAACGGTTTTCATCCTGAATTCCTACCATTCCTTGTTCGGTTTTTAATGCAAGTTGCCCATTCTTAAAGCTCATGCTGAGATCTCGAAAAGAATTCCCTTCGCAGAAGCTAGATGAATATCCCTTTTATGAACGATGAAGATGGATTGGGGTTTCTTGGGGTTGGTAAAGAATGCAATGGACCATGGGCATGGTGTAAGGCCAAAAGGGCCGACTCCATTGTTCTTTTTGATTGTTGCCCTCACGTTTCTGAATGCTTAGGTACTTGGCGGCTCACTTTTGAGATTTTTCATTACTCTAAACTAATGCCCTCATGGTGGGTAAGGAAAAGTTTGCAATCTATCTTTTGAACAAACTGGGCATATGGGCCAAATTGTTTTTGTTATGCCTTCGGGCAACTTTACGTGATGGGGGTATATTTCTTTCTTGGGTGAGATTTGAATGCAGGCGGCGGTAGCGTTAGCCTCTAGGGATTTCATTCTTTTCGAGTGAGCTTTTCACGCGTTGTTATTTGTCTGTGATCGAAAATTATGTATCCAAAAAGAAAATGATAAATAAGCTGTTTGGTTGCACATCATGTAGCAAAATGTTGTCAATTATTGTATGCTATTCTTTGTTTTATGTTTCTGCTCTTGCTATTTCATGTTTTCATTTTCTGCATTCACCATCTAAGCAAAACTTTGGCCGACTTTGAAAAGATGTACAGCAAGATTTTGGGCTTGTCAAAATTTTACTAATGAGATGAGAAAGATAAACAATTAATTTTATCAGATGGAAACTAGTCAAAACAAATGAGGAAGTAGAAGGGGTATATAGCACACCTGACTGCCACTCAAGAAAACATACAATATGAGGGCATTGATTTGTAGTCATGAATTATGGTCCTAAACTGATGCATTCATAAAAAGGAATAAGTTTTCATTGCTAACACCTACCTCTCACACTAACTAAAATTCTGTTTGAAGTAACTAAACACAATCAGAGTACCAATAGATGAGTTGATGGCATGCAGATATATGATAGTTGGGTAGACTCAATCTAGAGGTTCAATCATATCTAACCACATACCCTTTTTCTTCAGCAGATTTGGGATCTCCTCCATATTCATTTTGGGGTCTCCTTCATACTCATAAATTCAAGCAATCTACTTGTTGGCCATTATGGGGAAGCATGCCCCAGAACCAGACCCATCTGGGGTCCATATCCCTACAGGGTGCTCCCTCATGTGTATTGAGTACCAATTGAGAAGTCATGATTTGCACTTTGAAATCTTATGTACTTCTATGACAGATTCCCCATCTCCTATCCAAATTTTCATATTCTCTTTAAATGTAAAGAAGAGTGCAATCACATGTCCAACAGATGAACCATAAAAACTACACCTGCAATGACAAGGGTCTTTTCTTTTGGTCCTCCTTTTCTTTTAGCTTTATGGAGCTTTTATCATTGTCAGTTCCTCTCCTCTTCACCCTTCATGCAGCCTTGATCTTTATCATCTCTCTATGGTTCTACACTTTTTCATTAATTTAATGTGTGTGAATTAAATTGCTTCTTTTATGGCTTCCCATTAATTAGTGTGTCGGGTGGAGGGACAAAACAGAGGGGGGTGGTTCGGGGGAGGAGGATGGAGAAGAGGGTACGTGGCGTGGAGTGAGGCTGAAGATGGGTCTAAGGGGCCCCAAGGACCCAAAATTTATTAGGTTCATGGGGCTTACGAGTTAAAAACTGAACTTAATGTCTTTCCTCCCAACTGTTTTGATGTAAGTATCTAATTTTGGAAATAATTTCATTTTCTATTGTTGTTTTGTGTTTTTTAGTCCTGAGCTGTCCGCATATTTTTTGCACGACGACATCAGGCCTTCCAAGTGAGAGAAGAGAACTGTGTCGCAATGTCACTAGTGCAAAATGAACTCCCGTCAAGAAAGGAGGGAAAAAAAAAAGAGAGCTTAAAACAATTGAACAATACTTTACTCTTTACGAGTCTTATTTTGAGTTACAAGGACAAATGGGAACATAATCTTGAGCCGAAACTCACTAATTCACAAGAAGTGGTTTGGCAACCAAAGTTGTTGAAAGGTGTGTAGACACCTTGACATAGTTGGTGAAAATTGTAATCTTGCTCTTTCTATTGTAATCTTGCTCTTTCTATCGATCTTGAAGGGGATAAAAAGGGATGTAAAGGAAAGTTTGCAGCTCGCATTATTCCTCTGCTTTTAATCATAGGAGTGTTGGGGGAGGAGTTGGTGAGTCAACAGACTGGATTTAATTTGTCAGGGTCCAGCTCTCAGTGTCACAACCATCTCAATTGCCAGATCAACATTGTTGTTAACATCCAAGGCTATAAGTTGTTAGTCCAAACTTCTTACTTTGCCAGTAAGTCCTCTTAATCTACAGAAAATTTCAGACGCAGTGTTTCCACAGTGATAACAAAGCCACTCAAATGATGTATATTATGCTTAACATGCGTAAACGCCATTAACGACATTTGATACTACTCTAGTGCTTAATGCGTTCTGTTAAGATGATAGAACATATAACACCATTTAGACATAGATTACTTATATTTTGGACTGATTCGGCTTCATCTTTGCTTACTTTTCTCATCATCTAAATCTATTATTAACCCCATAGGTAGCAAAATTTTATATCTCAGACTAGTCTAACCTTCATCACATATGCCTCACATTTATATATTTTCATTTCTTAAAACTTAATATCTCAGATGAACTGGCAGAGAGAGAGAGAGAGAGAGAGAGAGAGAGAGGCTGGAAAATTTTCCCTTTCTTATTAGATTCAAAATTTAAGGTGAGAGTTAACGAAACCATATTCAATACAGACATGGCCTTGTCAGGAAACTGGATTTCAGCCTTTCCTTTCCCTCATCTTCCTCTGAATTTCCACTTTAGATTAACGTAAGGTGGCCTTGTCTTCCATTCGATTCTCCTCTACATTGCTCCTAGGACAAAAGGCTACGGAGAGACACCCATCTCTCTAAACCACACAAATCCCTCTCCTCTCTCTCTCTCTGTCTCTCTCTCTCTCATCTGTCTGAAATGAGGGACTTGGCTGCTTGTTTTAGCGAATATGCCATACAAGTGTCTGACCCTTCTTGTTCAAGCTATTCCATCTCAAACAATTCTTGCATCTCTCCAAGTCTGATCCCTTCAATCCAAATCGCAGTCACATGTCTATACAAAACCATCCTCTCTACTCAAAAGCAGCTTCTGATCACGGTCACATGGTGCAAAAACAACATGTCTCAAGGCCTAAACATCACTTTTGGTGATGACCCTTCTACTTCTTTCAAACTCAACACGAATTCGCGCTTGTTCAGGAAGAACAAAGGCAACAAGTCCTTCGAGTACGTTAATTCGAGGATTGAGGTCTATTGGGATCTCTCTGCAGCTCAGTACAACACCGGCCCCGAACCGGTTGAGGGATTTCTTGTACTGGTCAAAATTGATGCAGAGATTGGCCTAGTTCTCGGTGACATGCCGCAAGATGCAGCCACAAAAAAGCTTAAAGCTGGCACCCCAGTGGCTAAATTTTCATTGGTCTCGCGGCGAGAACATTTCTCTGGCAACACCCTGTATTCAACTAAGGCTCAGTTCTGCGATACGGGGAGTGCCCACGACATCTTGATACGGTGCAGTGGTCAAAACGAAGGCCTAAGGCACCCGGTTCTATCGGTCTGTATCGATCAGAAGACGGTGATTCGGGTGAAGCGGCTGCAGTGGAATTTTAGGGGGAACCAATCAATTTTTGTGGACGGATTGTTGGTTGATCTAATGTGGGATGTGCATGATTGGTTCTACAATCGGTCCTCGGGATACGCGGTGTTCATGTTCAGGACAAGAAGTGGGATGGACAGCAGGTTGTGGTTGGAGGAGAAGCTGCTGCAGAAAGAGCAAGAGAAGATTGAATTCTCTTTGTTGATCTATGCCTCATGCACGTAAGAGCCTATGGACAGATTTTGTGATTTCTTGGCTGTTCTTGTTCCATAATTTTAGTCCCTTCCTCACTTATTTTCTTTTCATTAGTCTTGACAAGGATAGATACTTATTCTTTTGATCATTAGTAACAGTAAAAACAACTTGGAGTGCAGAATCATAGTTTTTCTTTCTTTCTTTCTTTCTTTGTTTTTTGGTTTTCTGGAATGTGAATTGTAACAGTTATGTGACTTTGGCCCCTCTCACATTCTCAGTATATTTGGAAGATCTCATGATCTAGTAATTCATGTCATTAATTATGAAGATCTCTATGTGAATCACATGCCCTGCTCCCATCTTGGGAAACTAGTAAATTCATAGCTTTTTTCCCTTTTTTTTTTCCAAGAGCACCAAAAAGGTAGCTTAAATGAAAAGAAACCCAAGTGCGCTTTTGGGGATTTTGTGAAGATTTCCATGAAGATTTTCCAATTGCGCTTTTGGGGTTCCTATAGACTTCAAGGAATGTAACTGGGACCTGAAAATGACAGAATAAAGATTTGAATCTCCTGATCAATGCTATTAATCCATATACGTAGTTCATGTCAGTAAGAACATGTCGTCTGCGGGGAAAATATTGTGACTTGGGGTGATTATGCAGCAAATCATTACTATTTCGCTGCCTACCAAACTCGGGTACGTGCGCACACAAGCACATATCCCAACATGTATACGTCTTTTTAAGTATGTCATACATCCATGATGCAGATTAGAAGAGATTAACATAAAAAAGGGAAACAAGGACACAACAAAGGGCAAAGACAGATTTTATCACAATAATGTTGTCATGCACATCCCACTTCTGCTTAAATGAAGTTCATTCATGGAGCCATTATCTTTTGAGTCAATACACTGTCTGCAACAAAGGTATGTCTTGCCTAGTGATGCAACTGCAGTACTCTTTATGAACTTCTCCTAAGTTTTAGTGACTACGTAGATATCCTGGAGGTACAAATAAACTCTTGCTCACCTTCAGTGAGCTTCTCTAGCTTTGCTCATAGGGACATTAATGGTATCATTTAACATCCATGTCAGAGAGTACACATGCAAGTGTACTCTGTATACCTGTGTATTGGTTATGTAATAAATCCATGAAGCCGCGGGTCATGTGATCACATTCTTAGCATTAATAGGTCACATTAATCATTTTTGGTTGACATTTATGTTTCTTAGTATATCCGTGATAAATATTTGTTCAGAATAGGCAAGTCAATCTGTGAAGGGCGCCAAATGAAGCCAAGAATCAGAATGCCTTTGAGTTTTATTGCTCGGACCGCATATTGTTTAACTTGCTTGATCTTTCTCCCGCTCGAGCCACACCCTTTTTCGACCAAAACACTGTATGATCTGATACATTTTTTTAAGGTCTTATTTGTTTTCTCGAACTGATACACTACTCAACCCAATTTGTAGCATCACAGAGTCAAGCTTAGGGTTTTGTTTAGGACTTCTTTTATATATATATATATATAGAGCTGATCCATTGCTCGCGCTAGCAAATGGAGTTAAGTTGCAAGCGTGATCTGACCGTCCATCTTGAAAGATGGACGGCCCAGATCGCGCTTTTTTCGAAAACTGTCAGTCGTCTGCGACACTATGTCGCGGACGGACTTTTTCACCTTTTTACCCCTCCACCCGTCCGCTACACTGTATCGCGGACGGTCCAAATCTTTTTTTTTTTACGTTTTTTTTAAGTTCGTCCCCTACATAATGTAGCGGATGTTTTTTTGACAAAAATACCCTCATGTTCCATCCGCTACATTATGTAGCGGACGAGTTGACAGACTATTTTTTTTCTTTCTCTTTCTTTGTCCTTTCTCTCATTGTCCTTCTGACATATCTCTCTCTCGTTTCTCTCACTGTCCTTTCTCATTAGAGCTATTACCTGCGCGGGCCTCTTCCCCGGAATTTGTTCTGTTGTGGTGAGTCATGAATTATAATTTTTATGTTTGCCGTGTTCTGCTTTGTCACGGTAGTGCACAAATGGGATAAAAGTTCTGGGAAACATTTGTTCTGTCCTTTCTCTCATGTTCTGCTTTGTCTCGGTAGTGCACAGATGAGATAAAAGTTCTGGGAAACATTTGTTCTGTCCTTTCTCTCATGTTCTGCTTTGTCTTTGTAAATTTGGCCTTTTGGAAACATTTTTTCTTCAGATAATGTTTTTTGTTTGTATGGTTACCTAAATGATAAAAGTTTGCAGAAACAAAGTAAGAAAGATAGGGTTAAACGGGCTCTAATGAGATACAGTGATGGGTTCGTGGGTAAGCAGCCATGGCTGCCGTGAGGAGGTGAGGGCGAGTGGATTAGTGCACCTGTGTGTGAAAAAGAAGGAGAGGGGAGTAGCATCAGGTTGCTGCCTTGCGTGAGAGTGCATGTGTGCGTGTGTGAGGGAGAAATGAACAAAGGGACACTGCCGTGAGGCAGTAGTACTGTTACTTGAATGCCTTTTCTTCGAGCCTGAATGCTCCGGCGCTGCTCTTCGACGTCTCTTCTTCGCGGCTGAACAAGATCCATGCTATGAAAATTTGTGCTACATCAAGAACCCATAAAAGAAATCATGGTGAGAGAAAAGAGAGAGAAATGAGAGAGAAAGTGTCATAAATTGATGAGAGATAGAGAGAGAGAGAGAGAGAGAGGAAAGAGAGTGTGTCAGAAATTGACGAGAGAAATGAGAGAGAGAACCATGTCAGAATTTTAATGAGAGAAAGGACAGAAAAAAAATAGTGCCTGCCTACTCGTCCGCTACATAATGTAGTGGATGGAACATGAGGATATTTTTGTCAAAAAAACGTTCGCTACATTATGTAGCGAATGAAATAAAAAAAAAACGTAAAAAAAAAGATTTGGACCGTCCGCAATACAGTGTAGCTGACGGGTGGAGGGGCAAAAAGGTAAAAAAGTCCGTCCGCGACATAGTGTCGCGGACGACTGACAGTTTTCGAAAAAGGGGCGATCTGGGCTGTCCATCTTTCAGGATGGACGGTCAGATCGCGCTTGCAACTTAACTCCATTTGCTAGCGCGGGCAATAGATCAGCTCCCATATATATATATATATATATATATATATATTCATGTGAGGATTTGATTGCGCAAATGTAAGATGAAAAGTCCGAGTTTTCTTGTATGTCTGTATGCCATATCTGTGATCAGTAAGGCAAAGGTAATAAATAGCCTAGTGATGGAAGCCTCTCCTTTTCCCGTGCATGGTCACTGTGATCTGAAAATAACAACGCAGGCATTGGAAGGTTATGGTCTTAATTTGGACTATTTACAGAGAGGCAAAATAAGAAAGAGAGCCTTTATTAATAATGTTTATCCCAGTAAAGCATTATGTAAAGAGAAAAAAATGAAAACCAACATTTAATTCGCACACACTGTGAATAACTTGGCCAGGGGCCGTTCTGAACCAACTAGTCAGGACCACTAAATGCATTGGTTCCAAGCATTAAGTTTTGCTAGTGTAAAGGCCCTGATCTGGCTGCTGCAAGTAGTCCATTGGCATCCCTTTTCCAAAAATCAGATTGATGACATTTTAGGTTTAGCAAAAACACTTATGTAGCATACTGGCATGTGTCCTGTTATCTCTGTTGGATGTGTTTTACAACTAACTGTTTTTCTGATTGAACTTCATATTCTTTCTAGTGCTCAAAGAAACCTGCAAGTAGCTGCTTTTCGCCGAATTTATAAAAGCAAATATTCCAAAATCATTGCATATATTCTTTTTGCCTGATAGTTTGGTGGTTTTGTGTACTTAGTTGACAAGGATTACATGTTACTTGTAAGCTTAATGGAATTCCTGACATTTTACCCAAAAAAAATTCCAAAACAATATTAGTTCCACTGTTATTTCATCTCTTCTCTTTTTGAAACTTTGCAGTATCCTTGCTACTACCTGCCATTTATTGATTAGGTCTCTTTACCACCAGATTTGAATCCAACCCACTTCAAGCTTTGCCTACTTTTCTTGGAAAAAAGAAGCAATCTTGCCTGCTTTTGACCTGTAATTTGGTAACCCTCATTAGTCCATTCAACTTGAATTGCCAAAATTCTTGTATGTTGACCTACTTTTTACTGTGGAATCCAAGCCCACAAAGCTAACGATGACCCAGTTTGGTAGTCTCCAACTCACCTACTTAGTTTGGCAACCTATTCAAGATTATCGCAGCAGACGCTTCAACGTATTCCGACCCTTCAAAGGGGTCGGAGATGAAGCCGAGATCAAGAACTTGACCAAAGCATGCAATTAAGTACTTAATATCTGCACTAATCTTCACTTGCATTAATCATCAGTTTTTAGGGTAGTCAATTACATTATAGAGACTTGACTAGCATCACATTTATGGGCTTGGCGGGGATGCGAGAGGATCACATGAGGTCACGTGCCATGGGGTATTTTCCTACATAATGGGAAGAGAGAAGAACTCGAAGCTTATGGGAAGCCACCGAGGATTTAAAAGAGACTAGTAAGGATTACGTGCTTTGTACATTATATAGTGATTTGAAATTAAAATATTGTAAACGTTAGTGAAAAACATAATTAAAATAAAGGGAAAATTAGGAAAAAGTGGGTTTTAGGGTTAAGTTTTTGTAGAAGGAGGGATATATTTCAAAACTTGAGAAAAAGTGGGTTTTCTTTTGAAAATTTCTGAACAAGGGGGGGGCTTTAAAAAAAATGGGGTTTTTTAGACTTAAGTTTTTGACTACCCAAACTACCCCTCTAGGTGAAACTAGTCACATTCTGCTGAAACAGAAGTCCTTTTATGCAAACGTGCATCTCTAATTCTGCCGATGCCCCAGTCTTTTTACGCAGAAATTACGGGGGGCAGAAGAGCTGGTTGGTAATGATATTATTGTACGAATGTAATGCTTTGTTTTCTTCATGCTTCCAAACCGGTGCACGAACTGAAGTCATAAATTTGCTGACGATCTTCATTTTCTTGCATAGGAAGAAACTCAGAGAAGGGGAATCAAAATAAAATCTGATTTCTTTTTAGGGGTTTATTTCAAACGATAGTTTATCTCACGGATAACTTTTTCTTTTTTAACAAGGGTTTAGATTGATTCACCATTCTTGTAATCTATACTATTATTATTAAGAGAGAGTACTTTTTTTAATAAAGCTTTTGTTGAGCTTTTAATATTTTTCATGTATTACATTTCCACTTCTCTTCATTAATAGCCAATAAAACGCTAACAACGGTGTTTTACGTGTCCGATATTTTTTCATTATTTTGTCTCCACATTTTCACAAAATAACAAGAAGTTGTCGATTGGTTACAATTTTAGATCCGGTAACTTCTCTCTATTTGCAGACCTTGTATCGTTATCATTTAAACATTACTTACATCTTCTATCTTTAGTTGTAAGGTGGATCGCGACTGAAAGCATAATCGTGTGTGCAAGTACAATTTTAGATGTGGTAACTTCTCTCGATTGTTAGACTGTTGTTGCTGGACGTATTTGGTAGCATGCAAAATACTAAAAAATGCTCAAGTCACCCTTTGACCCTGCGCAACTTACCTCCAGATGGACTGAAGTAACCCCTTTTATGCAGCACATGTACTACTAGCTTTTCCCTTTTGTCAATCCCCCTTCTGCAATAGTGCCCGCTTGCAATTTTCAAAATAAGTTGTGCCGTATAACCGGAGATTCCTAATGTAACGAGATGTATCTCAACGTAAATTCCAAAAGTTGAATAATAATAAGTTTTTATGATAATCAGTTGTTTAACAAGCAGTTGAATCAGATCATTATCAAATGCAATTATGGAGACTCACATTGAGATACCAATTATGTTTCTCACTTTGTAACTTTTTCATCTTAAATTGTCGTCCTATGAAATAAAAGAACCGTCAGATATCGAGCGACGTGACTTTAAAACTCTATGCTCGAGACTAAAAAGTTGAAAAACCATTCAAAGAATTATCTCATCAAAGAATTAGAACTCTATGCTCGAGACTAAAAGGTTGAAAAACCATCAAAGACATTTCACAACAAAAACAAAGAATCAGAGCAGCCCTTTTCTTCCTCCAATCATTATCTCATCAACAACTACGTGTATATTTGGACCGAAAAAATACGGCCTAATTGAGAGATGACAAAACGCTTTGCTTTTCATAACAAAACGGCTAAAGCGCATCCGTTTCTTCAATCCCAACTCCCTTAGCAAGGGAAAGCGTAGTTCCCACAAGGTCCTTTTTTTAGGAGTCCCAACAAAGCAAAAGCAGCGCTTGTGCCCCCCGTAACTTTTGCATAAAAAGATTGGGGCGTCGGCAGAATCTGACATGCACTTTTGCATAAAAGGACTTGGGTTTTTGTAGAAAGTGACTAGTTTCACCCAGAACGTACACCGTTCTTCTATGATTGATCGGTAAACACACTCCAAAGTGGATCATTTTCTCCTCAACACTTATGTATAAAATGCGGCCTACCCCCACTCTGCCCCCCCACTGGCAAGGTTACCTACCCCACCCTTACCCCCCACCTTGCTACGGCCACCCCACCCCCCACCCCATATTTCCCTCCAATCAAGACTTTTTCCCAAACCGAGAAGAACATTGTAGACGCAAACGGTTTGTGATGATACCAGTCGTTTTTTGTGGAAAGACAAGTCAGTTTCTGCAAAAGTGCGTGTCCATTTATGCTGATGCCCAAGTCATTTATGCAGAAATTACGGGGCGTGTGCGTGTTGGTGGAATCCGTTGATTGGTTTTGTTCTACTTCTTTTGTAGGTAATTTGAATTGGTTTTGGATTGTTTTTGTTGCGGCTTGAATTTTATTAGATGGTGTTATCACTGATTTGTTTGGTGATTTTTTTTTTTGGATTTGCAGGGATGTTAGAAACTGTAGTTAGCGAAGCAATGGTAATAATGGTGGCGAAATCACAACCGAAGCCGAACGTTGACGTTGAGTTCGTGAAATGCGACTTGCCTGTACGTACGAGCCCAATAACCGCTGGAAAATCTCCAACAACACTAAATTTATTCTATCAAACACTAGCCTCCTTTCGGATCTCAGCCCAGTTGTCTCATCGCAGTATTTCTTCTCAAGATTGTCAAACACCCAAGGAGCAAGAGGGCGATCTGGAGAAGGCCAAGGTGATCTGGAGAAGGTCAAGTGAAATGCGACTGCTGCGGGTTGACGGAGGAGTGCACGGCGGCGTACATCGACAACAATCGGGAGTGGTTCAACGGGAGGTGGATCTGCGGGCTGTGCGACGAGGCGGTGAAGGACAAGATCGTGTGGTGCGAGAGGCTGGTGAGCAAGGAAGAGGTCGTGAACCGGCACATGAGTTTCTGCCACAAGTTTAATTCTGTCGATCCCTCACCGAATCCGGCCGTGCATTTGATATCCGCGATGAGGCAGATCCCGTGGCGGAGTGCAAACTCGTCGAGATCGATGCCGAGCAGCCCCACCAAGAAGGCAGCGCTGAGAGGCTCTCGGTTGGGCCTGTCCGATAGCTGTATCCTGAGCTTGGGTTAATGAGAAAATGGAGGAAGAAAATGATTGGAGGAAGAAAATGGGGGAGGGGTACTTTGGGTAGGCAAAACATGAGGAGTTGGAAAAACCCATTTTTTCTTAACTCCTTACCTTGTTCAGAGATTTTTAAAAGTTGCTCCACTTTTTCACAAGTTTAAAAAAAAAAACCGCCATCCCCAAAAGTTTTATCCCAAAACCCACCTTTTTCTAATTTTCCCTAAAATAAATCAATACGATTATTATAATTACAGTATAATAATAAATCAGTGCTATTAATCAAATACTCGAAGTATAAAAAGTTTATTGCACAAAATATGGTCTTACTTTCAAACCTAAAATTTTAAAGCTAATTATCACTAATATTTTTCACTATTTATCATTATTCCTTTCTTCACATCAAGTTGCCGCTGAAGAGAATTTTGACTGTTTCATATTTTATCTTGTTATCCAAGGTATACTGACATTGTAATTAATCTAAAAAATTTTCACAAATATCTAACTTTCAAAAAAATATTACAAGTTTGACTGTACAATAATAAAAGTGAAGAACATGTTTAGATATAAATAATGTCAAGTGTATATACTGGAGTTGTCTAATTTTCAGTAATATAGATGGCATATATATAGGTTTAGGAAGTAAAATCGAGAACAAGTTTGAATTATAATTAAGTGATATTAACGAAAGTTCAAAAATTAACCTGAAAAAGATTGTTAAAAGTATACTCATTTCTCTCTACTGAACCGCTTTCGTCCTCCCCCTCTTTCTCGGATAGATTGGAAAACTCATATAATAAGAATCATATCATAAATAAGCGTGTAGTCAAATATGATCAAATAATTTAGGACAAAGGAAATTTAACTTTCATGTATGTCTTATTTTAAGATTAGAGTACAAAGCAAGTCTTTTTAACTTTTTCTATCTTAAGTTTCAACGTCGAGTATAATTTGTCTAAAACTGCGCTTAATCTTAATTATACTTTCTTCTTTTCAATTAAAAAAATTATAGTACACTCTAAATTTCTCTTGTTAGTGTACGCTGAACTCTCTTTTATTCTTATCTAGCATGACCTTTTTCATCTTAGCAGTATAATAAGGTTATTAATTTAGTTGTGCATGTAATTTAGTGTATATTTGCTATAAGACTTTTATTTTTAACACATACTTATATGATAATGCCAAACCTACTCATCTAAAAAGTCTATATACACGTGTCATTGTGTGTGTCGTTTTGAAAATTTTACTACGAAATAAATGTGTGGAGTTGATATCTAATGATGGTAATAAACTAAGTAATTTCAATAATATTCACAAGCCTACGTTTTCCATCCTATATTTATACATACGCATTACAGGTTTAATATAAATAAAAATTCAGTAAAAATTTGTTAAGAATAAATCATAACCCAGATCATTCATTAAATAAAGACATGTATCATCAAAATAAAAAGGGAAAAAAATATTACCTATGGCATAAGGTGTTAAGAGTTAAAAAAAAATTATACGGTAAATTATACCCATGACCTTGAGGCTAGAGTAAAATTACTTGCATGTCCATTAATAGGGAACAAATAGCACTTATATCTGTTGACCGAAAGAAAATACTAAGAGGATGAAAAGACTAGAATGCCTATTAATTAAGAATGTAATTCTTCAAATGTCATTTCTTATCCCTTCCTCTCACTATAAAGCCCCACCACCAGCATCATCTCTTTACACTTCTTCAGCTTCAAAACACAGAAAACATTACAAAGACGCACCCATAACCACACCCTCTCCCCCATCATCGCGTTCCTACCATCGCGTCCTACCATTATCGTGTTCTTCAGCTTTCTCACCTTTCTTCAGCCTTTTCATCCCAATTAATTGTCACAGCTTTCTCACTCCAATAACTTGTAACAAACCATCATGATTCAACAAACCAAATGAACAAAAATAAAAAATTGAGGTTAGGGTTTAAAATCTAGAGGAAGATGTGTAAGATTTATTGTTTGCATTAAACAACTACCCAACATCACGGCGGCCACTGCCATTAACCACCACCAGAGTAGCCTTCCATCACTATTAATCAGCCTATTACTACATCCAATCAATCCACAACCTATCCAGTTCACTCACTGCCACCAGATGGCCCACCATTGTCCAATTGACCTTATAATTAATGGCAGCAAACTCTGCTTGAAAGTTAGCAAACCGTTTATAAATTAATCCCTTGAAATTATTTTATACGCTCCCTTGAGATTATTTTATAAGCTTAGGTCAGATTCTTACCAGTTTTGGTTATATTCATAGTCTTTTGTCACTATGACATGAATTACTGAACCTCTTTAGCGTCAGAATGTTTGAAGTTAATCAAAACGGTAGTAATTTAACCTTACCTTTTAAAAAGTCAAAAATATTTAGAAAAATTTCAAACTTAAAATTAATAGTTTAACAAAAAAATGTTTAGTTTTGCATATAAAAACTTCAGAGTTTTCAAACTCAAAAAAAATTATCAACCATTTGAGTCGAAATAATTGGTGTCTTTATCAATTAGGTTTCATTTAATCCTATCATTTATAAGAGAAAAATATACGAAGATAATAGCCATATAAAAAATATGTTATTATATAAATATATATAATATCTTGGGATACATTAAATAATAGAAAGACAATAACCATACGAATAATATGTTATTATAGAAATTAGGGTATTCCAATAACTCTAACACTTAGTATCATGTATTTGTCACAAACTTAAATTATAATTAGGAGTCGAATTCTATGATCTAGCAATTCTTATACATTTAAAAAATTCTAAAAAAACTCCAATTTTACTATAACTTTCTTAAGCCACTATGTCCGTAATTAAAATCTATGATTAAACTTCAGTTTATAATTGTTTCAACATACGAATGTACTTGCATTGAAATACATATACATGCACAATAATTGAAATTTGTAGCTACGCGTAAACATATTGTGAAATACAAAATTAAAAAAGTATTGAGTTTCTAATAAAATATTCAATTTAGTTCTGGTAAATTACGTTTATTCTGAAATGCTATAGAAACCACTGTTTTCTAACACCGTTCTCTCTGCAAGTTGTGTTCATTAATTGAAATTGACGGAGAAGATGTAATAGTTATGAGGCATAGTTATCAATACCGTACCGGTACCGATCGTATCGGCCGATACGTACCGTTTTTACCTTTTATTGGTACGGTGCCCTTTATATTTTATACCGGTCAAAATACCGCTCTGTACCAGTTGTACCGACCTGTACCGGCCTAGATATTCTATATTGTACCGGTTCCTTAAAAAATGTAAAAGTAAAAAATTTTGTTAGAAATTTTGTATATTGACCATATAAAGACTAAATAGAAAAATTATTCTAAGCTCTTTAATACCTATCAAAGCCTCTGTAACTTATTGCTCATAATATTCACTTAGCTTTGATTTACTTTATACCTGAAGTTTTGATCATATTCTTTCATCTATATGATGTACTGCTTTAGACACTTGTGCGCGAGCACACAGACACACACAAAAATAGCTTATTCTTAAACCTGAAGACATTATTTAACAAACAACTTATTATTACATAAGAATTTTTCAATCAGATCGTTGAAAAGAAGGGATAATCTTAGTGGAGATAATTCAATTGAATAAGTTATTAATTTTATTTGAAAATTAACATAATTTAAACTCTATAAGACAAACAGTTTATCCTAGAATGCTGTTAGTAAGAAAATATATTTATGTTTTGTTAGTTAGCTAATGAATGAATATTGTAGATGTATCATGTATATTATTGATGAAAATGTTAAGACGGTACCGGTACTAGTACGTACCATCTTATGAAAAGTACGCACTCCGGTACGGTATTCATAACTATGCTCTGAGGATCAAGCTTTGACGTGAATGGATGCAGTAGGTTTTTGATAGAAAATTTTCGGTAATAAAAGAACATGCAGGAGTTCAAGGGTGATTTTATAGGAATATATTTTTTTTACTAAAAGACAAAATAACTCTTAACTTTAATTAAAATATTTATTCTTTTAAGGGCATTTTAAGGAAAGATAATTGATATCCTAAGAGAAGCCAAATGCACCCTTATTTTTTTTAACAACAATTTAAGT
Organism: Escallonia herrerae; assembly: GCA_033070095.1. Taxonomy (NCBI): domain Eukaryota; kingdom Viridiplantae; phylum Streptophyta; class Magnoliopsida; order Escalloniales; family Escalloniaceae; genus Escallonia; species Escallonia herrerae. The sequence continues at coordinate 301,190 of JAVXUP010000261.1, read as the reverse complement.
CAACATGCCATAATCAATTCTAATTTTGTAAGAAGACTTCAGTTTAAAAAGGGCATCTTATGAAAAGGAAAAGAAGAAAGGATTAGCCTTTTAATTCCAGTCAAGATTATATATGCATTTAGAAAATCCTAAGAAATTCCAGTTTTACATTTCTTATACCAATATGTTCGTATTCAAAATCTAGAACTTCATGTTTATGATAGTTTTAATGTACTAATATGTTTGTATTGAAATTTATATACATGTAGAATAATTCAAATCTGTAGCATGCGTATCAACTTACAAATATAAAATATAAAATTAAAAAGGATTGAGTTTCTGACAAAATATTCAATTTAATTTAGGTGTATTACATTTCTCCAAAAGGCTATAGAGAACTCTGTTTACTGTAAGTTATTTTATTTAATCGAATATGATGGAGAAAATATAATAGCTATAAGATAGCTTAGTTTTAACGTGAATGGAGGTGGTATAGTTTGATAAAAATTTTAGAGACATACAAGAGTTCAAGGGTATTTTAAAGGGGTTTTATAGGATTTTTTCCTCTTTTTTTTTTGAAATAAGAGTCAAAACAATCCTTTACTCTTACAAAAGTATATTTTCGATAAAGATATTTTCACAAAAGATGCTTGATATCATATGAAAAGTTAAAAATACCCTTATTTTTAATAACACTCTTATTGAATATAGGTATTTAATAAAAAAATATTTTAAGTCATAAGTCAAAACAATCCTTAATCTAACAAAAACATATATCACAATAAGAGTATTTTAAGGAAAGAGACTTGGTACCCTTTGAGAAGTCAAAAACACCCTTATTTTTAAGTAACACTCTAATTCAAGAAGGATACTTAATGGAAAAGAAATGTCATAAGTCAAAAATGCTCTTAGTCACTACTTATCTTGCTTGAAGACTTAAATTCAAAAGGGGTATCTTAAGGAAAAAAAAAAGATTAGTCATTTAACCATATCCGTGCTTTTATATATGTATAGATATAAATTATTTTCTTTGATCGCATATGATGGAGAAAATATAATAACTCTAAGATGGTTTAGTTTTAACGTGATTGGAGGTGGTATGGTTTGATATATTTTTTTTCAATAATTAGAGAGCATACATGTGTTCAAGGGTATTTTAAAAGGATTTTATAGGATTTCTTCCTCTTTTTTTAATAAGAGTCCGAACAATCCTTTACTCTAACAAAAGCATATATTCCGATAAAGATATTTTCCCAAAAGATGCTTGATATCATATGAAAAGATAAAAATACCCTTATTTTTAATAACACTTTTATTAAATATATGTATTTAATGAAAAAAAGTTATAAGTCATAAGTCAAAACAATCTTTAATCTAACAAAAATATATATCACAATAAGGATATTTTAAGGAAAGAGTCTTGGTACCCTATGAAAAGTCAAAAACACCTTTATTCTTAAGTAACACTCTAATTCAAGAAGGGTATTTAATGGGAAAGAAATTTTATAAGTAAAAAATGCCCTTAGTCACCACTTATCTTGCTTGAAGACTTAAATTTAAAAGGGGTATCTTAAGGAAAAAAAGATTAGCCATTTAACCTCATCCGTGCTTTTATATATGTATAGATATATATTATCGCAAATTTAAGGTGCGTTGATAATTTGGTTGGTTTTTTGAGGTATCAGCATCATTTGATGAAATAATTACATTGAATGTTGTTCGGAAAATAATTATATTTTCTTAAATTCTTGCATGAAAGTAAGAAGGTTGACTTATTCTTCACCGTAGCATTCAGGTAAAATTGTCGCTGTTTTGGGTGAAAATGCTATCTTTTGGGACAGAGAACACAGCACCTTACTTTTCAAGAGTATATCCACAGCCTCTAATTAAATTCTTCCCTTTTCCCCTTGCATCCTGCACAGAATCATGTTCTTCATAGTCATTGTGTTTGGGTGAATTGGCATCTTTTGGGACACAGAACACAGCAACATAAGCCTCACTCGAAGAGTGCCTCACTTGAAGAGTACATAGATAGCCCTTCAACTTTCCTTTGTCCAATGCATCTAGCACAGAATCATGTACTTGTAAGAGGCTTAATATTTCCTATTCAATATGCATAAAACATGGTTTCTTTGTACTAGCTTCAGTCCGATTGTTCTTGTCCAACAACTCCCATAGCCCACCAAAAGTTGGAAAGTAGCTTGCAGGGTCCAGTTTCACAGAAAGTAGACTGTAGGACTCAGTTCTCTGGTTGGAATCAAGTAAAAAATATCTTGTAACTTTCTCAGAGGCTAATCAACTAATGATATATTTTACAGTTTCACAGCAAAGGATTGCCCAGAAGATGCAATGTAACAATCCATCAGATAATCTGATACAAATTCACTCAATTGTTTCTCTAACAACTCAGATTAGGATCGACCCTGATCAAATCTGAATCAATCCATTGACAAGAGTGAGGGGTCCATAGTATTTTTGCAGCTCTCTAAAGAAAAGTTGAGGATGTGCTGTCAAGGGTTCATTGCTTTGCTGAGGGCAGAGTTATTACTAAAGGGTCAACAAGTTGGCAAAGGCACTTTTGCCTCGTGAGCAGATGGGCGGAAGAGGGCATAAGAGGTGACTGCTAAGCCTAACATTAGGTAAGCTTTAATCCCTAGATATTGCAAAGTGTTGTACTTGTATAGTTAGCATATTTTTTTATGTCCTTCCTTGTTTTCTTGACAATATTCTAGTGAAGGGGACAATGGAGAGCATGACAAGCCAGATTTTTCAGAGGCAAGGGACGCCGATGCATTTGATGAGGCAGGGGTTCAAGAGCAGGAAAGACGCCATGTTCGCGATGAGAATAGTTACTGAGCCCACAGTGAGGCCACTCTAGAGACGATTGTGCTCCCTGGGAAGGGGGCCGAGGTGTTTGAGCATGATGACAAGGGCGCTAACCGTGACATGGTCAATGTAGAGTGTGGCGCCTTGAAGGCAGGGAAGAATGACTCGATCGAGGAGGTGATTATGGCAAAGGAGGCACTTGTGGTAGAGGGTCTGCGAGACAGGTGACGTGCCCTTGCTAACACAGGGCCGATCGAGCTTGAGACAGTTGTTAAAGGTTGTTTTCATTCTATCAGCTCTCATCAGGATGATGTTGTGTGGTGCTCTTTTAAGGTTAATGCTAGTGCTACGCTTATGGCAATGCATTCGAGCTTGATCAACAGGAGGGGTACAGAGGTGTTCCCTTCTTCTCCCCTGGTAGATGACAGAGTTATGACAACAATTAATGTCTTGGGTGGTGAGGCAACTTGGGAGGGTCTTGGTCTACCAGCAAATATGGTGCAACGATTAGGGATGACCAAGGCAAGGTATCCGGAGATGCTCAGGTCATCAACAGCCCTGAAGGATGAGATGTGGAGTAGGATGGTTTACTCCGAGTTCAGTGCGTTGCTATCTAGTATTGCAGGTATCCTGAGTTCTAATTGGATTATTGATGTTGTGTCGGGGTATCTCACAGAACTTGTGCCATATGAGACTTTTGGCTTTCGAGTGGAGTGGCTGCGGAGTATGTGCGGTCAAGAGGCTGGGTGGGTGACATTACGAAAGAGATGACAAATGTGGTCAATAGGGAGGATGTGTTACAAGGCATTGCGGCAAGATTATCATGCAGCGGGCAGACTTGGAGAGGCATCTTGCCGAGCTGGATAGGCAGTGCGCTGAGCTTGACCCCGGTAGAGGTACATGCACAGCAGCAGCCATTTTTGAGGCATATAGACTTGATCCACTTCGAATGCTACTTTCTGAATTATTGTAGGTAACTTATAGTTTTCTTTTATGTAGATGTTGTGTAATACCCTAAAATATCCTAATTTAATCTAATTAAGAATTAGATTAATTAATGGCATTAAATTTATCGATAATCGAGTAACTAGAATAAAAATGAGGGGCTAATTTGGCTTTTATTTGGGGTGAAAGTGCAATTTTTGAAAGTTGAGGGCTTCAAATGTAATTATGGAAAGTTGATGGGCTAAATTGTAATAAACAATGTGATTAGTGGCAAGAAGAGGTTTCATGATGTGGAGGGAAATTCAAAGAGGATTAGAAAATCCTACTTAAATGAAGGTGACTCACCAAGTTAACTTATAGAAAATGAATTGGTAGGATAGAGAGGAAAAGAATAAAAAAGAAGAAAAGGAAATAGAGAAAATAAAGCAACGGTAGGGAGGAAGAACAGGGGAAGAAAAGAAGAAGAGAAAGGGAGAGGGAAGAAGAAAAGATAAAGAGAAAAGAGGAAGAAAATAAAATTAAAACCCTAAAAATGGTAATCTCTCTATCTCTTCCTTGTAATATAATTTGGGCTAATTTTACATGTGTATGTTTGACCTGCATGGGGGTGTGTGATGAGTGTTGCACATGTGCGTGCAATTGTATCTGAGTGAGGGAGAAGTGGAGGGGTAGCAATAGTGATGGCTACTACGGAGTAGGGGTGTGTATGTATGTGTGTGCGTGCGCACGTATGTTGTGTGTGGGAGAGGGTGTATCACTACTGCCATAGCAGCAATGGTGTGTGTGTGTGTGTGTTGTATTGTGATGGGTGTGTTAGTATGAGATGCAGGGGATTGTGCGGTCTGTGTGTGACGTTTTGGTGTGGTGTGTGAGTGAAAGGGTGAAGAGGAGGGCGGGAAGAAGCAGTAGGGGTTGTTGCCGTGCCTTGAAATTTTGTGTGTGTGTGTGTGTGTGAGAGAGAGAGGGGGGGGGGGTGAAGAAGTGTGTGGGTCAATATGTTTATGCAATGACCAATAGATGTAATTGTCGTTAAAGGTAGCTAGGGTTTAGGCAGTCCACTGTTTGAATTTTTAAACATAATTCAAAACATAATCTCATAAAGTGCAAGAAGAAGCCTTAGTTATTGTTGGGAAATCTACGATGTGGAAAAATTTGAGATTTTTCCAAGACTGTGAAGGGGGTTAAATGATGTTGTCAGTGAAAAACTTCAAGGTTGATTTGAAAATTCCATACCAACACAGTCTTGCATACAAATCTTATGAGAGCCTTAAAGTAGTGAGATGCTTCAATATCTAAACTTTCGGGACATTTCGAAGCCGATAACTAGTTTTAGCGCAACTGTCTTCTGAGCGCTCCATTAGATATCAGCTAGGGGTTTTTGAATGAAAAATCCACAAGGGCTTTTTAGTTTGAAAAACCAAGGTAGTCCACTAAAAAAGATGTTTTAAAGTTGTTTTCGAATTTTTCATGGGGTGATGGCCACCAGGGGGTATTTTGATCATTTTACCTTGGTCAAAGGTATTTTGATAATTTTGTATTAAATCTCTCGAAGGACTTTTAGGTCCAAAAATTTGTGTAATACATCTAAAAAATTATTTAAAGCGGTTTTGGGGGTGTTGACAGTGTAATAGCCACCAAGGGTTATTTTGGTAATTTGTCATGTCAATACTAAACTTTTGGGAACGCGTGTAATTAAGCGTCGAGAGTGACGGGAATCTAGGAACGATATTAGTATGCCTCAAAATGAGGTAGTTGTTATCACTAATGCGTTGTCAAGGCTAGGTTAAAGTTTCGACTGTCGGGTGGGAATAACTAGCTGTAGTATGACGTTATGAAAGAATAATTTGGAAGGGGTAAAATAAAGTGCTTGTATATATTTGAATGCGCCTGATGAGGAAGGTCTTATTTGATTAGGTGATCCCGCTCGTTGGGATCAGAAGTTACGCGTTGCGTCGGCTATAAGCCAATTAGGTATGGATAATGTGGTTCCTTGTATGATGTGATTTGATTCGATTAGCATACCTGTCGTTCATGATGATGTTATGTAGATTGTGGCGTTGTTATTATTGTGGGATGTCGCAATCATTGATAAGTAATATTTTTCCTATTTAAGAACACTGATGAGGACTTGTGGTTAAGTTTTTCCCAAGTCCGCCCCGTTGATGATGTGTATGTTAAACTCTTGTTCTTATGATTGAATACCGATCTCTCTTATGTTAAACTCTTGTTCCTATGAAGTGTGTTAGAGTCTGTTGCGTCGAATAAATTTGAGTGTGCATTTGCAATTTATTTTAATTGATTTCCTATGATTATCATGTGCTTTATTGTTTTCTCTTCCATTATATATGCAAAGTCAATGAGTTTCTCCTGTTCAAGTTCAAGTGAAAACGATGATGTTCTATTGCGCCTTAAAGCCATTCAGTCTAACGAAAGAAGATGATCGTTTGACAATTTATGTGGATGCCAATTTTATTATTAAACTTTTGATTTATTGTTATCGTTGAGAATATCATATTCCTCTTAGACTTTCGAACTACTTGTACACGATATCCCGTGAGTTTGTAAAGCAAGTTAGAGGCTGATTTTCTAAATCTAAAGCAGAAAAACAAGACGGTGGAAGAATATATAAGGGAGTTTGATGAACTAGCTCGTTTCGCCAAACATCAGGTGGTTACAGAGGATAGGAAGGTTCAAAGGTTCGAAGAAGGACTGATACAACCCTTGAGAAGGATTGTCAAAAGTTTCTAATTTAGAATCCTAACTGAACTGTAGAGAAAACTCTGCTTATAAAATGAAACAAAGAGGTATTGAAGGAAATGAAGGAGCAAGGAAGAAGGAGAAGCAATAAGAAAGAAAGGGGAAAGGATAGAGGAAATAAGTTCAAAACGAAAGTGGAGGAAGGAAAGTTTGGACACCTATCATGGATGAAATTAGGAATGCAGGTGGTATGGGTTAGAATGTGAGGGTACAAACTGTGTAAGGGCAACGAGAGTGTGTTTCAAATGCGGTAAATAGGGCCACAAGGCAAATGATTGTAAGCTAAACTAAAGAGTTTGCTTCCAGTTCTAGCAACCGGGCCATAATGTAAAGGAATGCCCACAAGGAAAGACGATGGCATTGGAAGGAAGACCCCGGACAATGGGCAGAGCAAATGCTATAAGCCTGTGAGAGAAGCCCTGAAATTAGAAGATGTAATGACAGACACTTTTCTTGTATGCTGGTATCAGGCTATACTGTTGATTCTGGTGGCACTGACTTTTTTTCATTAGCATTTACGAATAAGTTGACTGTGGCCTGACAACCGCTGAGTATGGTATTAACGGTGAATATACCTAGTCGATACTCTCTTTTTGCCACTAAGATGTATAGACAATGCCTGATACAATCAGACATTATATACTGATCTCATACCACTAGAGTTGGGCTTTGATGTTATCCTTGGGATGGACTGGTTAGCGGCAATCACGTTAATTTTCTTGCCGTAAAATACTAGAACTATCAATGCTCAGTAAACTTACAATGGCTATTCAGGGGATCGAACAGTCTGGCCTCCTTGTTTGATAGCTGCTATAGAAGCTCGTCACTGTATCCGAAATGGATATCGTTGTTACCTAGAACAGGTATATGATACCCGTGCTGGTGAAACCTAATTGTATCATATTCCTATAGTAAACGAACTTTTGGATATGTTCCCATAAGACCTTTCAGGCTTAGCACCAGACCGAAAAATAGATTTAGTAAGGGCACTTATTTTTACATGATAGTCAGGGTTGGAAGGATTTTCATCTACAGTGATGTATCTCGAGATGGATTATGTTGTGTATTTATAGAGAAGGGCAAGGTGATTGTGTATGTCTTCAAAAAATTGAAAAGCATGAAAAGAAATTATCCAACACATGATTTAGAGTTGGTCGAGGTAGTGTTTGCTTTAATAATCTGGAGACATTACCTATGAGTGGACACACACACACACACACACACACGTGTATCTATATATGTGTGTGTGTGTATATATTCATACATACATACATACATACATACATACATACATACATACATACATACATACATACACACACATACCCAAAAGGAACTCAACATGAGACAAAGAAGATGGTTGGAACTCCTTAAGGACTATGATGGTTCTATATTGTATCTCCTGAGTAAAGTTTATCTGGGTGGCAGATGCACTAATAAAAAGCTAATGGGGAGCCTTACCACGATGATTACCAAGCAAAAGGCTATCATCCAGGATTTGGACAAACTCGAAATCAAAGTTCAAGTATGGGGAGAAAGAGGTAACAACTTGTTTTACTTAGAATTTTGACAAACGCTTCTTGATCAAATCAAGGAACGTTCGATCGAGATGAAATAATGCCTGAAATCTAGTGAGTTTTTTAGAGGAATAAGAAAGAGAAATTTGATTCCAATGATGAGGGTGTTTACAAGTATGAAGGCTGAGTATACGTGATGCCTAATAGCAAATTAAAAATAGAGATTATGATAGACATTCATAGCTCAACATACTCGATTTACCCTGAGAAAAAAATGTACCATGATTTACGATAAAATTTTTGGTGGCCTGGCATGAAGAGGGATATATCAGGGTTTGTATCCCAGTATTTGACATGTCAAAAGGTAAAGGTGAACCAAAAGAAGATCATCGATAGTTGCAACCACTCCCATACCTGAGTGGAAATGAATTTTGTGTCAGGATTACCACGAACAACTAATAGGTGTGTCTATCTGGGTTATAGTGGATAGATTGACTAAGATGGCCTGATTTATTCCTATCCGAGAAGGGTATTATACTGAAAGACTTTCCTGAATTGATATTAAGGAAGTCGTTAGTCGTTATGCAGTGCCTAGAACCATAGTATCCAAAGAAGCGCAAGGTTCACTGTGAGATTTTAGAAAAAAATTCAAAAATAAATAGGAACAAAGTTAACTATTAGTATGGCATTTCATCCTCAGATGGATGGCTAATCTGAACGTACAATACATATATTGGAAGATGTGTTGAGAGCGTGCATTATTGATTTTTGGGGACCATTGGATGAGCAGTTGCCTTAATTGAATTCTCCTGCAATAATGGTTATCAAGTGAGCATTGAAATGGATCCTTACAAAGCACTGTATAGCCGAAGATGTCGCATGCCTATTTGTTGGGATGTAGTTAGGGAGCAAAGATTATCTCGCATGGAACTATGCAGACAAGTAGAAGACAAGGTGAGGGTTATCCAAGAGAGAATTTGTACTGCGAAGAATCAACAAAAAAGCTATGCTGACAAGAGGCGTAGAATATTAGAATCTGAGGTAGTGACCTAGTATTTTTCAACGTGTCACCGTGAAAAGGAATCATGCTATTCAAAAAGTAGGGAAAGTTAAGTATGAGGTTAACCGAACCGTTTAAAATCTTATCTAGGATTGAGACAGTAGCTGATAGGCTTGATCTACCTCCAAAATTGAGCCAATTGCATAATGTGTTTCCCCTTTCAATGCTCAGGAAGTATGTTCCCGAACCTACGTATGTGATCCAGTGGAACCGGTGAAAATTCCAAATAATCTCTCATATCAGGAGGCACGGTACAAGTGGTTAATAGAAAGGAACATATATTATGTTCCAAAGTAATACCGATAGTCAAAGTCAGCTAGAAAAATCATGCGATAGAGGAAGCTACTTAGGAAATCGAGGCATTAATACGGAAAAAGCATTTCTTTGCGAAATAAGTTTTGTCACTATTTTAAGGACAAACTTTTATTTAAGGCAGGGAAGATGTAATACCTTAAAACACTCTAATTTAATCTCATTGATAATTAGATTATTTAAGAGTGTTGTTTTTATTGATAGCATTATTTTTATCGATAATCAAATAATTAGAATAAAAACAAGGGCTAATTTGGCTTTGGGGCCAAAGTGCAATTTTGTGAAAGTTGAAAGGTCAAATTATAATTATGGAAAGTTGAGGGGAAAATTTATAATTTTGAAAATGTTATTAGTGGCAAGAAGAAGTACATGATGTAGATAGAAATGTAAAAAGGATTGGGAACCTCCTTAAATGGAGGTGACTCTCTAAATTAAAGCATAGAAAATGAATTGGTAGGATAAAGAGGAAAAGAAAAAGAGAAAAAAAAAGGAAATAGAGAAAACAGAGCAGCAGAGAGGAAGAACACAGGAAGAAAAGAAGAAGAGCATGGAGAGGGAAGAAGTAAAGAGAAAGAAAAAAGAGGAAGGCAAAAAGAAAACCCTAAAAGGGTAATTTCTCTCTCTCCCTTGTGATTTGATTGGGGATATTTTTTTTGTGTGTGTGCATGCGTTTGTGTGTGTATGTGTGACATGTGTGGGTATGTGTATGGTGTGTGACATGTATGTATAGAGGTGTGTACAATTGTATGTGTGTGAGGGTGAAGAGGAGACGGAGCAGCCATGGTGCCCGCTAGAGGGTGAGAGGGGTGTGTGTGTCTGTGTGTGTTGTGTTGTGTGCGTAAGGTTGCATCACTACTGCCATAGCAAAAATTGTAGATGTGCGGTGGTGTGCATTTTGTGTGTGTGAGACTATGTGGTGTGGTGTGTGTGCGTGAAAGGGTGAATAGGAGGGGGGAAACAACGGCAGGGGCTGCTGCCACGCAGTGAAATTTTGTGTGTGTGTGTTTTGTGTGTGTGTGTTGTTAATATGGGGAGGGGTGAAATTATGTGGGTGTGGGTGCGTGGCAGTGAAGGGATGAGGAGGAAGATGTGTGTGTCAAGGTGAAGAAGTGTGTGGGTTAATTTGTTTAAACAATGATTAGTCGATGTAATTGTCACTGAAGGTAGCTAGGGTTTAGGCAGTCCACTGTCAAAATTTTTAAAAATAATTAGGAGTAGAAACTGATAAAGTGCAAAGAAGAAAACCTATTATTGTTGTTTGTTGGGAAATCTATAACGTGGAAAATTTTGAGATTTTTTCGAGGCTGCGAATAGAATTAAATGATATTGTCGGTGAAAAGCTTCATGGTGGATTTAAAAATAGCAAACCAATGCAATCTTGCATAGAAATTTTATGAGAACCTTTAAGTAGTGAGACGTTTCAATGTCTAATGTTTCGGGTCATTCGAAGCCAATAGCTATTTTTAGCGAAACCGGTCTCTGAGCGTTTTGTTAGATGTCGGTTATGGGTTTTTGATCAAAAAATCCCCGCCCCAAAGGGCTTTTTGTTATGAAAAACCAAGGTAGCCCACTTAAAAAGATGTTTTAAAAGTTATCTTGAATTTTTGTTGGGGCGATGGTTGCTAGGAGATATTTTGATAATTTTTTCTATAAAATTGTTTTGAAGGAGTTTTGGTCCGAAATTTGTGTAGTACATGTAAAGAGTTGTTTTGGGTTTTGGGGTGTTGCTGGTGTAATAGCCATGAAGGTGTATGTTGATATTTTGCCATATAATTTTTGGGAATGCGTGAAATTAAGCGTCTAGAGTGTGGGAATCGAGGAACAATATTAATATGCCTTAAAACAAGGGAGTTACTATTGCCATTACGTTGTTAAGGTTAGGTTAAGGATCCGGCTACCAGATTAGAATAACTAGCCGTCATAAGACGCTACGACCGATGAATTGGGAAGGGGTAAAATAAAGTGTGACTGTATATTTGAATCGTGTCTGGTGAGCAAGGTCTTATTTGATTAGGTGATTCCACTCAATGTGATCAGAAATTGCATGTTGCGTCGGCTATAAGCCAATCAAGTAAGGTTAATGCGGTTCCTTGTATGCTATGATTCGATTAGCATACTTATTGCTGATGATAATGTTATGTATATTATGGTGTTGTTGTTGTTGTGAGATGTCGACAGTTATTTTGTAAAAAACCACTACAAAAAAAATGGCTTTTATCGAGGATACTAATCCGTCGCTAAAAGGGGGATTTACCGAAGGATTGAATCAATAATAACACTTCGTTACAAACTTTTACTGACAGGTGTTCTGTCCGTAATTTTTTTTTTTGACATCATTTTACCAATGGTTTTTTAGCGACGGATGTTTCATCACTAAAAGTTTTTTAAAAATATTATATTTTTGGCCGCTCTTTTTTAAATTTTGTAAAAACGTTTTAACGATGGAAAAGTTTCGTCGCTAAAGATTCGGTCACTAAAACTGCCCTAAGGTAGCCATTTACGACGGAATATTACGTCGCTAAAATGTCCGTCCCTAGAAGTCTGATTTAAGCGACGGACTTTTAGCGACGCTATAGGCCAGTCGCTAAGATTTTTTTTTTATATATCTGACCCTTCATTTATCTCTCCCCGTCTTTCTCTCTTTTTCTGGTTCTCACTCGGGGACGGGATCTTCCCCTGGTGATCCCCCCTCCGATGACAACCCCCTTCTAGAGATGCCCCCCACCCCCGGTAACAGCACCCCACGACGCCGTGCCCTTCCCCCAGCGACCCCTCCCCCCTCTGACGACAACCCCCTTTTAGGAGATGCCCCCCTCCGTAACCTCCCCAGCTACAGCTTTTGTGGGCTTCACTGCCGCGCCACCACTGCAGCTGCCGCCGCACCACTGCCCCTGCCTATTACTTTGGTATTTTTTTTCATGATTGTATCACTTACTTTGGTATTTTTTTATACTAATTTGCTTTTACAATTAAACAGTTGGGTTGACCTAATATTTGTTCATACATATATGCTTCTATATTACACAGTTGGGTTCTCCGCAAAGTTACATTCGTCATGGAGGTTTCGATAGGAAAACTTGTTATTTCTGTGAATGCATGGCTTAAGTATATGGACCTGAAAAACTGAATTATGCAGGGATCCTGATCAAGACTCTTTTGCAATTTTAACACTTCACACCATTCCTGATGATTGCTTATGTCCTTATCATGTCTTAATTCCAATTTCATGAATTTTAGAAAAAATTATGGAGATTGCTTTATGTTCTAGAATCTTTGAATGTGACTAGTTCTTTCGTTTTAATATAAGAACAGCTTCATGAAAGAAGGCTAGGTTAAGTTTGATAGATCAACATATTCTCACTCGCTCAACTGCATGAGTTTTCGCCTTTCTTTCTCATATGAGATGCAATATTCTCACTCGCTCAACTGCATGAGTTTTCGCCTTTCTTTCTCATATGAGATGCAGTATGCAACTGTCTTGCGAAATAATTCGGCTCATATGGCACAACGTTGATGCATTTTCCAATTAAACTGGTGTCCTAATTGATCATAAGTAAATATAATTTACCCTGATTAACCCGTAATTAACCCCGATCACATCCATAGGTAACCCTACTTAACTATAATTTACCCTAGTTCACCCTAATTAAACCTAGTTAACCCTGATCAACTCTAATTAACCCCAATTAAAAGCAATTAACTTCGATTCACCCTAATTAAACCTAAATAACCCTGATTAACCCTAAGCAAACATAATTAACCCCGATTAACCCTATTAACCCCTATCACATTTGTAGGTAACCCTAGTTAGCTATAATTAACCCTGATTCACCCTAATTAAATGTAGTTAACCCCGATTAAAACTAATTAACCCCGATTACCTGTAATTTAACTCAAATTCATCCTAATTAAACCCAATTACGTATTATTAAACCTAAATAACCCTGATTAAACCCTATGTAAACATAATTAACCCTAATTAGTCCCGATTAACCCTTAATTAACCTCGATTAACCCCTAACACATTCCTAGGTAACCCTAGTTAACCCTAACTAAACTCTAATTAATCCTTATTAATATATTCCTAATTAACCCTAATTATCCTAAATACTATCTAATCCTAACTATATACTTAAACCCTGGACTCAATCATAGGTGGGACAATATCAACTCTACGAATAAACTCAACGAATTCTAAAGTGCCTCAATCCTAATTAATCCTATTTAACTCATTAATTCTAATTAACCTTAAGTATCTCTTACTTAAGCCCTAATCAGCAATAAATAAGTCTAGTTAAACCCAATTAACTCTAGTTAACCCTATTTAGGTCGAATTAGCCCTCATTAACATTAACCCTATTTAGCTTGAATTAACCCTTATTAGCCCTAATCGGCCCTAATTAAAACTGATTAACCCTATTTTACTGTTAATATAATCTCTGATTAGCCCTAATCACCACTGATTAACCTAATTAAACCTTGATTATCTTGATAAATCGTAGACAAACCCTAATTAAACCTAATTAGGGTAATTAACTGTAATATGTTCTAATTAGGCTTAATTAGCCCGAATTAATCCTTGAATAACACTAATTGAGTCTAATTAAATGCAATTAACTATAATCAATCATTTATAGCTCGAATAGCCCTAATTGTCCCTCATTAACACATTAACTTGGCATTCTCACCTTAATTAGCTATTATCTATTTAGGTTCGGTACAAAATCATTTGGTTATAGTGAACTTGAGCAGAGAAATCTTAAATCCTTTAATATCTAATGATGCACCAAATCAAGATTGTCAAGTAAACCTGGTATTTTTGGTTGGTAAGTGACGGACTCAAAAATTTCCCTTAGCGCATCATGTAGAACCATCTCATCTACGACCTTATCTTCCGAGACTTCAGATAACACTTTTGGCTCGCAGTTCTCCAGGTCTGCTGAAAAGAAGACTTTCTAAGACAAAAGATTTTCTCAGCCTGTCGCAGACATTCCCTGTCCTCTATTGTTCCGAAGGTAATTAGATGATAAATACACAGAGTTTACTTCAGACCATCCCGTATGCCCGACATATGGCTTGCCTTTCAACTGATGGATTACAACACATACCAAGCAACACAAATCTCGACGCCCCCAACCAAATTTATGCCTTACATAGCTGCCTTTCAAATGTCATTTATCATGAATTAGCCCTCATTAGCATTAACCCTTTTAAGCTTGTATTAGCCCTAATCGGCCCTGGTTCGGGTGTCAAGAGTTATTTTTCTTGATATTAGTTGGAACCCATCAGTTGAAAGGCAAGCCATATGTCAAGCATAAATTTGGTTGGGGCCATCAAGATTTGTGTTGCTTGGTATTTGTTGTAATTCATCAGTTGAAAGGCAAGACATATGTCGGGCATACGGGATCAGTCTGAAGAAAACTGTGTGTTTTTATCATCTAATTACCTCAGGAACAATGGAAGGCAGGGAATGTCTGCCACAGGCTGAGAAAGATCTTTTGTCTCAGAAAGTCTACTCTTTTGCAGACATAGAGAGTTGCGACCCAAAAGTGTTGTCTTGTTTTGGTGGATCGTTAGGTATTAAAGGATTTAGAAATGATAATTTTTTATGCTCAAGTTCATTATAACCAAATGATTTTGTATCGAACCTAAACAGTTAATGACTAATTAAGGTGAACATGCCGAGTTAATGCGTTAATTAGGGGCAATTAAGGCAATTCAAGCTATTTAGGATTGATTACAGTTAATTACGTTTAATTAGACTCAATTAATATTATTCAGGGATTAATTCGGACTAATTCGGGCTACTTAGGACTAATTGAGCCTAATTAGAGCATATTACAGTTAATTATCCTAATTGGGTTTAATTAGGGTTTGTTTACGATTTATCATGACAGTTAGGGTTTAATTAGATTAATCAACGGTGATTAGGGCTAATTAGAGATCAAATAACAGTAAATTAGGATTAATTAGTGACTAAGGCTAATCAGTGTTAGTTAGGACTAATCGGAGTTAGTTGGGTTTAATTAGGAATAATTACCATAAACTAGAGTTTAATTAGGGTTATTTAGTTTTAATTACGTGGCCTCCCCGGTATGATTGCACGTGCCTTTATAGGAGCGTCCCCACCACTACAAGAAAAAACCCTTTTATTGACGGATTTTTGGCGACGGATGGTAATTTGTCGCTAAAAGGTAGATTTACTGACGGAATAATCCACTAGTAATGATCCATCGCTAAAACTTTTAGGGACAGGCCTTCTGTGGGTAAATAGTTTTACTGACATTATTTTACCAATAGTTTTTTAGCGACAGATGTACTGTCGCTAAAGGATTTTTATAAAATTTCCTATTTTTTGCCCTTTTTTTAAAATTTTGTAAAAATATTTTAGCGACGAAAATGTACCGTCGCTAAAACTTCCATCCTTAAAACTCCCCAAGGTAGCCATTAGCGACAGAATATTCCATCGCTAAAATGTCCGTCGCTAGAATCCATGACTTAAGCAACAAACTTTTAGCGACGGAATATATCTGTCGCTAAAAGTTTTGTTAGAAAAAAAGAACCCTCATTTCTCTCTCCCCGTCTTTCTCTGTCTCTCTCTCTTTGGTTCTCAACCCTAATTTATTCCCCCTGTGACCCCCCTCTGGCGCCCCCCCACCCTACCCCCCGGACAACCCCCCATGACACTGTTCCTCTGCGATGATTTCTTCCCCCGGCAATCCCCCTTCTGGCAACAAACCACATTAACTCCGGCGACGCCTCCTCCCCCAACCCTGCGACAACCCCTCACGATGCCCGTCATGACTACTGCTCCTGTGCAAATTAGGGCTTCATTGCCGTGCCACCACTGCTGCCGCCGCACCACCGTTGCCGCCAGTATGTCCATTTCACCTTAATTTTGTTTTAATGTATGTGTGCTAACTGTTAATGTCTCGTTACATGTACATACAAAAGATTATGCACTGGTTTAGGTGTTCTTGAGGATTTTAGGTTGTTGATTGATTGAGGATTTTAGGTTGATATGTGACTTAGTTTCATATTTTATAGCTGATTGCATATCAAATTAGGTAATCAAACGTTCATTTTCATTTGGGAAACACCATTATATTGGTGTTCAGCTTACTTGGAAATTGATTAAACGGGGATTGTTTATAGTCAATTCAGAATCATTTTTGTTTTAATGTCAATATAGCACGTAGTGTGCATCTTTTTCAAGTAAACCAAAATTAACTAATTGCACATCACATTAGGTAATTAAAAATTCAATATAGTTGCTTATGAATTAGGTTACTATTCAAACTTGCCACTAGAATTTTTCATGTACTTGAGCTTGAGCCCGTTTGGTCATATAGTTTTAAAATTGGGAGGTCGAAATATTTTTTTAGTTGCTTATGAACAAAATGCTTTCTTAATTGCTTAGTATCAAATCATGGTGAAATTTTGCTACGTGGTTCTAGAATAATGTTTATGAGTTGTAAAACTAATGTGACCGCCTTGATCTCGCAAGTATTTCTAAGTTACTTTCTTGGCATTTCGTATCTACTTTATGACTAGGGCCCATTTCAATGAATGTCGCTTCAATTCAAAGTTTCACATGCTCTAAGTACTTATGTTGTTGCTCTTGCTGTTGATTGTATTAACCCTAATTCACCCTAATTAAACCTAGGTAACCCCGATCAATCCTAATTAACCCCGATTAACTTTAATTATCTCTAATTCACCCTAATTAACACTAAGTAACCCTGACTAAACCTAAATAACCCTAAGTAAAAATAATTAATCCCGATTAACCCTTCATTATCCCCGATCAACCCCTAACACATCCCTAAGTAACCATAGTTAACTATAATTAATCATGATTCTCCCTAATTAAACCTAGTTAACCCCGATCAACCCTAATTAACTGTAATTAACTCTGATTCACCCAAATTAAACCTAATTAACTATTATTAAACCTAAATATCTGATCAACCCTAAGTAAACGTAATTAACCCCGATTAACCCTAACTAAATTCTAATTGAACCCTATTAATATAATCATAATTATCATAAATACTATTCACAGGTGGGACAATATCAACTCTACTTATGAACTCAACAAATTCTAAAGTGTCTCAATCCTAATTAATCCTAATTAGCACATTGACTAAAATTAACCTTAATTAGCTCATACTTAAGCCCTAATTAACAAATAAATCAGTCTAACTAAACCCAATTAATTTCAGTCAACCCTATTTAAGTCGAATTAGCCCTCATTAGCATTAACCATATTTAGCTCGAATTAGTCCTAATTAAAACTGATTAACCCTAAACACTAATTGAGTCTAATTAAACGAATTGTCATAATTGTCCCTAATTAACACATTAACTCGGCATTTTCACTTTCAATAGCTATTATCTATTTAGGTTCGGTAAAAAACCATTTGGTTATAGTGAACTTGAGAAAAGAAATTAAATCATCATTCCTAAATCCTTTAATATCTAACGATCCACCAAATATGTGATACCCCAACATTTTTAACGGCTTGATTAAAAAAAAAATCTTTTTAGAGACAAATTTTTTAGCGTTGACATTTTAAAAAAAACTTTTAGCGGCAGTTATTTTCTTAGTTCGATATACATTTTTGTCGTTTGCGACAATATTTTTATGCTTAATGTAGACGTGTATTCTAGCGATGAATTAATTTTCTTAGTATCGATATATTTTTAGTGACGATAAGTGGAGCGTGGTTTTCTAATGATTCATTAAAAATTTCAAGTACATTAATCTATCGTGTATACCTATTTTTGGACCCTTTCGGGATAATAAAAGCTTCGGGTGAAAATTTGAGCTACTAACAAAAGTTAAGGTGGGGCTTTTGGCTATATTCCAACTAGGGTATATATATATATATATATATATATATATATATATATATATATATATATATTCCCTACTTCTCATCTGATAAGTGATAGAGAGAGAGAGAGAGAGAGAGAGAAGAAGGACGAGACAAAGCGGTTTCTCACGCGAAGATTTTCTAGTATGTTTTTCTTTTACCTTTCTCTCGATTTCTTAAAGAAATTACAGTTGGAGGGGAGGAAGAGAGAACCCATGAGATTTTAGGGCTGCAATTTCAGTGTATATGTATATATTCAACTTGTATGCATGTGATCTATATGTGTGCTTGAAAGAAAAGAAAAAAAAGTGAGATTACAGGGGGCAAGTCACTGCCATGAGACAGTTTAAACTGTAGGTAGTAATATACAAACATGTATGTGGGTTTGTGAGAAATGGTGGGTTGTGGGTACTGA